>JAZKJV010004104.1:0-568294 GCA_037367405.1 Ottelia alismoides
TGTTAGAGCCATCAATATATTTGCAAGCTTGTTCAACTATATTATAAGATGAACATGGATCACTTCCAACACTACAAGAAAAATGAGATATAGTGACAAAATTGTAACAACTGAATTCTGTGTTGACGACATGTTCGTCAATGCAGGAAGAAAATATCATAACAACCCATGCTTTTTAACCTTATATCGAAGATGCCCTCCTCTCATAAAAAAATCTAGGGATGTTTTTAAAATTATATATAGGGATTTTATCACTTGTTCCCCTCCGAGATATCGCAATTTCAGTTATGCCCCTATCTTTTTGGTAATATCAGTTGTGCCCCTCAAAACTTGCTAATTTATCACTTGTGCCCCTCGGGTTAGTGACCGTCCATCCACAGTGCAAACGGCCGTTAACTTTGAGGACATAGGCGGAATTACTTTAAAAAAAGGTTAGGAGGTCATTTTAACCTTCTTCCTCATCTTCTTCTTCTTCCTCCTCTTGCCCATCCTCTTCCTCCTCCTCCTCCTCCTCCCTCTCCGCCCCCGCCCCTGCCACGTGCCGCCCAGCTCCGCCCCGAGCTCCCTCCCCTCCCCGGCGCCGCCCCTCCGCCCCAGCCTCGAGGCAGCCCCGACCTCCCCCATCCCCTACGGCCCCTCCGCCCCAGCCTCCAGGCCGCCCCGACCGCCCCTCCGCCCCCTGTGCCCTCGCCCCTCCGCCCTCGCCTCCCTCCGCCCAGACCTCCCCCGCCCCCCTGCCCTCGCCTCCCTCCACCCTCGCCTCCCTCCGCCCAGACCTCCCTCCACCCTCGCCTCCCTCCGCCCAGACCTCCCCCCGCCCCCTGCCCTCACCTCCCTCCGCCCCAACCTCCCTCCGCCCAGACCGCCCCTCCGCCCTCTGTGCCCTCGCCTCCCTTCGCCTAGACCTCCCCCCGCCCCCTACCCTCACCTCCCTCCGCCCGAACCTCCCTTCGCCCAGACCTCCCCCCGCCCCCTGCCCTCGCCTCCCTCCGCCCCAACCTCCCTCCGCCCAGACTGCCCCTCCGCCCCCTGCCCTGACCTCCCCCCGCACCTCCTCACCTCGCCGGTGCCGCCCCCTACTCCCCCTCCCCCTGGGCTGCACCCCCTCCCCCACATGCGCGCCCCCTGCTCCCCCTCCCCTCTGCCCCGCATCGACACTCCCCTGCTCTGCACTGCGCACCGTGCAACCACGCAACCATCGTCAACCCCCTGACCTCCCGTAGCCACGCACTTCCCCCAGCCCTGCCGCCAGCCCGCACCTCCTCCCCAACCCTCCTTCTCATTTGATTTTATTTTGACCATAATACCCCTCTTAACCACACCAAGGTTTGAAAAAACCATGGTTAAGTCAATTCATTGACGGTCAACCTGACGGAAGGGCACAACTGATGACGGAGAAAGTTTTGAGGGGCACAACTGATATTACCAAAAAGATAGGGGCATAACTGAAATTGCGATATCTCGGAGGGGCACAAGTGATAAAATCTCTTATATATAATACCATTGCAACTTTCCAAATGCAAACATGTCCTCATATCCTCTCTCGAAGGTGGAGGAAAAGGGTCTAGGACGGGGACGAAACTCCCAGGAGGATTGCGCTGGCGGTCCGCGTTGGAGGGATTGTGATGCGGTATGCATCAGGTGGATCACGTCGACAATGCTCGTCGAGTGTATCGCATCGACGGTGCTCATCGGGTGGATCGCGCCAACGGTGCTCGTCGGGTGGATCGTGCCTGCGGTGGGTGTTGGGTGGATCGTGCTTGCGATGGGATTCGGGTGGATCGTGCTGGCATGGGCGAGGGCATTTTTTATTGGGGCGTGCACAAGATAAAGTACGACATGCGAGGGTACATGCAGAGGGATGATCAATGGTTTGAGGACGATGAGTAGATCACGAGTGCTCTAGGAAACCGGTGGAGCTTGGAAACTTTGAACTACGATGAAGGCAATATCCGTCCACATCTGTTGTTGTGCGGCCGAACACCTGTCGGTGTCAGTCCTCGACGATCACCACATCTGGATGGCTCCCTGTGGCGGTAGAGAGGTTGTTGTAGTGCCGATTTCACATGTGGCTTGCATGAAGAGTAGCGACCAGAAGGGCTCAGCGGTGCTTCTCCAAGAAAAGGTGAAGTTCGGTGGACTTGGCCAAGGGAGGTGAATGGGGTCACGAGTGACAGCGGTCTAGAGGTGGCAGCGAGGCGGGGTTGGTGAGCCTCGCGCGGGGCATAGCAAGGAGCAACATGGCTGGGTAGCCTTGCATTGCAGCATGGGGGTATCGTTGATGAAAATGTTGGCAAGGAGCGGTGGGCCTGGAAGCAGCACTTAGAGACATGGCTCCCCATCAAGCAACAAGTTTACCTATCCGGGAAGATGGTTCTCCTCTTAGTCGTAAGTTCCGAGCTATTTTAGCTCCTCCTTTTCGTCATCATTTTGTATGAACTTCTAGCTTTGGTTCATGCGTTGGTCATTTTTAAAGTATTGTGTGATATATAATTTACTCACATATATCATTAGAATACAAGTTTTGTTTCTAGTTTTGCACATAAACAAGCGAAAAGGAAGAAAGAAAAGATCGAACTGTTTTCCATAGGATTCAGCATGGGAGTTGACCGCTCTCTACTCAGCGGCTTATTTTGCTCAAGGTAGATCCGAGAATGGGTCGGTCTACCCCATCGATCCTAGAGCAGTTGTGGGACTAAGTGGGTGGCTTCCTCATGCAAGGTAGCATTTATGATGTACATTATGGCATGAATTCTTTGAGCCTCTCTGCTTGTTTTAATTTATGGATATTTTCGTATTCCAAGATAAGGAGCATGGTGACAAGATCACAAGCAGTGCGACGTACTGCATCACTACCAACGTATCTATCTCTTGGAAGCGGTGCTTCTGCATTGAATGCAAAATGTTGCTATTGTTAGATGGCAATTATCGCATGGAACAAATTTTCAAAAAAAAAAATACAATCAAGTTATTCTAAAATACTAAAAACTTTCCTTAATGCCTGATCAGCTTCCATTATTGCCATTTTCTTTAGAAATATAGATTATCTTTAGAAATATAGATGAGATAAATATGAACTTCAAGTAATATCATCATATTTACTCATCACGAGTGGATCACATTCAGATGTTTATATCAGAGTTTAATAAATTTAAAATTTTAGAAAGTATTTTTGCAATGTTTGATTTAATATATGACAACTTATAACATATGATCATCCTTAACTTTCTTATCAGATGATGATGTGGTTCTATACAACTTCAGGAAAAGATCTGTTGAGACTCTTGCTTCCTTTGGATTCAGAAATATCGCATTCAAAAGCTTAAGGAGGTAGATGATTTCCAACTAACACCAACCATATTATACTCTGGATAAAATGGTATTCAGATATAAAAGATGCAAACGCTTTGTGTACTTGTTAAAATGACGATAATAATCTGAAACCTCAAAAATAGATTATACATGTCAAAATTCAAATTTCCTGCTTCATGGATATAATCCTTTATATTTTCTTTGATCTATGATTGTAAGTCATTATCTTGAGCGCTACCATTGATTAATGGTTCAAGAGATTAGAAGATGTGGAAGTGTAGAACCTTCCTATTGAGGATGGTATGAAATAACTTGATGTTGTTGGAAAGGGTGATAATGTTATTTTGCTTATATTTGCTATTGCTGTAAATGATAGGACTATGAGAAGAATGCTCAAATTGTCGATCCGACTTGTTCACAGGTCTCTAAGGTATTTGAAGTTTCTCAGTGTCATCATCATTTTCAACATATAAGGATCTCAAAATTCTTATATTTATTTATCTACCTATGAAGGTCTGAAACACAGTTGAGAAACATTTGAAGGTGGTCATAATCCATTATCCATGGTAATATTCGCATGAAGAGATTTTGCTACTACATCATTTGGGGGGAATTGGGAAGAACATGTCAAAGGTATCATTTACTAACTACTACCCTCTTGGGTCAATTAATTTCAAGGAATTTTTGTTATTCCATTAATGCAATATTTTATAGTACTATAATTTAAGTAGGCTATGTATGTATGAAATTATATTCTCGGAGGTAAATTAAATGAATCCAAGAAACAAGGAAAGACTTCCTGCAAATATTGTTAATAGATGTAATGTTTTTGTGTAATTTCAATCAACATATTAGCTGATGTTCTTTTTATCCCATATAAATTTCAAAATGCTATTTTAGAGGGATTTGATCTAGATGTTGATTGGTTAAATCAACATTGCAAATCAAACTACAATGCTGAAAGGAGAAATAGAAGAAGTTGGTATGAATTTATAGACCATTCAAACCTAAACCACTTTTCCTCTTTATAACAAACCATCAGATCTATGATATGGCTGACTCCTCATGCATTTATTCTAGGTAAACTTGTTAAGATGACCATGATGCAGAATTATGATGTAGAAAATATAAATAGTAATTTCATTAGCTTTTATTCAATTTATGATGTCGGTCAAGTATTTTCTATAAATTCATTGGATTATTATCAGATATTGTTTGATTGATATCTTTGGCACATGTAAAAGTTATTATTATGTAAATTTCAGGAAAGGAATAATCTTTTAACAAAATTACAATATTAGAGCTTGGTGATGTTTTAGGCTATGTATCTACTAGTAGGAAGAAAAGATATTAATTTATGATGTACATGCTAGATAGAAATTTGGATCTCCACCTATTTGGCAAGCATGTCATTTGTTTCTAACTTCAGTGCTTAGTTTGTATTACACTGCATCTGCTAAGCTTGTCGTTTATTTCTAACTTCAATGCTTAGTTTGTATTACATGCATCAATAATTGTTTCAGGTAATACTAATGACAACCAAATTGAGCTGGTTCTAGCAAATGTGAGTCTAGAGTAGGAAAAGTGCTTAAGCATCATTAGAGGGATTGTTTGTGGATTGCTTTATCTTCAAACTCTTGCCTGTCAATAACTCATCGAAATTTAAAAGCAAGGAATGCTCTAGTGCGTGATGAAATGTGTCAAAAAATACTAAATGTCAACATGGAGAGGATATTTAGAGATATATTAGATATTGCAAAAAATGAATGATTGGTTGGCCCTTGATTGGTTGGCGCATTGTGAGTACTCAAAACCACTTGTAGCAAAATTGTGGAGTAGGTACTTCAAAAATGAACAATAGGTTGGTACACAAATGCCACATAGAATTGTGCACTACACACTACAAGTAGGAAAAATGGAGTCTACTGAGTAAATTTTGTTAAACAAATCTATTATTATACATCTACAGATATTACCGTTGATCTTTGCTTATTCTTGTAACGAAGATTGTGGAGTTAGATCCAGTTGTGTCCATATGTGCGAGGAGATTGATTAGTTATTTCATATCTAGCTTAATATTTTCATGAATTTTGTTAATTATTTGAATTAGCCAACTACTTTATATAATCCATTTATATATCTAATATTGAGGTGGTTCAGTGCTTCTATTATGCTCTTGTCATTAGTAATTTGTATAGCATGTATTTGTGTTATGCATGTGCATGTGTCTATGCACGAATTTGTGTATGTATGAATGTGTGTTTCTATGAATGTGTGAATTTGTGTGCCTCTGTAAATGCTTGTTTGTGTGTATTACGTGCAATGTATAAATGTTTGTTCATGTGAATGTGTGAATTTGTGCGCATGAGTAAATGTGTATCTCTGTTAATGTGTGTAGGGGTATGCATGTGTAAACGTGTGTTTGTGTAAATGTGTTTGTATGAGAGTGAATGTATGTCTGTGTATATTCAAATGTGTGTAAGAGAATGAGTGTGTGAATGCATGACTAAAAAAGTAGTTAAATCCTTCCATGAACCTGTAGCTTCTTGTAGATGAAAATGCACTTTAGACCGCATAATATTGACAAAATAAGTGTTTAAGTCCCTCCATGGGCCCACATATTGGGAGCTTATACAAGAGATTGCCCTTTTTATAACTTCTTGTTTCTCTAGCTTTCTCTTCTATACACTTGTTTCTCTCGATCTAGCTTTCTCTTCTATATACCATACATACTTTTTAACTTTTTTCTCCACAGGGATATGGCTAGAATCAAGAGGCTTTGATAGCAGTTTCGTGGTACATATATACAGTGAAGTTGCTCCCTAGTAATGTGTATTCTACTCTAACACATTTACTGTGTAGAGTGACAATTGGTATATTTTCAAGAACAAGTTGTCAAGGCTCTCCTTCAGATGTTGAGGTCAGTTTAATGACATTTCATTTCTTGAAATGTGATAAAAGAAAGTAGTCGAAAATTTGGTTTCATTTTTAATGATGATTGAATTATATTATTCTATACCCCGAACAACTGGCATTTTTAGCATAGGTCTGTTTTCTTTTTCAGAAATATAAATTTGCTAATTGCTAATTGTATTTTGTTCATACAGGTTCTCAAAGAAATTATGGGAGACTTCACTAATTGATTGAAGTTTTTAAGATATGTCAATCTTTGGTGTATTATGAGATGCTCTTCTAGCATATGGATTAGGCTTCTCTTTGGAGACCGAACTAGAAAACATTGGCTATCTTCTAGAATTAAGAGTATAATAATGATTAATCGCTTATTTGTATAATTTTCTTTTTTTTTTTCAATTTATGTGTAGATTTGGTATGCCAAAGAAACACTCATTATGTTCGATTTTGATTTGTATGGGCGGGGTTTCTCACGGGCAAGATATGCATTATTTGGATAATCATTCCAAATCCTTAAAATTGTGGTAACTAATCAATTTTGTCACCACAGCTCTCTGCCTTTACAACTGTGGTGACAAAATAGTTGTCAGAATAAGCATTGCAACTACCTTGTAGTCACTATAGACTCCGGTGACGCCACTTTTGGAGATAGTGCAGTGGTGACTAAATGGTGTTCCCAACATGCATTTTCGTGACAACAAACCACCAATTTGTCATTACACTTTTGTTACAAGAAGCCTATTTATGATTAACATGCACTTTATATTGATTTTTTATTACGTACCCTCTGGATTTATTTAGAAAAGGATAATAGTTATGGACGTTAAAGATGAGTATCTTGGATATATTTAGGTGGTTTAAAAAAATGAGACCATACCGTGGTATTAAAGTTGACTGTATGATCGATATTGCATTTATATTTTTTTACTGCTTTAAATAACATTGAGTCTCCACCAAATATCAAACTTGATGATCCTTAGACTATGTTGTTGAGTCTCCTTTACTTTCACATCTTTTCATGTCCATTTGGAGGGAGCGGATCCTCTGCCGTAAGTGGATTGCAGCAGACTCTGCTGCAATCCAGGGATGGCTGACACGTGGCGCGGATTTGATCCAACGGTCCGCCCCTGCTCCTCCTCTCTCCCGAATCCCTCTCGCCCACCATCGCGCCTCCCCGACTCTCTCTCGCCCATCCGCCGCCTCTTCCCCTCGCCGCCCCTCGCCGCCCACCCGCTGCCAAGCCCTCTCTCGCCCCCGACCATCTCTCCCTCGCCGCCCTCGCCGCCTACCCCAGACCTCGAGCCCTCTCTCACCCACCCGTCGCCTCTCACCGCCTCTTCCCCTCGCCGCCCACCCACTGCCAAGCCCTCTCTCCCCCCCGATCATCTCTCCCTCGCCGCCCTCGCCGCCTACCCCGACTCTCTCTCGCCCACCATCGCTGCCTCCCCGACTCTCTCTCGCCCACCCCCGAGCATCGCCGCCTCTCGCCGCCTCTCGTCCCCCTCGCCGCCCACCCGCCGCCTCTCGCCCTTTCTCGACCATCGCCGCCTCGTCCCCCTCGCCCGAGGCCCCCCTCGCCACCCACCCACCGCCTCTCGCCTTCTCTCGATCATCCACTATCCTCTCCCACTGTTGTTCTCACTGCCAACAATGGATCCCTCCGGGCGGCATCTTAACGTACGTCGTCAAGAAGGTCGGAGATGGACAGAGAGCAAGAGCATACCAAAACATGCACATATATACAAAAACACACACATATATACCAAAGGACCATTTATCCAATTCGAGCCTCTTCCATACCAAAACGAGCACAAATACACCAAAGGGAACAATTCCATACAACAGAGATCACAATCATACCAAAACTTGCACATATATACAAAAACACGCACATATATACCAAAGGACCATTTATCCAATTCGAGCCTCTTCTATACCAAAACGAGCACAAATACACCAAAGGGAACACTTCCATACAACAGAGATCACGACCATACCAAAACTTGCACATATCTACAAAAACACGCAAATATATACCAAAGGACCATTTATCCAATTCGAGCCTCTTCCATACCAAAACGAGCACAAATATACAAAAGGGAACACTTCCATACAACAGAGAGCAAAAGCATACCAAAACTTGCACATATATACAAAAACATGCACATATATACCAAAGGACCATTTATCCTAGTAGAGCCTCTTCCATACCAAAACGAACAAATATATACCAAAGGAGACACTTCCATACAACAGAGAGCAAGAGCATACCAAAACTTGCACATATATACAAAAACACGTACATATATACCAAAGGACCATTTATCCAATTCAAGCTTCTTTCATACCAAAACGAGCATACATATACAAAAATACGCTTCTTCCTATGAAGTGCGTTTACATATATCTTTGAGTTCATACATATATCTTTGAGTTCATACAAAAATACGCTTCTTCCTATGAAGTGTGTTTACATAACCTAGACGAAGATGTGTGATGTTTTCCTCAATATTATCGGCAGTATATGAGAGGCATCGCATTAGAGCCCCGGGACTCTTCTCATGAGCACTCCTCCAAACATCTAGGAATTGAATCTTCTTAGCCTCCTTAACTGCCAACTCAAGAATCAAGTCATGGACACGACATTTTCTTTCATACTTCAAGTGCAAATATCCTTCAACAACTTGAATCAAGCAACAACCCAGGCAGTATATTCAAAGCTTGAAGATGATCGAAGTAGCTTATAAACCTTCTTGGCGAGAGTGGTTCTACCAAGGCCGCCCATCCCCACGATGGACACAACCGATTTCCTGCTTCTCTCACGACAAGCAGTTTGGTCACTGCCTCCACATGGTGCTTCAAACCCACGTCCGCTCAACGGTGTCGGCGCTCCTTGTGTTGAGAAACTTGATGTCATAGGTTTCCTTCCACCTCTTGAAATCGGCAACATCCTCCTTCAGTTATGCATTTGCGTACCAAAGTCGTGGCACCATTCAGAAAGAAAGTCAGGGAGGAAGGATTCCGGGTGTAGCATCACCAACGTGGAGAGACAAGGTGTCGACGATGTCCTCGGCATGGAAAGCCATCTCCCTTACTTCCTTGATCCATGTTTCCACTATAGATTCCTTCGGTTGGACGTTGGCAGCATCCTCAAGGAAGGCCAGCATTGCCCCGAGCTCGTTTTGCACCCACTCGAGATACCAAAAGCACCAAAACGAGCACATATATACCAAAGTAGACACTTGCATACAACAGTGACCACATCCATACCAAAACTCGCACATATATATAAAAACATGCACATATATACCAAGAGATCATTTTATTCAAGTAGAGCCTCTTCTATACCAAAACGAGCACATATATACCAAAGTGGATACTTGCATACAACAATGACCACATCCATACCAAAACTCGCACATATATACAAAAACACGCACATATATATACCAAGAGACCATTTATCCAAGTAGAGCCTCTTCCATACCAAAACGAGCACATATATACAAAAGCGGACACTTGCATACAACTGTGAGCACATCCATACCAAAACTCGCACATATATACAAAAACTCGCACATATATACCAATAGATCATTTATCCAAGTAGAGCCTCTTCCATATCAAAACGAGTACATATATACCAAAGTGGACACTTGCATACAACAGTGAGCACATCTATACCAAAACTCGCACAAATATACAAAAACACGGACATATATACCAAGAGTATTTATCGAAGTAGAGCCTCTTCCATACCAAAACGAGCACTGACATACAAGAGAGGACACTTGCATACAACAATGAGCACATCCAAACCAAAAATCGTACATATATACAAAAATACGCACATATATACCAAGAGACCATTTATCCAAGTAGAGTCTCTTTCATACCAAAACGAGCACATATATACAAAAGTGGACACTTCATACAACAACGATTACATTCATAACAAAACTCGCACATATATACAATAACACGCACATATATACTAAGAGACCATTTATCGAAGTAGAGCTTCTTCCATACCAAAACGAGCACCGATATACAAAAGTGGACACTTGCATATAACAGTGAACAGATTCATACCAAAACTCGCACATATATACAAAAACACGCATAGATATACAAAAATACGCCTTCTTCCTATGAAGTGAGTACATATATGTTTGAGTTCATGTAGAAATTCATATCTAAAGTCCAAAAAATGTGAATTCTCATGTTCTCATATACCAATCTTTCTTTCCATACAAAAAATTCCAAAAAATTTGGCTTGGCGGCGATGGTCGGGGGCGAGAGAGGGTCGAGGGCGAGAGGCGACGATGGTCGGGGTGGTCGGCGAGAGAGGGCTTGGCGGCGAGGTCGTGGGCGGGCGAGAGAGGGTCGGGGAGGCGGCGATGGTCAGGGGCGAGAGGGTCGGGGCGATGGTCGGCAAGATGCTCGGGGCTTGGTGGCGAGGTCGTGGGCGGGTGAGAGAGGGTCGGGGAGGCGGCGATGGTCGGGGGCGAGAGGGTAGGGGCGATGGTCGACAAGTGTGCTTGAGGGGCGGCGATGCTCGGGGGCGGGCGAGAGAGGTTCGGGGAGGCGGTGATGGTCGGGGGCGAGAGGAGAGGGTCGGGGACGAGGGTAGGGATTCGGAGAGGAGGGAGCTGGGGGCGGGATCCTTAGCCGTTGGATCGTTCAACGCTACGTGTCAGCCATCTGTGGATTGCAGCAGAGTCTGCTGCAATCCACTTACGCAGAGGATCCTCTCCCCCATTTGGAGAGTATGAAATACGGAATATGGATGGTGAGCTGATGTTCTACTAAAATAAGAGAGTTTCTAATAACTTCAGCATGATCCAGTACGATTATCGAGTTTTAAACATGAAAGTTGGGATACGATGACGGCTACATTGTTTGGGATGCAATGTATCCTGACATGCAATACGGAAACGTGCATGCCACGTGTAACATTCTGATCCCCCGTCATGAGCTTATCTTGACATCCAATTAAATTATCCAACAACAATCACAAACAACGTGTTATATTATTTATACAAAATATAACAAATTTAAAATCCTCTTTCGGATAGAAAATGTATAGAAAATGTTAATAAGAATTATCCGAAGTTTCATTATTACATCATAAAGAGCATAAAAAGGAAGCATATGCGAAAATAACTGCTAGTTGTCTTGATAGCAACCTCAATTACAGATGCACTGTCAAACAATCTACCCTCAGTCTCATGATCGAAAACCCATATTAAGAGAGGTAATTTGTGTGTCAAATAATTTAATGTGGTTTATAACAAGATGAGAATATAATGATGCAAAAACTAAAACATCCACACAATTGTAACAAATAACATCCTAAAAAAAGTTCAAGTTGTATGTCTATCCAAACTTTTAACACGTCCTGATAAATTTTATACGATCATTAATCCATTTAATTTTCACTGCATTACTGATCCATGCATTACTTTATTCATTTATTTATCTATCTATCCCCGACTCACCTATCAAAGGAGAAAGCTTACCAGTAACTAGCGTTGTAACGCTTCATTTAGAGGCGCAACCCAAAACTTGCACACAAGCAAGACCCTTCAATTAGTTTGGTTGGTAGTACTCCTCTTCTTTGGGACATAGGACATATAACACAAAGGAACCACGATTCCTTCAACCAAGTCAACTAGGGGGATTCTCGCTCACCTCAAAACAAGAGATAAAAAAGTTACGTATCTGTTTGACGTGATGCGCGCGTGTATTTAGCTCAAACTCTCCAAAGTATCTAACACCACCCAATTTTGTGATGTCCCTCCAGTGAGGATTGATTCTCTATTGTTTAATCTGACCATAACGGTGTACCTCATCATCTGTACCTCATCAAACGTTACCCAAAACATATTTAATCTTAATAATTTAATCATAGACTCGGATAATTTAATAGCCCATCTATTTAAGGCTTAAAACCCTTGGGTCATGAACCGCATAGCAACATGAATCATGTTGCTCGAAAAGAGCCAGCTAACTATGGGATCTCATTATAAAGATCCTACTTATGCCCCATAAATTTGTATAACTATATGCAATAGGTTATGAAGTTCCTTCACTGACATATATTGTTTTCTTTTGATAAAAGCTCTCATGTACTTATATTACGGCAACATTATACCTACATTATATAATAACATTGTGAAATTTAGTTATATTTTACATCATCCCAAGGTGGATTACACACATCATATCTATAACGCAATCTGACACTATAATGGATTATCTAAAACATAGATTTATGTAGGCAATCATGAATAAAGCAACTATGATAATAAAACAACAACCAAAGTAGAACTTGAGCATGGAGTCAATTTATACCATTAGCCATAAGTTTCAAAGACATTGCTAGAAGATTGTATACGTAACGAATCTTAACGTAAATATAATAGGTTACAATGCATTCTGTTCCATATCAACCAATATTCAAATGCTTATGCCTAAATTTTAGGTTAATCCACCCTTAGCAGCCGGAAGGAAATCGTTTACACGTGATCTTTTATTCTTGATGGGCTTGGAATTAGAAACACAACCTAATCCGAAAATAGAAAGTTGTGTGTGCATAATTCTCAATTTACTATGAAATTAAAAAAATTACTATGAAATTTGGATAGAAAAGTTCAATGTTTTCAATTGGTAGGCACACACAACCCCCAAACTAAAGTGCCCGTACGTATATATCTAACTTATATATTACATAATACAACTTTTATCATACTAATTGCCGCCAAGCTATAACACAAACAAATGTGACTCTTAATGTCAATAATATAGTCTGGATTATTATAAGTTGGGTGAACCTAAAACCTATTCAAAAGTAAAAACAACAGCTTGATATCGTGAGTAGGATAATCTCACACAATCGCAAATTATCTTTGTGTATAAAGGTTAAAGCCATATTTTAGAGAGATGTTTTGTCAATCAGAACCGATTATTCAATCCCCAAAACCGAAGATCTAATACGGAAAGATTGGGAGATGGTCAAAAAATTATTATCTTTGCACGGGCCTTTGATCCATGCACAAGATCAACAATCTGAGTTTTGTGACACCTTTCTCTTGCATAGGCACTCCTCTCCCGCGACTCGCTAATGAGGCGACTCTCTTACATTTGTATCTCTAGAGAAAAAGAAAAGAGAAATCAATTTTGAGGAGGAGCAAGAATGAACATGATGAATGAGAACTTAAAAACTATTCATGGGTGACTTTAGGAAATAAAGTTGTCAATTTGAAGGTGAAAATATACCTCAAAATATCTCCAACCGAGCAGAATATAATCAAAATCAGTTTGTCTAATCTCCATAAATGTTCCTTACAATGCTTCACTAAAAAGGTCATAACTCTCTTACACAACGTTACATGGGGATTTTAATAATATATAAAGTTCCAAGAGGATTTGTTTAATAAATGACATGTACATTATATTGCTCCACTATGTTTTTTTAAAATAAATTCTCGTTAAAATATTCCTTGAAATCTTCATTAGATAGGTGTCCCTAAACACCTATAAACATTTTATATCATACGTAATGTACAATTAGTGTGTCATTTAGTACAAAAAATACTATTATACATCTAACAAAGAAATTTGATATTACATAATTAATGTACAACCAAAATAACAAGCATGTTCTATAGTGATTAATA
Organism: Ottelia alismoides; assembly: GCA_037367405.1. Lineage (NCBI taxonomy): Eukaryota > Viridiplantae > Streptophyta > Magnoliopsida > Alismatales > Hydrocharitaceae > Ottelia > Ottelia alismoides. Next base: position 13,908 of record JAZKJV010004104.1, read on the forward strand.
TTTTGTATATGTCATTATATCATCCATTTAGAATATACATGACAATGCATTTTACATGTTGCGAGATTGTATCATGAAGCATGCAATCGACCCATCCTCAACATCGACTTCGTCAAAGACTAATATCTCATACAAACCACTAGGTAAGAGTAATTACGTTATGATGAAATTAGATTTTCTGCCAAACTAATTAAGAGCAAGCAAGTGATGCCTTTAATGCACATAAAGACACACGACCTTTAAGTTTACATATGCATTACTATGTTGGAGAATGCTCCATTGCATCTGTACTTCAAAAATGTTCTAAATGATGGCGTTCAATTGTTCTATACTGAATTCAACTGTAAAGTTAGAGGACTTTTATGTATTTTTTTTCTTTTATTTAACATACATCATAGCACATAATATTTTTTTCAATACACATATAGGGAACTATAATCGTTCTTTTTACTTTTATAAGACACACCGATGAATAACAATTCATCTACCTTTATTCTTCCATTTTGTATTTAAATTTCAATCAGAACATATGCAATATATCTAACTTGTACAAATTAACATTCATTATTAGTGTGTAATTACTGTATAAATACCTACATTTAAATCCAAAATAAAGGATTAAACAAAAGAAAATAAAAAAATGAAGTATCAAAAATACTAAATGACCATGAACCTCGATATCAAGTCAATATTGACTAGGTCGACAAGGAAGAAAGTATGGCTAGATAAGGGCCAAACACTGTATATAAAACACTAATTTTCAGCCTGAAAACAACTATTTGTACTCTATTTTATTCTTCATTTTTCACACTCCAAATAAAAAGTTTTCAACATGAAACTTGTATATAAAAATATATAAATTATAAATATAATTGTAAATAATGCACAATGCAAATGGGACACATAAATAAAAAACCGCAACCCGAACTTCACAGACCAATATCTTCTCCATATGAATTAAAAAGTCATGAACTCACCTCTATTGTACTCTAAATTAAATTATCCATTTAATGAAAGTAATTTCATTAAAATGGAGTTAAGATGCAAAAGCTGGCTTTCTGGAGTCCTATTGTACCATGTCTTTGTATATAATATTCATATATTTATTCTATGTATTTTTACTCTTTTGATATTTTTTCAATAATTGAATATATTATTTAAAATATATTAAAATATAAACACAAAATAAAGCCATTAAAAATACATTAAAATAAATTATGTATTAATATATATATTATGCATATAATGTATATACATATAATTATTTATGTATATTTATATAAAATGAAAAATAAAATATGTAAATGTGTATTTAATTATAAAATAAATATCTAAAATATGTAAACATGATAATACAAATTAAATTACAAATAAAAATAAAATACCCAAAATACAAGTAAATATACCTATATTTATACATGTAAATATTAACATCCTAAAATAAGGTTGTAAAAATAAACAAAAATATCCATAAAATAATGTGAAAAATAAGAAACATTTTTTTATTTTAAGTTTTAAATAGTAAAACAATTTATTATTTATTATTGAATAAAACATTTATTTTCTATTTTGTCTCATTCGGCCCTAAGTGGACCAATGAGAATCCAAGGACTATTAATTGCGGGTCAACTGTCCTTCTTCAACCTCTAACTCTGTCAGAGTCATGAGGATCCCACTTTCTCCATTTTCTTCACCTTCCTCCATTCTTCCATTCTTCTCAAGACTTTCACCCTTATGTAGCCACCATGTCCCTCATCCATGCTCATCTTCTAGCTTTCACCAATCCTCACCCTCCTTTACACAATCCACCTCCCAAAGTCACCTCTCGCCTGTCTATAAATCCACCCTCTTTGCCATTTTTTGAAGTTTGACCCCTATTTGGGGAGCTTTAACCCCTCAACCCCTCACAGATAAGTAGCCTTTTGTGACGGAAATGGCTCCATCAGATCAAGGCCTGGATAAATCTCCTGGAGATCGATCCCATAATCATTGAATCCCAACTCAGGGCGGTCTTCTGCTCCCTGACCTTCAAGGTCAGATTTGAGGTGTGTTTAATCGCTTTTTAGGTAGATTTACTTTCTAGCATTGATCCACAGATTTTATTTCATTCACTTATCTAGCATTTTATCTTTGATTAGAGATTATAGTATGCTAGATCTTAGAGCTCTAGCCAGTGTTTTACTATGCTACGCACCCTGATCCGATCCATCTTCGCCCTCTATTCCATTCCCTATCACATTCTCCACTTCCATATCATATTCCCCCTTGATATTGCACAGGTTGAGGTCCATCGATCTCCCTCCACTACCTCTCCGCTACCTCATGGAGATCTCCACCATCTCACCTCATCTTCACCCCATTCCATCCAATAAGAGGGTCGTTTTGTTTGCACTGGTTCCCTCTTACTTGTTGGTTTGATGGTGCAATTATGAGCTGAAGGGAACCATCTAAGCATGATTTGGACCAACACAAGACCTCCCATATGTCGTGCTTTCTTCACAAGCTCCAGACCTCTATCAATGAGGCAAGGAGCCTTTCAGCATCTCTTGTAGCTACATGTGGCCTCTCGAAACTCAATTAGACCATCAAAAACTCGCGAAGGTCAGAAGTAGGAGCACCAACCGATCAAATCTTGGACAGGGCAACGTTCTTCCCAATTCATCTAGAGGTCGTTGCAACTATCCGATGAAAACACAACCCAGTTTTGATCAGGAGCGTTGGATGGAGTTCAGTCGTGACCATTAGATCCATCTAAGAATATGATTTTAACCGCTCATCTGCGAACCGTTACACATGCATCCAGGTCGTAGATCTCATAAGTTAGCGTAGGTGGGATTTTGGATCACATATACTTTAGGGTAATTTATACCTGAACCCTGCACCTTTTTGTCTTTTATTTTAGATTTGTAAATATTTCTCCCTGTGTAAAGTAAATTGGATATTTTGCACGGACATTATGGTTATTTATATTACATTTAGGTCCTTGCACCTCACATGTAGTGATATATGAGGAGCTGTGCATTTTTTATCTATGACCCTATAGTTTATGTACCACTTTTTAAATGCATTTAATGTTTTTAGAAATTGCAATTAGGTCCCTCTAAATTATGACTTTTACTTTTGTGTATATTTATTACATTAAATATTTTTATTGCTTTAAAAATTGTAGGAGCATTAATGTAGGTTCCTGACATGATACTTGTCCATGCTTGCTTTTTATTTGACATTTTAATTAATTTCCTTATTTATTAAAAATCCAAAAAAATACATTTTCATCATGTCTAAATTTAAAAACTTATAAAGTTAAAAAAACTTATCTAAAAATTCCCCAAAAAATATATCTGTATTAATATATTATTTACCACATATCTAAAAATCTCTAAAAAATACAAAAATAAGCTCAAAACTCTAACAATCTTATAAAAATAAACAAAAAAATAAAGAAAAATAGAAAACATAAGTTTATGTTTATGAGTTGTCTATATTATATATAATATATACGATATATATTAAAAATAACTTTAGGTTAGTTTTAGACTTATTTATATTTTCTAAACCTAAAATAAATCATGGAGAATTATTGTATGTACTGTTTTGATATATTCATTACATTAGAAATACTTAAAAATGAGTAAAATTCTATAAAATTACTAAAAATAGAAAAATATCTAAAAATCACAAAAGTATTTTATTTTCTATATTTTGATTATCTTTTGATCTATTTTAAAATATAATATCCTATATATACTAATTCCGTATCTATTACTTATATTCTCTATAATATTTATAATATATATATCTAATTTAAAAATGAAAGAGAAATAAAAAAATTGTAAGAGTTAAAAAGAAAATATAAAATAAAATTTTAAAAATATTAAAATATAAAATAATTAAAAATTCATAAATTTACATATAATCCCACAAAAATTATAAATAGAAAAAGCGAAAAAGAAATAAATAAAAAATAATTAGTAATAATTAATTAGCAATCTCGCAATCTATACCATTTTCTCCTTATTTTTGACCTCTACACGTACTTAAACCTATATGCACACATTGTAGAGTTATAAAAAAGTTTATCTGACATTCACATTTATTGATTTATTCATCATATTGTGGGTTGATTGAGAGATACTTGGTCATGTAGCGACTAGTAATCGTGTTTGATTAGCAGACCAGTGCAAAACCTTCTCTATCAAATGGTATTGTTTAGTTTTTGTTTATTCGCGGATCATTTTGCATGTAGAGTGCTTGATCAAAGTATGCATTTCTAACTCTGCATGTATTCATTGATTTGACATGCATCAACTTTTCCAACTTCCCCCTAGATTTCTTGGACATATTTGAGAATCAAAAAATTTGTTATATGATTATTATTGAAAAATACTCAAATAAAAGTGAAAACAAAGAAAAAAACTAAAATAAGGGGACTGCTAAATGAACCTTGATGCTAATTAAAATCTACAATGGACTTCACTGGATTTGATTCATAAAGTCCACAATATTTTCATGTACCTTCCAGATTGAGTGAGGCACAACCCTAAGATTTAGAGCCAAAATCCCAACCTAGATAGTGCCTAGTTTATTAACTAGATTCACAAAGTATTGGCGCTTCTATCAGTTCATGGACGAGTATGGTCAAGTCTTCTTGTAGACTTAGTCTGAAGTACTGAGCATACAAGAACTATGATGGCGGGTCCCTATCTCCATGCCATGTCCAAGTACACCACACGGGGAGAGTATTAGTTTCACCTATGGGATTCCTCCTCTACTTCTTTTGTTAAATAGCAGATCCAAACCTAATAAAAATGACCCTAAAAAATACATGTTACAAGTTACAAAGGAAGTGGGAAGTATATGACATTGTATAGTAGTACTCACTCTCCTATAGGATTAGCCGATAAGGATTTGTTACAAGATTGCATGAATAACAAACAATAAAAACTACCAAGATAATAACCGATCTTCGATAACTTCACTTGTGTTGTGTTGGTGAACCCAATTACTTTGGTGATTTGCTTGGATCTAGATTAAGGTCAAAGATCACAGTTCCGTGCACTTGCACCTTTTCTTTTTACTTCTTGCATCATTCCTTTTGCTTTGCTCATTTGAGTCTTTTCTTATTCTATCTTCATTTAGTTCCTTGTGAATCTTCATACTCATTATTCTTTATATCTACTCCTTTTTGTCTCTCAAAATGTTGGGTCTAATATGGATTAGTCCAAACTCCGCACACAACTACATCGATTCAACAACTCTGATATCTCCAATAATTCGGGGTGATTCTAGAGAGATCGATTCGGATATTGCGAATAGCTCTCAAGACTCCCCGTCTTCTTCATCTCAAATAAATCGGGATAACTCTTGTCTTGACGTTCCTCCTTTCTGGATGGAGTCCGACATGTCTCCACACATATTATCTAATTCAATAATATTTAGAATTGACCCTAATTCCGAATATCTCTCTACATGTGGAGCAAGATTCAAGTTTGGTTGGCATTCCTTTCATCATGCAAATCCGCATCCTGATTAGGATTCCATCGCCTCTTATTCTGATTCACATGGCTCCATGATGAATCCACGATTCATTTACTTTATATGTTTGTTTTAGCAAAATATTCTTAACAATTCACTAATTAATCCCATTAATTAGTATTACTTAGCAATCACTAACTATGTTGAATTGATGGTAAATTTGTTATTAAATAACCTTATTTTGAACTTGATTAAGCTTATTATTTTATGTACAAAAACCACTTATTTAAACCTAATTCTTTCTCTAAATTATTCTTTGATTAACCAACTAACTTGACATCAAGAATTAAAACCCGTAAAAATCGGAAAATTAAGAGAAAAATACAAAAATCTGACATTGTATATTTTGTACATATTTTATCTTTGTCGATTTTATTTTATCTTTTTATAACCTAAAATCCATAAAAATTAGGTTATCTATGTATATATTGTATATATATTAGTACACTAATTAAAATCATATTAAAAATAAAAATTACAAAATACAAAAATGTGATATGTTATTATCTAGAGAGTACCTACAAAAATATGTTTTTGTATAAATGACCTCCTTTGACTGTTTAATCAATATGAAATTTGTAGATCTCATCGAGATATACAACTTTCTTGTTTTATTTTTTTTCCAAATCTTCTTGCAAATAATTCTTTTTGATTTTACTTTGTTTTTCTCTTTTCTACTTCTCTTATTGGGCCACATGGCTCTCTTTGGAGTCGCCACGTGACCCGACCTTTTTGTCTCCACCCACTTCACTCCCCGTCGTTAGATCCACCTAGATGGATCACATCTCAACCACACACTCTCGCTTCTTTCTCGGCCCTTCGATCCATCTCCATATCTCATAACAACCACTGCCCTGCACCTCCATCATAGCCCTTGGATAGAGAGATCCAACGACTCTGCATCATCTTCCTCCTCCAATAATCCCCATCTCTCAGGAATTACCCCTCTCCAACTCTCTACTTGCTTCCTATTCTACCAGCCCTGTTCGACCACCTCCTCATGATCCAACGTCTCCACTACACAACCCCATCATCTGCTATTCTCACGTAACCCCCATCCATTTAAATCCCTCTCTTCATCACCTCTACAATCATTTCAAATCTCACTGCCACCACCTATAAGATCACCCTCTCCGCTGACTTCATCCCTTATCCACCACACGACAGAGGACGGGCAAGATCCAACAACCTTGACATGACATGCCTAAGCCCTGATTGTTGAGCCAAGATCCTTGCCTCTCCATGTGTGATTGACGAACGCTCCCGCAAAGGGTTAATCCGATCAAATTAATTGTCCAAATTAAGTTAAAGTCGTTCGTTGCAGTCGGATACGAGAGGGCTAATCAAAAACCACTTTTAATTGATTTGAGTTAATTTCAAGCGGCAGATTTTTTTACTTGGTGAAGTCAAAGATCGAACTCAGGGAGGCATCTGTCTCCTTAGGTCAATTTCAGCAAAGATCAAGTGTTGGATTTTCGGAGAATTATTTTTTTTGTTCTTTTTCAATTTCTATGCAGGACACATGCAACTGGCAAGCCAATTTGAAGTTAATTCAGTTAAGATATCAAATGGAATCCAAAAATTCTGAAAATTGGCCAGATGATTAATTATGATAAAAATGAACTAACCTAATTTTCTTTGGAATTTTTAGACACTAAATGAATTTAATGTGAATTAAACATGCAGACAGGGTGATTTTCACTAATTAATTTTTAATAAATAGCAAATCATTTTTTTCAGGAAATAAAATTATCCTAGATAGATAATCAGAAGGAATCTAGGAAAATTGACAAACCTTAATTTCAATGTGAAATGAATTTATTAAAATTAAAATAAGAAAATCATTCAACAATTTATTCAGGCCTTGATATGTGTGTAAATGACATGAAATTTTTATGCAATGTTAAGTTCACTGTCCTAGAGCTACTATGAATTTTTGAGGATTTTTGGAATCACAGAAAATTAACTAGAAATTAAAAGGTATCACTGGCAAAATATTACACAAATCAACCAATTAATTCATTTAAAAAATCTACTGTAATTACAAAAAATATGACACATGGCACAATAGATAGAGGACAAGTTTCTCAACAAAGTGCAACTTTTGGAATTTAAAAATGATTTAAAATGCGACCTAGGGATGCGTGCAAACACAGGGGGGGTATTTGCAATACAAGAAAAATAAAATTACATAAAACAAATATGCAGACATGGACTTAAATGCAATTACCTATAATGCTGGGGACTGGTGTGCAAATTCTCCACTGGACACGTGCTCCTTACGTGGGGTCTGCTTCATAGGGACCTTTTTGCAAATATGAAAAGCTTCCAGAGCCTTGGTGCAAAATTCCCAGGCCGCACGTGCTCCCCACGTGGGCGGCCTAGGCTCAGATGGCTGCGGAGGCTCGGGGCTCGGCTCGGGTGCTTCTGGAGGTCTGGAGTGAGGCTCGACTAGCCTCGGGTGGTCCGAGCCAAGGTTCGGGGAAGAGGCTCGGACCTCGTCTGTGTGGCACAATGACAACCGTTGGATCAAGATCGATCCAAGGGGTGTCGGTGCTGATGCGTGGCTCGATCTCGGGCCGTTCGATCTAGGCAAAGATCGACGGTCGCTGTGGCTCCAGCTGATGTCGACGTGGATGCTCAACACCCGTTAGATCAAAGCTGATCCAACGGAGGTCGATGGAGGCTGAAGATGATGACGTGGCGTTCTCCTGAGCGTGGGATCAATGACGATCCTACGGTCGTCTGTAGCTCCGGTGGACTGGCGATGTGGCTGACTGCGAACCGTCCGATCGAGATGATCGAACGACCACTGGGGCTTCTTCCTCGACCGGTCTCCTCCGCCTGCGGAGGAGGTGGCTTGGCGACGGTGAAGTGGCCTTTGCTCCGCCAGTGCCTCCTCGTGTCGATGAAGCTCTCCGAGGTGTCGGAGATATCCCCGGAGAAGCGTGGCGACGCGACGAAGGTGCTGATGGTCTCAGGAGCTGGAGTGGGTCGTCGGAGGTGGCTGGCGATGAAGCTCGAGGACGACTCCGATGAAGTTCCGGCCAATGCACAGATGGGTACCTGCAGGCATTATAGAAAGAGCCGAAGCTCGTGCGTGCAATCGTGGAGGTGAAAGGATGGTTGGCGAGGCCTAAGACGGAGGGAGGTGGTCTAGCGACGGTGCTCCGGCTAAGTGGCGGAGCTGGAGATCGATGGATGGTGAGATGCGTCTTCGGCGGACGTGAAGGTGACCGCGAAGATGAGAGCTCCGACGCAGAGCTCGGCGGAGTGAAATAGAGGCGAGAAGATGGCTGCGGGCGGTGAATAAAAAGCGAGAAAAATGGAGCAAAAGTGAGAAGAAGATCGATCGAGGATGGAGGCGTTCACCTGGGGTTTGGAGCTCGTCTTTGAGTTCCAGGTCTTCACACGAAAGGGCGGTGGGTCCCTGAGCTTAAGTAGCGGTTTGGCGGTGAAGAGCTGCGACTCGGCGGTGGCCGAGGATCTCGCCGAAGAAGATGGTCGTCTTCGCTCGAGGATGCTTGCAATTCCTGTCACTAATTGGAAGCTCCGAGCTCGGAGTGTCTCTCACGGGTGGCGGATAGGTGCGACGATGGCCGGAGGGCGAGCATTTATAGGTCGAAGGTCTCGGCCAGGCTGATGATGGAGCGGGGTTTGAGGAGTTCGTGGGAAGTCGCTCGAGGTCGACGGGGGTAATGGAGTAGCTGGCGAGGATAAGGGATGAGTGGGGGTCATCATGGAGGTTGTGGTGCTCGTCTACGGTGGAAGGAGCGCGACTGAAAATAGGAAGGGGGTGCCCCTCCCGCAAGGCGGAGAACGTGGGAGAGAGGGGCGCCTGGAGGTGGAAGACCACCGTTGGATCTTGTGATCCAACGGTGGTGATCAAAGCGTGATGGAGCGGCTAGATGAAGATCTGGACGTGACGATCTGAGGGTTATAGAGTAGCCACCTGTCATGATAAGGGCTCAGCGCTAATGGATGGCTAAGATGGGAAGCTAAGATTGATCGAAGGGCTGGAAGATGACCAGGAGGACAACAACGGAGATGGAACGTTTGGGAAATGATCTAAGGGCGTAGCGAGCGCCACGTGGTGCGCTGAGGAAGAGGCGCGAACGGGCGCTTGAGATGAAGCGGGGGCTTGATCAGACGATTGAGGGAGAAGGGCGTATGTGGAAGCGGCTAGGCCGTTGGATCTGGAAGACCATCCAACGGCTGAGAGATGCAACGGTCTGAGCAAGGGGAGCGGGCCGCGTGGCGCAACCAGAGGGCGCCACGTGGCCTGATGTGGTTGGCTGGACAAAGAAATAAGGTTAGAGAGAAGAGGGGGTCGAATTTGGAAAAACTCAAAACATGAAAGTTGTAGATATCGATGCGATCTACAAGTTTCATGTTGACCAAAGACGGAGATAAGATCAAATATGATACATAAATACAACAATACAAATATACATACATGTAGTATACAAAGAGGCCCAAAAACCCAACTTTCTCATACGAGCTCCAAATTGGATGAAATTAGTCTCATTTTAAAGGCCTTTTAATGTGTATTATTCTAAAAGTGAGTAGACCTATTTTGGAGTTTGTATGAGGGAACTATGTGTATTTTCTGATCCAGGGATTCTAGGGCTTTGTTGGCTATTTTACAAGGGGGATTTCTGGCTTTTCTTCCCTATATTATTAACTAAGGAGTACATATTATAAGGAAGAGGTTATTTTGATAAGTGGATATTTTACAAGGGACTTTGGCTTCTTATTTAAATGCAAATGGAATGCTAAAATGCATGTATTATGTATGCATGCATGAATGCTATTTATGCATTATAAAGGGAAATATGCCTCTATTTACTCGGGAACAAGGCTCTATTTTTAACTTTTAGAGTGATGAATCACAGATTCATCAGCGATCCACAACCCACTGTCATGCTGCAGCTCCGCTTTTAGGTGTTACAGAGCTCCATAGAATACCGTCCATGTAGAGAAAAGACCCAGGAGCCCACCAAGACTCCAACCTAGGCATCCCTTCGTCGCCTCCGACGCCATTTACACCGTTGCCCAATCCCAGGTATCTGCACCTATCCCCTAATTATCTGAATTTTTACCATCCTCACCACTCCATCTCTGATCTCTCCAAAGATCGAAGCACCTTCACCACACCTACACCACCTTTTACAGTCTTCTCCCCCTTCCCTGCCTCCTGCTCCACCACGCTCTGCCTCCATGTCTTGCACAGAACTGGAGCTCCCGATACTAGACTTCCCCCATCCCTCTTAGGACCTCCATTTTAGTCCCTTGTGCATTGCCCTCTATTCCTGACCTTGTAGGTCCCGACTTCTTCATTTATTAGATGACATGGAGTATCTCCATTCAACGCCTCTGCCTCTGACGAATTTTCATCACCACGATGCCTTGGGCTCCATAGAAGATTCCAGATGTCATCATCGTGAGAGCATTCCCGAGCTTCCAGTCATGCTCATTAGTGAAAAACACCTCGTAAGTACCCGAGGAAGTTCTTCGGAGCCCAATCCTTACATCGTCGCCCTTGAAGGAGGAAGATGTATAGGTACTATTGGATCTCGCCTCATCTGGCCCAATATGTTGGTCCCAGAGGTAAGTCTTCTCCACCGTTCGATTCCTAGATCAAGAAGGGACAACAACTGTCAGATCCATCCACCCAAGCCTCCCAACGTCATGTGGTCCCACACCACATACCTACTCTACGTGTAGGCTCGGTGCTTTGATCCTTGGCTTTGCCTACTAACCCTGAGATCCTCTCTACCTCCAGTTTTATAACTTAGGATTTAAAGGAATTGGGACTGCTCACTAGGCGTGATTTTTCTACGTTCACATAAAAATTAAGTGATAACTCTAAATTAAAATCAAGACTGTTAATCAAGATGACTATAAATAAATTTGACATAAAATTAACCCTTGTGTCTGGTGAAGAGAAACCCAATCATTGTATGTAGGAAAAGAATCACATACTTAAGGTAGAGCCAAAATATGGGAGTTTCACTCTAACAACTGAATTTAAAAATGACTAGCTACTTCTCATTGAGGGAACTATGATCTCCCTTAGCAGATTGGATAGTTAAATGACAACATGTAAGTCACTATCCTGAAGTAATATGGGTAGCTGTTCTATGGTCCGTACTTACTATATTATGTTGAGAGATGCTCCCTTCGCCTTTACTGATAAGGATGTATACTGGCTAAAGAACTTAGAGGAAGTGGCCTTAGCATGGGCTATATTCAGGACTCTATTACTAAAGAAGTTCGATCCAATGAGTAGAATTAATCAAATGAGGATTAAGCTCACAAGCTTCACCCGACATCCCAATGAACCATTTCATGAAACCTAGGAGAGGTTTAGAAACAATTCAAAAATGCCTTGGGCATGAGAGTCTTGTAAGTGGTTTAAATCCATAAATGCAAGGGTTAGTTAGTGTCTCTTGTGGAGGAAGGTATATGGTATGTCATAAGGACACAATCTACAAAATGTTCGAAAAATTAGCAGACATAAGTCAGGCACAAACCACAAGTCATGCTTACATGACTAACCCCCTTTTACTCCCATCAAAAGAAGGGGGAAAGAAGACTATGAACAATCTGTTACTGAATAAAGTGATGACATGAGGATCATAGCTGATAAGTTAACCGTGGTCAAAATATTTACAAGAAGGTGGATGAACTCCATAAATCTAATGATATGGAGAAATTATGTAAGCTGCCCAAGAAGATGAGGGAACTAGCTAATCAGGTATCTAAGATCCAGATACCTTCCCTGACCACCCCCACACATTAGATTCACTACATTCAAGGGCATGGGGTAGGGAAATAAAGTAGTTGGGGTGGAGACCATTCTTTCGCCCATTATACTGAAGAAACCTCAACTCTGATAGTTTATGAGGAATTTCCACAAGTGATGGAGATCAACAGAGTTTGGTACAACCTTAATCATGTCAACCAACAAGATTCCAACTTAGATCCGAATGCTCATCTACCACAATCTCATCCTGGATATCAACCCTAGTAGCAGTAGCAATGACAATACTAACAATCCCGTCCAGATTTTCAGAACTCGCAATAACAATAACAATACCGATACAAGGGCCAATAGGTCCACTACCGTTAGATCCAGCCACCCCGGGCCAAGGAATTCTAGGGTATTCTTCTTCTTCTTTAATCTTTCTTGAACTCCAATGAGTGCTAGATGAACTTCATGACATGAGAGTTGATATAAATCGACTCTCAAGATGGAGAGCTGAATGCACCATACCTCAAAATGCTATTCCCGCTCAAGTCCAAGCTAACCCCAATAACCTTGGATGTAAAGATCATATATTAATCTCAGAATATTCTTTACCTAACCATAAGATATTTTCGCATGATGTCACCAATCATATTTCTCTCAAGAGCGAAAAGACCATAACCATGCTTGATCGAGCAAAGGAATACAATGACATAGCCCAAGTATCCACACCTAAGCATACATCTGGGGAAGAAGAAGAGGAGGAGAAACCACCAACCCCCTACACCGGAGCACCACAAACACCTCAGAGTCGAGTGAGTTTGAATCAGAAGAGGAGGACTCATAGCAACGACAACAACTCCACAACCACCATTGTCATTTTCTTTCCCAGTAAATAGTCAGAGTCCTAGTGTCAGTCTCAGTCTGGGTCATGTACATACTTTTATTTTCAATAAATTTGATGTTTCAGTTCTTGATCCTGATCACTCAATCCATTTCTCACATGTTCTAACGGTTGGAAAGAAGAAAAACTTTAAAAAAAATAAAAAAATGATGAAGAGATGCCCCACATTTGTAAAGAAAACATCAAGGGCGCTTTGTCCTTAGACGAGATGATAAAAAGAGACTCGACTTTTAGAAAATACCTTAAGGTGAGATGCACACCCACAAGGGTCAACAGAAAGAACTCAAGCCGAACAAAGAAGCATATCCTCTCCATCGCTACATATCATTTAAACAGAAATAAGCTTCCATGGAAGATGAGAGACATGGGTGCACATTTCGTGACAAGCCAGATCAATGAGATCATGTTCTATAGAACTATATAAGCTAAAGGTTCCTCTATTAATCTCATGTCCATGATAATTTATGAACATATGAATTGAGGACCTCTTAGGAAGTTAAGAGTTGTACTTCAACTTTCTGTTACATGAACTAAGAGTCCTAGACACGAGATTAGAAATGTTGTAATCAATATCGGGGCAGAATTATCCAGTAGATTTTACAATACTTGACATGGATGTCCCTAAAAACTGGAAAGATTCCCAAATGAACTTAGAGAGGCCTTTCCTTAGGATAGCAGGAGCCCTATTTTACTATACTTATGGGAAAATCCAATTTGGAGATGTTGAACTAGAAATGAAGCAGACTAGATTCCGTAGACCTAATACAAAATCCAACATCGAGTCAGGAACTTCCGAGATAGAGGCAAATTATAGCACAATTATGATAGTTGGTCCATGGAGACTAAATCCAACCACAACATCACACTCATCAGGAAATGACATTGTCGAATATTTAGTCTGCTAGCTCATTCAGGAAGACACCCTCTATGCATCATCCTACACTCCTGAACACTCAGAGGTCTATTTAGACCTGTCAGTCCCATCTCTTTTAGGACAATCCCAAAGTGAGGAAGACAAGTCATACGCGGCTTTTACCAAAGTACGATACATATTTGGTGATCCAACCCCCGAAGCCATTCAGTTCGTTAACATGATCCACCCACAACACAACTAGATTCAATAGTGATAGAGCCAAATTTTTGGACGATATTGGTATACCAGAACTCAAACCATTTCCCCCTACTCTCAAATATTCCTTTCTTACAGGACCTAAGGGAATGTTTCTGATCATCATCAGCTCACTTCTGATTGAAGAGCAGGAAAATGCCTGCTAAAAGTACTAGAGAAAAATCGCAAGGCAACAAACTATAGATTTTCAGATCTCCAAGGAATTAACCCAGTTCTTTGTCAAGGACAATGCCAAACCCATTCGTAAATTCCAGTGTAGGCTGAATCCAAATTTACGGGAAGTGGTTAAGTCTGTGATAGAAAAATGTTGTGAAGCAGGTTTCATATATCCCATCTCGGACTCCAAGTGGGTGGCACCATTACACATAGTCCCGTAGAAGTCAGAACTCGAGATCGTCAACAATGAGGAGGGAGAGGAGATCACAACACAAGCACCCATGTTATGGCATGTCTGCGTGGATTACAAGCGCTTGAATGCTACGATGAAAAAGGATCACTTCCCACTAGCATTTATCGATCAATATTTGGAGAGATTGGTAGGAAGAGAACCTTTTCTTTTTAGATGGATACTCGAGTTACAATTTAGTAGACATCACCCCTAAGGAGCAGGAAAAGACAACATTCACTTGTCCCTTCGTTACATATGCTTTAAAGCGCATGCCTTTTGGGCTATCTAACACCCGAACACTTTTTAGTAGTGTATGATTGCAGTTTTTGTCGAAATGATTAGGGATTTCATGGAAGTTTTAGGGATGAGTTCTCGACCCATGGTGATTCATTCAATGATTGTCTCACATACGTAAACCGAGTCCTTGAGAAATGTATGGAGGTTAATATGGTGTTATCCTGGGAGATAGTCATTTCATAATAAAGGAGGGCATCATGTTGGGGCACATCATCTCCAATAAAGGAATGAAGGTTGACCCGACCAAGATGGATGTGATCAAGAAACTCGAGCCACCAACCAACGTAAAAAAAGTACGGTATTTTCTAGGGTATGCCCAATTTTATCAAGGTTTTTTCAAAAATCACATGACCACTACACCGAGTTCATTACAGATCATAAATGTCTTGAGTCCTTCGAGCTGCTCAAAAAGAAGATCATGGAATCTCCCATCCTATAAGCACCCGACTGGTCTCTTCCCTTCGAGATCATGGTCGATGCCTCTGATTTTGCAATAGGGGTTGTGCTAGTAAAAAGGAGAGATGAAATCCATTAATCTATTCACTGCACAAGAAAGGTTATAGATCCAGCTCAGAAAAATTATACCGTGACATTAAATGAAATGCTTGTTGTAGTCTTTGCCTTAGAACAATTCATATCTCTACTTCTAGGATCTAAAGTGACAGTTTATACAAATCATTCAGCCATCCAATACTCAATGGAAAAGAAAGATGCAAAGACACATCTTCTCATATGGATATATAAAGAAAAGCTCCCTAATGCTGATGGATCAGGCATATAAAATCTCAAAACTATCATTTCTTTTTCTTTTTCATTCCTTTTTCTATTCTCCCATTTACTCAGTCCCCCTTTCATCATTGCTATACTTAATATATGTTTCATCCTAAGTATGGTGGGAGGGGGAAGGGTGTTAATGATTCGAGTGTTCATTCTTTGATTCCTTACCTATCTCCCAACTTGTTGATAATTCTTTCCTATACTTGGGTCATCTTTACCCTAAGAATTGGGGGGATATAGGTGAAGGATATTGAGAATCCTTAAACGCATCACGGAAGCGTGTCGATCGCATCGTATGCAATCGGAGCAACTAGTCGTACTAGATGCTAGATGCAGCGGAAATTAAAATCTTTAACTTTAAAGATGAAACCACATGATCACGAGAACACTTCTCGGATCGTTTCATCAAACCACAAAGTACAAGGAATACCTCTTGAAGTGTGGTTGTGATCGCGAGATCCCAAAGTAGAGATCCTCCTATCTTAAGTCCGACCCACGGAGAATGCGCTTGCGGGCACGATGATGAGTCGCGTCCTTCCCGCAATCCTTTGACGAAGATCCAAGCGTCGAGGCGTAGAAAAAATGATCTCCTTCCTAATACACAAAGTGGACGGCCACTTGAATATTAGGGAGACCCCACGAGAATGAGAGAGAGAGAGAGAGTAGAGTTCTTCAACTCAAGAATGTTGTAACTTGGAAAGGCTACCCTAGCCCTCCTTTTATACTAGTTTAGGATCCAATGGATCTCAATCCATGGGACACATGGATCCAAGGGCTATGCTTGGTCCATGCTAAATCAATGGCTATGATTGTTGTTGGTTAAAACCAACAACATCAATTTAAATATTAACTAATTAAGAGATAATGTGATGAATGAAATGGAGTCAACCACCCTCCCTAAAAAAGGGGGAAGTCACCCATGAACAATTCATGGGTGACGCCACCTATGGAGGGTGGTTAATTTTGCTCCATTTTATTTATCTTATTATTCCTTAATTAATCACAATAAATATTCACCAAATTAATTCCAAATTAATTTGTGAATATTTCAATCTTGCCATTGAATATTATGTGAATCATATTCACAACCCAAACTAATTAGTAAATTGCATTTCCAATTAATTAACAAATGTGAATCCAATCCACATTATTAATTAACAAATGCTATTTACATAAATTATCTCTCTTATATGTGTATATTATAAATCATATTTATAACACACATATATCATGGATAGTGTTATCCACACTCTCTTAATCCTTGATAATTAAATCTCATTTAATTATCTCAGATAATCATTTTCACAATATGAATCATATTCATATTTAAGCTTGATAATTAAATCTCATTTAATCATCAAGTCCTTGCTTGGATATTTCATCAAAAGAATTATTCTTGAACCCTTTCAAGAATAATGTGCTTTCTCCGCAGATACTTGGAGATAAGGACAGGGCGATTGTATTATTCCATGTATAGTGACTTGGATGTTTAGATATTATCTCAAATCCAGATCGAACGAACCTCCCACAGATGCTTGATTAAATCAAGACCGCAAATCCAATCTTCTCATTGAATCTGAATCCCATTCAGACCAATGTCCAACACTTGGACTAAGATCAGATTGCTTCTCTACTGAAAGGAGTGATGCTACGTTTCATCATCTTTATTCTATCATTTTGGCCTTAAAAACCCTAGTAAATGCATGTAAATAGAGCTAATTCATGCATTTTAGCATCTATGCATATGTGTGTAAATACTGTATAAAATACGGTTTTTAAAGACAAAATTATAGAATAAAGAAAAGAAAAGAAAAAGAATAAAATATTGTAAATATTTTATGACCCGAAACCTCGAAACCTAGGCATCTCGATGAATAGGTCGACAAGGAATAAAGTAGGGGGAGATAAGGGCCAAAATACAGATAAAATACCTATACCTTTTATTAACTCTTTATTCATTTTGGGGCCTATTTTTGGTTTCACTTTTTATACATCAAATAAAGAAACTTTGTACATAAAAGTTGTAGATAATTTTATAAAGAAAAATACAAAATTGATTTCACTCAAAAATAATGTACAGATAAAAAGTTATGGTCTGAATAAGAATCCAGAATCCCAACTTCCCAGACCCATATCTCATAAACAAAAACTCCAAATGCATCATACTCACCTTTAATTGTATATAGAATAAAATAATCTATTTAATGGCGGTGGTTTCGCATTTGGCGGAGCTACGGTTTGAAAGTTAAGTTTTGGACCCACATTGTACAGTTGTACTGATTAAAATATTCAATTTATTCTTTATTTATTATTTTTATAATTTTATATTTTTATAATGTTGTAAATATGACTTATAATAAATATGTGTATTAAAATTAGAATAAAAATGCAAAGAAAAATAAAAATAAAAAGAAACATATATAGGTTATACAGGTAATATACATATATGTATACCTGTACAAAACACACTTATATTTTATTTAATATACAAAACATATCAGAAAAATTAAAGAAAAATATATTTGTGGATATAAAAGTATTTTATGATTTTATAAAATAATAAATAGAAATAAATAAATTAAAAATAACAAAACAAAAATAAAATACTTAAATATATATGTATTATACCTATAAGGGGTGTAAATATAAACTTGTAAAAATATGCCTCATAAAAATAAATAAAAATCAAAATAAAATACTACATAAAATAATTAATATTTTTTATTTTATAATCATAAATTAATAATGCCATTTATTGTTTTAAATCGAATTTATAAAACATTTTTGGGGGCTTTTTCCTGGTTGGTCCACGTTGACCAGCCGGTCAACTCCCTAGTCCTAGCCTTCCCCCTTGTCAGAACGCCCGTGACCCCTACTTCTCGATTTTTTTCGCCATGATGCGTTGCTCGAGGGTAGTCGATCTCTTCATGAGATTTGTTTACTGTAGATCCTAGATCTCCGCCGGCCTATCAGATCCTCTTGGATCTTCTCCATCCGCCCGTGATCTTGCCTCGAAGTTCGCTCCAGAGCCATGTTTCAAAAACCAACCCAGCACCCCCATTTCGAATCGAACCCTTTTGACCCCTTGATTCAAGCTCTAGCTGCTGGGCTCTGGACGGGAAGAGTGACAGGCTTCCTCCAGCCCTTGCGCGGAGCTCAGTCGAGGGCGGCGGAGGAGCTTCCATCACCTCCGGCCACGCTTGGCCGTCGAGGTCCTTCTCCTGGTTTTCATGACCAATCGAGGTGTTTCTATCCAAGTTTCTTCGTTTTTTACTACCTGTAGGATTAGGCTTTTCATATATAGCTTTATTAAGTAGTTTAATCTGTATTTTGAGCTTCAAAACCATCCCCACATCCTCCCCGGAGTGCTGCTCCGGCAAACCTTCCACCCGACCTCCTTTATCCATATCCACCATCGCAGGAAGCACCAGGTTCCCTTATTTTTGACTGTGCTAACCATATTGCAGGTCCTGGTGGCCAACGACCCCAGCGGGGGTCGACTTTTGTCCCTGCCGCAGCCACCTGGAGCAACCTCTTCCCTTCACGTCGCGGCGGTCTACCGGCGTCTCCCTCGCCATTTTGACTCCGCCATCCACCCGAGATCGCCTCCAGGAATCACGCCAGCCCGTTTGGGAGCTCCAACCGCCAAGGAGAAGGCGTTGCGCGGCCAGGGAAGTTCGCCCACCCAGGCGTTCTTCGCTGTTCGTCGTCAGCATCTTCCCACCGTTGATCCGGGTATGTTCTTGCCGCATAGCAGCTGCCGTTGGATACCTGCAAGCCACAACCGTCCGATCTCGGGCAGGGATCTAATCGTGACCTTAAGAAACGAAGGGGCATTGCGCGTTGCGCGCCCGACACGTGGCATAAGTGATTTATCAGTCGCCGTTGGATGCGCGCCTAGCAGGGGTATTTTGCCATCATAACCCCCGCAATTTTTGTATTTCGCAAGTTATTACCGAATCATTCAGCTGCTGTATGTTATTGTTGCAACATTTATCACAAACCCCTCAGGCTTTTTGGATATTGCATCCGCGCCCTTACCAAGCGCGCGTGCGACGCACGCGTACCTGGGAAGTTTTGCGCGCGCACCCTTGCGAATTTTGTTATTGGCATTTAGTACTGTAACTTTCTATTTAGTTATAATTTTTTGAGAAACTTGCACTTTGGCCGTCGGACGTCCCGATATTTGCAAAACAACCCCTGCCAGTAGTGTAGTTTCTCTTCGTTGTTTGCATTTACTTCATGCATCTATAAATCACTAAAAAAATCCATAAAAATTGCATTAAGCTCCTGTTGCATCATGTTTCCACGCCATATTTTTGCATTTGCATTTTATTGCATTTTAATATTTATAAAAATTCAAAAATAGTCATTTTGTGCACTGTCTAACTTAGAAAATCCATAAAAAATATAAATACACTCCAGAAAATCCCAAAAAAATATATTTTGTGTCTTTTAGTTTGTTTTAACTCCCAGCCAAAATTCATTAAAAAAATATAAAAGAAAACTCCAAAAAATCACAAAACTCTAAAAACCTTCATAAAAATTTATAAAATTCATAAAAAATCCAAAATTTATGTTTTCTTTTCCTGAATTTTCTTTGTTTTGTTACCTTTACTTGAAAATTAATTTGGGAATATTTTGATACTATTTGCTATTTTTCATTCCCATTTTAAGTTTCAGCCTTGTCTTTTACCCACTGTTTCCATTATTTTGACTTTAAAAATACCAAAAACATTCTAAAAATTATCCAAAAATCACAAAAACAGTATAAAAATATAAAAAGACCAAAAAGACTTTATTTTCTAATTTTTGGATATTTTTATCTATTTTTATAAATATCTCTTTCTCTCTTTTATTACATAGTTCATATATTCCAATATTGAAAAAGAAAATAAAAAAATATAAAATATAAAAAGAAAATACAAAATCAGTAAATTAAAAATCCAAATATAAAAATATAAAATTAAAAATTAAATAAAAAATATATAAAATTAAAAACCCACAAAAAATAGCATAATAGACTCTTGATCACATTCACACACTTTTGAGCAATTTTGCCCCGATCTAGCCTTTCTGCTCCCTGTGTTCGACCTCTACAATACTTGCACCTATACACATCTTGTTGTAGAGTTATAATAAATTTTAACTCCACACACTTTCACTGCTTTACTTGATTGTTGTGGGTTAGTTGTTGATTAATTCGGGTTTCGTGAGCGGTCGCTCAGCGACACTGTAGTCCCACCTTGTGTGGACTATTTTGACCCTCGCAAAACCCGAGTTATCAAATGGCGCCGTTGCCGGGGAGCAACAGCGCTTAGTCGGGTCTTGTTTGTGATTGTGATTTATTGTCTATTTTGCGGCTTTCATTATTTTTATATCTATTGAGCTGTCTAACCTTCTCTTTTGTTGACTTCGTGCGAGGAACCGCGGATCGAGGGAGGCGCTCCACCCTAGGCGCCTACGCACCCACGTGAAGCCGGCATCTGCCAGCCAAGCACCGAGGAGACGAAGAGGAAATTTTGAAGACTGAGCTCTACTTTAGTTGTAGAATTCATTTCCTGCATTTATTTTTGTAATTTTTGTGAGAGAGACCACTATATTGTAATAATACAGGTACTCAGGACTGGACTTTCGGGCCCAATTTCCAAGTGTTTGTACACTTGGGGGCTCACCGTGGATTTTACGGTTTTCATCGCATCTTTTCCCTTTGTTTTCTCGGTTTTGTTTTCTTATTTTGTGTGATTGAGCCCCTAGTTTTAGGATTGCTTGCGATAGACTAAGGCCAAAAACCTAATATATTTGCATGTACCTATAGACTCGTTTGGACTTAGTCAAATTTAAACAGTCTGTTCATTTATCTCTTGACCCGTGTGCCGTGAGCGAGCCCCATCAAGCGCTACTCCTGAACTCGAGTGTGTCAAGAAGAGGAGGGGTAAGCCAAGACCGGACTCTTAGGTTAAAGATAAGTGGCCGACTTGTGGTGCTTCACGTTAATAGCAATTTCTGAAACTTAGGGCGATTTCATCGGCTTGCATTTGCATATAGATAGGTTTCAATTCTGCTGAGCATCCTCGCATGTAGAGTGCTGGAGGCAAGGTAAGCATTTACGCTTTAGCATTCATCATTGTTTGCCGCTTGCATTGCTTTTCCGACTCTCCCTCTGATTTTGCCAACCTAGGTGCTCAAAGGAATTGACTCCCCGTTAGGATCGTGCATTTTCATTAAAAATCCAAAAAAGTGATAATCAATAAAATTGGGACTGCTAATATTACTCGACCCTAAAATCGACCAAAAAGAAAAATCTTGTATTGGGGCGAGTAATCCCCTCATTGTCTTCGTTTTACATTGCTCACGCACACACTAAGGTTAGTGCCCAAATCCTATTTTTAAGCCCCCTAAGTGTTTGTGCAACTTCTTGACTTTTTCACCTAAACTCTAAAATAGACAAGATAAAAGGACCGCATTTGTGGTCTTCACTGAGTTGAGTAGGTGAATTGAGGGTTTGGTTGTTTCATTTTTGCTTGTGATTGTTTTGTGTGCATTCTAGATCATCTCTGCGCATTTGCGCCTTTCTCCACACATCTATTGATTTGACCATCGTGTTCTCCCGATCATTCTCTCTTGTTTCGAGATGGATCCCTGGAGCGAATTTTATCCGGATTTTGCGGATTCCTCGTACCCTCCAGCCGATCCACCTCCCTTTTGCCAGGAGGATCCTCCTCCTACTTTTTCGGACTTTTGTACATATCCGCCTCAGCCACAGTATCAAACTTCGGACTTCTATCCACCTCCATCCCCACATGTATATTATCCGCCTCCACGTCCACATCCACCCGAGTCTGACCTGTTGGAGTCACCTCCCACGACCTCCATGAGTGTTGTCATGAACCTAATGCTAGAGCACATCAATTTGATGAAGGAAAATCTTGACACTTTGAGAGAATATCGGACTAGTGCTCTTTTCGTCGAGGATACAACTTTGCTTGTGAAGAATCATGGGAGCTTGCAATCGCCAAAAATACAAAAAAATGAGAAAAATTTAAAAATCCAAAAAGATTTCGGGAGACACTTGGTTGATCAAGATTTTGAGGAGAGAGTCCACTTGCCAGAACCCTTGACCACACACCCATTCACATCCAGTCCTACCTTTGACCCCGAGGATGCCGCTGTACAGATTGCTCTTGGCATGCCTCATGTATACGCTGATTCCGACTTCCTCCCTTGTATGGAGGAGGTCCAAAAATTCAAAAAATGTTATCTGAACCTGAAGTGGTGGCTGCCATTCATGAGATTATCCGTACCCCACTTCAGCAGACCATGACCCAAGTATCTGCTCCTCTTCCCAAGAAGAGAAAGCGGAGGAGCAGATCTGAGCGTCACATTTTGACCATGGCCACTGCCCTCGCCATCACACACTGTTCCATTCCCAAGAAGAAGAACACAACTACACCTTTCATCACTTGCACCATCTCTGACTATACATGTGATCGCACTCTCCTAGACGGCGATGCATCTATTAGCATATTACCCTTCTCGCTGGTACAGTCTCTTCACTTAGGGCCTCTCAAGAAGACCAGGATGATCGTTCAGTTTGCTGATGGATCTATCAAGAGACCGAAGGGTATCCTTGAAAACGCCGTCATTTCTATTCAGGGCACGAGCCACAATGTTGATTTTGTCGTGTTGCCCATGGAGAACTCCACAGGGGAGCCATCTCCAATCATCCTGGGACGACCATTCCTCGCCTCTGCGAGGGTCGTTATTGACTATGGATCAGGAGAGATTCGCTTCCGTCCTGTTGACGAGGGCGAAGTGTTGATCATCACACCCACAGTTGACCAGAGACCTGCACCTGAAGCACCTTCATCGATCATAGCTGACTCTAAGGCCTGTGACCTACCTGATGTTACTAGAGATACTTCTTTAGCGTTCCCTAATGAGACCCGACGGATCCCCCGAAAGTGGAGGAAGTCGGAAAGCATGGACCTCACTAATCCTCCTCCTGGTGTGTGGCGATGTGTTGATGAGATCCAGAGTATTTATGTGATTGAACCATTTGAGCAGGGGGCAGATACCAAAATAATTGAGGATGTTTATGATGTTGCCCATTACTTTGAAAGACCTCATAAGGTAACAAATGACCCATGTAAGAATAGACAGGACGGACCTGTTTTGACTACTTCCACTGATGAGTCCACTCCTGTCCATGTTGATTCTGATGGGCCAGAGGCAGAAGTTGATTTGATCGATTTTCTTCAGAAATTTGGGCCTTTTGATGAGAAAGATGATCCGGTTGAGATTATAGAGGACGAACAGAGTTCGTATACTTCCGCAGATGATTTCGTTCCTTTTGATTTTGACCTCGACGAGGACTCGCAGGACGACTCCGATTACACTTCTTCCGAAGATGATGAGTTTGTCCCATTTCACTTTGACATCTGCGAGACTTCCAAGGCCGGACCTAGTCGTACTTCTTCCACTCACCCGTCTGTGCCTTCACACCATAGGACCACCAAGGGAGAACCTAGCCATACTGCTTCCATAGATCAGTTCGTCCCTTTCCGTTTTGATTCCACTGAGGGCCTTCACCGTGTCGACCCTGATCGGCCTCTGTCCACTGTGGACCCCGATGTCGACATACATCACGTCAGATCTATCCCTCAACGGTCCCGCAAGAAGGTTTGCTTTCCACCTTCTGATGATCACCCATTTATGTTGTAGATTCTATCCCGTGACTCTCTTTCCATCTCCTGTTTTTGATCGTCTACCCATTTCTCGTGTTTGCCTTGCTTAGGACGTACTTTGTCCTACGTATAGGAGGGGTAGATGAGTTGAGTGTTAATTCTTCGTTCCGTGTCATCGCTCCTGTTGTTGCCTATACTTAGGGCGTCTTTTACCCTAAGTATAGGGGGAGCGATGTGTACATTCTCACGATCTCTCCTCCCATTGTCAGATATCTTTTCTTCTTTTCCTTTTCTATCTTCTTTATCTATCAAAAAGGTGTCGCCCCTTGTAGACAGTTTTCCATACTTAGGATGTACTTTGTCCTAAGTATAGGGGGTGTGCACCCCGAGTTTCTCTATTCTTTTCGATCCTCTCCATTGTCTCCTCTTCTTGTCTATACTTAGGGATATTTTACCCTAAGTATAGGGGGAGACAATCTGAGTACGATCTGTTCATTCCCACCCTTGACCCTCCCTGCGTTGTGTACAGTCTGCTATACTTAGGATTATTTGATCCTAAGTATAGGGGGGACGGTCAACTTCTCATTTGTTCATTCATTCCTTCATTTATTCCTTTATTCTTTAGACTTGTCTATCCTTAGTACGAGTTATGTCTTCTCTTTTCTCTCCGATCTATGAGGACATAGCTCAAGCTAAGTATAGGGGGGTCATATATACTGTGTATATACTTTAGCCATAACTCGTACTTTTGTAATAATACAGTTAATAATTCTTTAAAATTCATTAAAATTCCTTAATGAAAAGGTGTTTCATTCCTCAAATTCTTTTTGTATTTACTGATTAATAAATCAGGTGAAAATATTTTTTGCAAAATGTTTGAAAAATAGTTTGAAAATCTTTGTGAACATCTATTGAAAACTATTTTGAAAATATTTTGTTACATGTTTTCAACCTTGGTAAAAATGCGTGGTTTGTAAAATTTATTTTCTTTGTGTGAAATAAAATGTTTGAAAAATGATTTGCAAATGGTTTGAAAAATGGTTGCAAAAATATTTTGAAAAATCTATCTATACTGTTTCGAAAGCCTTTGCAAAATGATTTTCAAATGTGTGTACATGTTTGTAAAATGTTTGTAAAAATTACTTTGGACTATAGTTTTCCAAAAAATTTTGTGAAAAAGATTTTGTCAAATAAGTTTGAGGAATACTTACATCACACCAAAATCCACTATATAATATGTACTTATAAAATTGACCACTTACCCTTGTAAATACTTAAAATCCACTTCTTGTATATGTAAGAAGCATGCCCGTGTACATATTTTTCACCTAGTTTTCAGCCAAAAATCTTTTGTTTTCAAAAATTCCAAAAACATTTGCAAAATTTAAAATAAAAAAAACATTTGAAAAATCTTTTTGAAAAAATACAAAAAAATGCATCTGCATGCATCATCATTATCTTTTCAAAAATCCATAAAAAGTTCAAAATCTTGAAAATTGCATCACAAAAATATTTCTTGCATGGCATAGCATGAGCATTTTTCGGATTGAGTTTGATAGTTGAACAAGTCTAACTAAAATCCGGAGATTGGAGCTTTATTGGACCTTAAAATCTACCTAATAACATGAACCTTATAGGAACTGGGTTTGAGGTACTTCAGGTCTAGTTGACTTAATTCTTTGAGGATCACGGGACTTGGTTCAATGGATTCTTGACTGCCTAAGTAGAGTATTTCGGAGCACACGCACGACTCTTGTTGATAATGACCTAACTTGGACAACTGCACCTTTCACATAGCTCTCCACGGATGAGGTGGCGAGGAGGCAGTTTCCTTTGGCTTGGGGTAGCATATGAGGGTAGTACTTCTAGGCGGAACCTCTCTTCTTCTTCTAGTGAAGGAAGTTCACCTCAACTTGGTCTAGTGGTGATGAAGGCTAAAGACAGAAGCCGTGGGTTGCAATAATGCTTCAAAAGAGGGATAGTCTACTGGCTCAAGAAGAAATTTCTTGTATATATGCTGCACCATGTAGATATGTTGTACAGATGCAATTAAAAAAAAAGAAGAGAAAAAAAAGGAACTCCAAAAAAGTGGTGGGTCGGATTGAAAATTTAATAACCCCACCAGAGTGTATATAGTCCAATAAAGCAAAAGCTTATGGTATCCATGTCACATCTCATGAAGCTTGCAGCGGGAGACTTAGCTACACTGGTTGAGCTCCCAAAAGTCTATACTTCTTCCCCCTCTTCTTGAGCCGGTTGCACTTGAACTTAGAAGGGAATACCCCGCTTCTCGAGGAAAGAGTTGCTAGACCGAGGCATTAGAGTTACCAGGTTGGGGGAGGTTGTTTCTTTGTCACTTCGGAGGTGGGGAGCTCCATATCACTTACACTGTACGAGTCAGACTCATAGTCGTAAGAGTTTGCGTATGAGTTGAAGTAATTCTGACCTGGCTATCGAGGAGATTTGGACAGAGTTTTGGGATTCTCAAGGACTGTTGGATTTCAAACTTGGTTCTCATTAAGGTTCTGACCGCACTAAAATTCCAAAGGTCCGATTAAAGCTCCAAACTTTGATTTTGCGAAGACAAGTTCGATAATTAAACTTAATCTAATTTTCTTCTTTTTCTTTTCTCTCTTTTTCTTTTTGCACTTATTGCATAAGTGTTTGCTAGGGACTAGCAAAGGTAAAGTATAGGGGGATGATGAAGCTACGTTTCATCATCTTTATTCTATCATTTTGGCCTTAAAAACCCTAGTAAATGCGTGTAAATAGAGCTAATTCATGCATTTTAGCATCTATGCATATGTGTGTAAATACTGTATAAAATACGGTTTTTAAAGACAAAATTATAGAATAAAGAAAAGAAAAGAAAAAGAATAAAATATTGTAAATATTTTATGACCCGAAACCCCGAAACCTAGGCATCTCGATGAATAGGTCGACAATGAATAAAGTAGGGGGAGATAAGGGCCAAAATACAGATAAAATACCTATACCTTTTATTCACTCTTTATTCATTTTGGGGCCTATTTTTGGTTTCACTTTTTATACATCAAATAAAGAAACTTTGTCATAAAAGTTGTAGATAATTTTATAAAGAAAAATACAAAATTGATTTCACTTAAAAATAATGTACAGATAAAAAGTTATGGTCTGAATAAGAATCCAGAATCCCAACTTCCCAGACCCGTATCTCATAAACAAAAACTCCAAATGCATCATACTCACCTTTAATTGTATATAGAATAAAATAATCTATTTAATGGCGGTGGTTTCGCATTTGGCGGAGCTACGGTTTGAAAGTTGAGTTTTGGACCCACATTGTACAGTTGTACTGATTAAAATATTCAATTTATTCTTTATTTATTATTTTTATAATTTTATATTTTTATAATGTTGTAAATATGACTTATAATAAATATGTGTATTAAAATTAGAATAAAAATGCAAAGAAAAATAAAAATAAAAAGAAACATATATAGGTTATACAGGTAATATACATATATGTATACCTGTACAAAACACACTTATGTTTTATTTAATATACAAAACATATCAGAAAAATTAAAGAAAAATATATTTGTGGATATAAAAGTATTTTATGATTTTATAAAATAATAAACAGAAATAAATAAATTAAAAATAACAAAACAAAAATAAAATACTTAAATATATAGGTATTATACCTATAAGGGGTGTAAATATAAACTTGTAAAAATATGCCTCATAAAAATAAATAAAAATCAAAATAAAATACTACATAAAATAATTAATATTTTTTATTTTATAATCATAAATTAATAATGCCATTTATTGTTTTAAATCGAATTTATAAAACATTTTTGGGGGCTTTTTCCTGGTTGGTCCACGTGGACCAACCAGGTGGACTGGGATGTTGACCAGCCGGTCAACTCCCTAGTCCTAGCCTTCCCCCTTGTCAGAACGCCCGTGACCCCTACTTCTCGATTTTTTTCGCCATGATGCGTTGCTCGAGGGTAGTCGATCTCTTCATGAGATTTGTTTACTGTAGATCCTAGATCTCCGCCGGCCTATCAGATCCTCTTGGATCTTCTCCATCCGCCCGTGATCTTGCCTCGAAGTTCGCTCCAGAGCCATGTTTCAAAAACCAACCCAACACCCCCATTTCGAATCGAACCCTTTTGACCCCTTGATTCAAGCTCTAGCTGCTGGGCTCTCGACGGGAAGAGTGACAGGCTTCCTCCAGCCCTTGCGCGGAGCTCAGTCGAGGGCGGCGGAGGAGCTTCCATCACCTCCGGCCACGCTTGGCCGTCGAGGTCCTTCTCCTGGTTTTCATGACCAGTCGAGGTGTTTCTATCCAAGTTTCTTCGTTTTTTTACTACCTGTAGGATTAGACTTTTCATATATAGCTTTATTAAGTAGTTTAATATGTATTTTAAGCTTCAAAACCATCCCCACATCCTCGCCGGAGTGCTGCTCCGGCAAACCTTCCACCCGACCTCCTTTATCCATATCCACCATCGCAGGAAGCACCAGGTTCATTTATTTTTGACTGTGCTGACCATATTGCAGGTCCTGGTGGCCAACGACCCCAGCGGGGGTCGACTTTTGTCCCTGCCGCAGCCACCTGGAGCAGCCTCTTCCCTTCACGTCGCGGCGGTCTACCGGCGTCTCCCCCGCCATTTTGACCCCGCCATCCACCCGAGGTCGCCTCCAGGAATCACGCCAGCCCGTTTGGGAGCTCCAACCGCCAAGGAGAAGGCGTTGCGCGGCCAGGGAAGTTCGCCTACCCAGGCGTTCTTCGCTGTTCGTCGTCAGCATCTTCCCACCGTTGATCCGGGTCTGTTCTTGCCGCATAGCAGCTGCCGTTGGATCCCTGCAAGCCACAGCCGTCCGATCTCGGGTAGGGATCTAATCGTGACCTTAAGAAACGAAGGGGCATCGCGCGTTGCGCGCCCGACACGTGGCATAAGTGATTTATCAGTCGCCGTTGGATGCGCGCCTAGCAGGGGTATTTTGCCATCATAACCCCCGCAATTTTTGTATTTCGCAAGTTATTACCGAATCATTCAGCTGCTGTATGTTATTGTTGCAACATTTATCACAAATCCCTCAGGCTTTTTGGATATTGCATCCGCGCCCTTACCAAGCGCGCGTGCGACGCACGCGTACCTGGGAATTTTTGCGCGCGCACCCTTGCGAATTTTGTTATTGGCATTTAGTACTGTAACTTTCTATTTAGTTATAATTTTTTGAGAAACTTGCACTTTGGCCCTCGGACGTCCCGATATTTGCAAAACAACCCCTGCCAGTAGTGTAGTTTCTCTTCGTTGTTTGCATTTACTTCATGCATCTATAAATCACTAAAAAAATCCATAAAAATTGCATTAAGCTCCTGTTGCATCATGTTTCCACGCCATATTTTTGCATTTGCATTTTATTGTATTTTAATATTTATAAAAATTCACAAATAGTCATTTTGTGCACTGTCTAACTTAGAAAATCAATAAAAAATATAAATACACTCCAGAAAATCCCAAAAAAATATATTTTGTGTCTTTTAGTTTGTTTTAACTCCCAGCCAAAAATCATTAAAAAAATATAAAAGAAAACTCCAAAAAATCACAAAACTCTAAAAACCTTCATAAAAATTTATAAAATTCATAAAAAATCCAAAATTTGTGTTTTCTTTTCCTGAATTTTCTTTGTTTTGTTACCTTTACTTGAAAATTAATTTAGGAATATTTTGATACTGTTTGCTATTTTTCATTCCCATTTTAAGTTTCAGCCTTGTCTTTTACCCACTGTTTCCATTATTTTGACATTAAAAATACCAAAAACATTCTAAAAATTATCCAAAAATCACAAAAATAGTATAACAATATAAAAAGACCAAAAAGACTTTATTTTCTAATTTTTGGATATTTTTATCTATTTTTATAAATATCTCTTTCTCTCTTTTATTACATAGTTCATATATTCCAATATTGAAAAAGAAAATAAAAAAATATAAAATATAAAAAGAAAATACAAAATCAGTAAATTAAAAATCCAAATATAAAAATATAAAATTAAAAATTAAATAAAAAATATATAAAATTAAAAACCCACAAAAAATAGCATAATAGACTCTTGATCACATTCGCACACTTTTGAGCAATTTTGCCCCGATCTAGCCTTTCTGCTCCCTGTGTTCGACCTCTACAATACTTGCACCTATACACATCTTGTTGTAGAGTTATAATAAATTTTAACTCCACACACTTTCACTGCTTTACTTGATTGTCGTGGGTTAATTGTTGATTAATTCGGGTTTCGTGAGCGGTCGCTCAGCGACACTGTAGTCCCACCTTGTGTGGACTATTTTGACCCTCGCAAAACCCGAGTTATCAAATGGCGCCGTTGCCGGGGAGTAACAGCGCTTAGTCGGGTCTTGTTTGTGATTGTGATTTATTATCTATTTTGCGGCTTTCATTATTTTTATATCTATTGAGCTGTCTAACCTTCTCTTTTGTTGACTTCGTGCGAGGAACCACGGATCGAGGGAGGCGCTCCACCCTAGGCGCCTACGCACCCACGTGAAGCCGACATCTGCCAGCCAAGCACCGAGGAGATGAAGAGGAAATTTTGAAGACTGAGCTCTACTTTAGTTGTAGAATTCATTTCCTGCATTTATTTTTGTAATTTTTGTGAGAGAGAGACCACTATATTGTAATAATACAGGTACTCAGGACTGGACTTTCGGGCCCAATTTCCAAGTGTTTGTACACTTGGGGGCTCACCGTGGATTTTACGGTTTTCATCGCATCTTTTCCCTTTGTTTTCTCGGTTTTGTTTTCTTATTTTGTGTGATTGAGCCCCTAGTTTTAGGATTGCTTGCGATAGACTAAGGCCAAACACCTAATATATTTGCATGTACCTATAGACTCGTTTGGACTTAGTCAAATTTAAACAGTCTGTTCATTTATCTCTTGACCCGTGTGCCGTGAGCGAGCCCCATCAAGCACTACTCCTGAACTCGAGTGTGTCAAGAAGAGGAGGGGTAAGCCAAGACCGGACTCTTAGGTTAAAGATAAGTGGCCGACTTGTGGTGCTTCACGTTAATAGCAATTTCTGAAACTTAGGGCGATTTCATCGGCTTGCATTTGCATATAGATAGGTTTCAATTCTGTTGAGCATCCTCGCATGTAGAGTGCTGGAGGCAAGGTAAGCATTTACGCTTTAGCATTCATCATTGTTTGCCGCTTGCATTGCTTTTTCGACTCTCCCTCTGATTTTGCCAACCTAGGTGCTCAAAGGAATTGACTCCCCGTTAGGATCGTGCATTTTCATTAAAAATCCAAAAAAAGTGATAATAAATAAAATTGGGACTGCTAATATTACTCGACCCTAAAATCGACCAAAAAGAAAAATCTTGTATTGGGGCGAGTAATCCCCTCATTGTCTTCGTTTTACATTGCTCACGCACACACTAAGGTTAGTGCCCAAATCCTATTTTTAAGCCCCCTAAGTGTTTGTGCAACTTCTTGACTTTTTCACCTAAACTCTAAAATAGACAAGATAAAAAGACCGCATTTGTGGTCTTCACATAGTTGAGTAGGTGAATTGAGGGTTTGGTTGTTTCATTTTTGCTTGTGATTGTTTTGTGTGCATTCTAGATCATCTCTGCGCATTTGCGCCTTTCTCCACACATCTATTGATTTGACCATCGTGTTCTCCCGATCATTCTCTCTTGTTTCGAGATGGATCCCTGGAGCGATTTTTATCCGGATTTTGCGGATTCCTCGTACCCTCCAGCCGGTCCACCTCCCTTTTGCCAGGAGGATCCTCCTCCTACTTTTTCGGACTTTTGTACATATCCGCCTCAGCCACAGTATCAGACTTCGGACTTCTATCCACCTCCATCCCCACATGTATATTATCCGCCTCCACGTCCACATCCACCCGAGTCTGACCTGTTGGAGTCACCTCCCACGACCTCCATGAGTGTTGTCATGAACCTAATGCTAGAGCACATCAATTTGATGAAGGAAAATCTTGACACTTTGAGAGAATATCGGACTAGTGCTCTTTTCATCGAGGATACAGCTTTGCTTGTGAAGAATCATGGGAGCTTGCAATCGCCAAAAATACAAAAAAATGAGAAAAATTTAAAAATCCAAAAAGATTTCGGGAGACACTTGGTTGATCAAGATTTTGAGGAGAGAGTCCACTTGCCAGAACCCTTGACCACACACCCATTCACATCCAGTCCTACCTTTGACCCCGAGGATGCCGCTGTACAGATTGCTCTTGGCATGCCTCATGTATATGCTGATTCCAACTTCCTCCCTTGTATGGAGGAGGTCCAAAAATTCAAAAAATGTTATCTGAACCCGAAGTGGTGGATGCCATTCATGAGATTATCCGTACCCCACTTCAGCAGGCCATGACCCAAGTATCTGCTCCTCTTCCCAAGAAGAGAAAGCGGAGGAGCAGATCTGAGCGTCACATTTTGACCATGGCCACTGCCCTCGCCATCACACACTGTCCCATTCCCAAGAAGAAGAACACAGCTACACCTTTCATCACTTGCACCATCTCTGACTATACATGTGATCGCACTCTCCTAGACGGCGATGCATCTATTAGCATATTACCCTTCTCACTGGTACAGTCTCTTCACTTAGGGCCTCTCAAGAAGACCAGGATGATCGTTCAGTTTGCTGATGGATCTATCAAGAGACCGAAGGGTATCCTTGAAAACGCCGTCATTTCTATTCAGGGCACGAGCCACAATGTTGATTTTGTCGTGTTGCCCATGGAGAACTCCACATGGGAGCCATCTCCAATCATCCTGGGATGACCATTCCTCGCCTCTGCGAGGGTCGTTATTGACTATGGATCAGGAGAGATTCGCTTCCGTCCTGTTGACGAGGGCGAAGTGTTGATCATCACACCCACAGTTGACCAGAGACCTGCACCTGAAGCACCTTCATCGATCATAGCTGACTCTGAGGCCTGTGACCTACCTGATGTTACTAGAGATACTTCTTTAGCGTTCCCTGATGAGACCCGACGGATCCCCCGAAAGTGGAGGAAGTCGGAAAGCATGGACCTCACTAATCCTCCTCCTGGTGTGTGGCGATGTGTTGATGAGATCCAGAGTATTTATGTGATTGAACCATTTGAGCAGGGGGCAGATACCAAAATAATTGAGGATGTTTATGATGTTGCCCATTACTTTGAAAGACCTCATAAGGTAACAAATGACCCATGTAAGAATAGACAGGACGGACCTGTTTTGACTACTTCCACTGATGAGTCCACTCCTGTCCATGTTGATTCTGATGGGCCAGAGGCCGAAGTTGATTTGATCGATTTTCTTCAGAAATTTGGGCCTTTTGATGAGAAAGATGATCCGGTTGAGATTATAGAGGACGAACAGAGTTCGTATACTTCCGCAGATGATTTCGTTCCTTTTGATTTTGACCTGGACGAGGACTCGCAGGACGACTCCGATTACACTTCTTCCGAAGATGATGAGTTTGTCCCATTTCACTTTGACATCTGCGAGACTTCCAAGGCTGGACCTAGTCGTACTTCTTCCACTCACCCGTCTGTGCCTTCACACCATAGGACCACCAAGGGAGAACCTAGCCATACTGCTTCCATAGATCAGTTCGTCCCTTTCCGTTTTGATTCCACTGAGGGCCTTCACCGTGTCGACCCTGATCGGCCTCTGTCTACTGTGGACCCCGATGTCGACATACATCACGTCAGATCTATCCCTCAGCGGTCCCGCAAGAAGGTTTGCTTTCCACCTTCTGATGATCACCCATTTATGTTGTAGATTCTATCCCGTGACTCTCTTTCCATCTCCTGTTTTTGCTCGTCTACCCATTTCTCGTGTTTGCCATGCTTAGGATGTACTTTGTCCTACGTATAGGAGGGGTAGATGAGTTGAGTGTTAATTCTTCGTTCCGTGTCATCGCTCCTGTTGTTGCCTATACTTAGGGCGTCTTTTACCCTAAGTATAGGGGGAGCGATGTGTACATTCTCACGATCTCTCCTCCCATTGTCAGATATCTTTTCTTCTTTTCTTCTTTTCCTTTTCTATCTTCTTTATCTATCAAAAAGGTGTCGCCCCTTGTAGACAGTTTTCCATACTTAGGACGTACTTTGTCCTAAGTATAGGGGGTGTGCACCCGGAGTTTCTCTATTCTTTTCGATCCTCTCCATTGTCTCCTCTTCTTGTCTATACTTAGGGATATTTTACCCTAAGTATAGGGGGAGACAATCTGAGTACGATCTGTTCATTCCCACCCTTGACCCTCCCTGCGTTGTGTACAGTCTGCTATACTTAGGATTATTTGATCCTAAGTATAGGGGGGACGGTCAACTTCTCATTTGTTCATTCATTCCTTCATTTATTCCTTTATTCTTTAGACTTGTCTATCCTTAGTACGAGTTATGTCTTCTCTTTTCTCTCCGATCTATGAGGACATAGCTCAAGCTAAGTATAGAGGGGTCGTATATACTGTGTATATACTTTAGCCATAACTCGTACTTTTGTAATAATACAGTTAATAATTCTTTAAAATTCATTAAAATTCCTTAATAAAAAGGTGTTTCATTCCTCAAATTCTTTTTGTATTTACTGATTAATAAATCAGGTGAAAATATTTTTTGCAAAATGTTTGAAAAATAGTTTGAAAATCTTTGTGAACATCTATTGAAAACTATTTTGAAAATATTTTGTTACATGTTTTCAACCTTGGTAAAAATGCGTGGTTTGTAAAATTTATTTTCTTTGTGTGAAATAAAATGTTTGAAAAATGATTTGCAAATGGTTTGAAAAATGGTTGCAAAAATATTTTGAAAAATCTATCTATACTGTTTCGAAAGCCTTTGCAAAATGATTTTCAAATGTGTGTACATGTTTGTAAAATGTTTGTAAAAATTACTTTGGACTATAGTTTTCCAAAAAATTGTGTGAAAAAGATTTTGTCAAATAAGTTTGAGGAATACTTACATCACACCAAAATCCACTATATAATATGTACTTATAAAATTGATCACTTACCCTTGTAAATACTTAAAATCCACTTCTTGTATATGTAAGAAGCACGCCCGTGTACATATTTTTCAC
Source organism: Ottelia alismoides (assembly GCA_037367405.1). Taxonomy (NCBI): domain Eukaryota; kingdom Viridiplantae; phylum Streptophyta; class Magnoliopsida; order Alismatales; family Hydrocharitaceae; genus Ottelia; species Ottelia alismoides. The sequence goes on from JAZKJV010004104.1 coordinate 49,486, forward strand.
CTAGTTTTCAGCCAAAAATCTTTTGTTTTCAAAAATTCCAAAAACATTTGCAAAATTTAAAATAAAAAAAAACATTTGAAAAATCTTTTTGAAAAAAATACAAAAAATGCATCTGCATGCATCATCATTATCTTTTCAAAAATCCATAAAAAGTTCAAAATCTTGAAAATTGCATCACAAAAATATTTCTTGCATGGCATAGCATGAGCATTTTTTGGATTGAGTTTGATAGTTGAACAAGTCTAACTAAAATCCGAAGATTGGAGCTTGATTGGACCTTAAAATCTACCTAATAACAGGAACCTTATAGGAACTGGGTTTGAGGTACTTCAGGTCTAGTTGACTTAATTCTTTGAGGATCACGGGACTTGGTTCAATGGATTCTTGACTGCCTAAGTAGAGTATTTCGGAGCACACGCACGACTCTTGTTGATAATGACCTAACTTGGACAACTGCACCTTTCACATAGCTCTCCACGGATGAGGTGGCGAGGAGGCAGTTTCCTTTGGCTTGGGGTAGCATATGAGGGTAGTACTTCTAGGCGGAACCTCTCTTCTTCTTCTAGTGAAGGAAGTGCACCTCAACTTGGTCTAGTGGTGATGAAGGCTAAAGACAGAAGCCGTGGGTTGCAATAAAGCTTCAAAAGAGGGATAGTCTACTGGCTCAAGAAGAAATTTCTTGTATATATGCTGCACCATGTAGATATGTTGTACAGATGCAATTAAAAAAAAGAAGAGAAAAAAAAGGAACTCCAAAAAAGTTGTGGGTCGGATTGAAAATTTAATAACCCCACCGGAGTGTATATAGTCCAATAAAGCAAAAGCTTATGGTATCCATGTCACATCTCATGAAGCTTGCAGCGGGAGACTTAGCTACACTGGTTGAGCTCCCAAAAGTCTATACTTCTTCCCCCTCTTCTTGAGCCGGTTGCACTTGAACTTAGAAGGGAATACCCCGCTTCTCGAGGAAAGAGTTGCTAGACCGAGGCATTAGAGTTACCAGGTTGGGGGAGGTTGTTTCTTTGTCACTTCGGAGGTGGGGAGCTCCATATCACTTACACTGTACGAGTCAGACTCATAGTCGTAAGAGTTTGCGTATGAGTTGAAGTAATTCTGACCTGGCTATCGAGGAGATTTGGACAGAGTTTTGGGATTCTCAAGGACTGTTGGATTTCAAACTTGGTTCTCATTAAGGTTCCGACCGCACTAAAATTCCAAAGGTCCGATTAAAGCTCCAAACTTTGATTTTGCGAAGACAAGTTCGATAATTAAACTTAATCTAATTTTCTTCTTTTTCTTTTCTCTCTTTTTCTTTTTGCACTTATTGCATAAGTGTTTGCTAGGGACTAGCAAAGGTAAAGTATAGGGGGATGATGAAGCTACGTTTCATCATCTTTATTCTATCATTTTGGCCTTAAAAACCCTAGTAAATGCGTGTAAATAGAGCTAATTCATGCATTTTAGCATCTATGCATATGTGTGTAAATACTGTATAAAATACGGTTTTTAAAGACAAAATTATAGAATAAAGAAAAGAAAGAAAAAGAATAAAATATTGTAAATATTTTATGACCCGAAACCCCGAAACCTAGGCATCTCGATGAATAGGTCGACAAGGAATAAAGTAGGGGGAGATAAGGGCCAAAATACAGATAAAATACCTATACCTTTTATTCACTCTTTATTCATTTTGGGGCCTATTTTTGGTTTCACTTTTTATACATCAAATAAAGAAACTTTGTCATAAAAGTTGTAGATAATTTTATAAAGAAAAATACAAAATTGATTTCACTCAAAAATAATGTACAGATAAAAAGTTATGGTCTGAATAAGAATCCAGAATCCCAACTTCCCAGACCCGTATCTCATAAACAAAAACTCCAAATGCATCATACTCACCTTTAATTGTATATAGAATAAAATAATCTATTTAATGGCGGTGGTTTCGCATTTGGCGGAGCTACGGTTTGAAAGTTGAGTTTTGGACCCTCATTGTACAGTTGTACTGATTAAAATATTCAATTTATTCTTTATTTATTATTTTTATAATTTTATATTTTTATAATGTTGTAAATATGACTTATAATAAATATGTGTATTAAAATTAGAATAAAAATGCAAAGAAAAATAAAAATAAAAAGAAACATATATAGGTTATACAGGTAATATACATATATGTATACCTGTACAAAACACACTTATGTTTTATTTAATATACAAAACATATCAGAAAAATTAAAGAAAAATATATTTGTGGATATAAAAGTATTTTATGATTTTATAAAATAATAAACAGAAATAAATAAATTAAAAATAACAAAACAAAAATAAAATACTTAAATATATAGGTATTATACCTATAAGGGGTGTAAATATAAACTTGTAAAAATATGCCTCATAAAAATAAATAAAAATCAAAATAAAATACTACATAAAATAATTAATATTTTTTATTTTATAATCATAAATTAATAATGCCATTTATTGTTTTAAATCGAATTTATAAAACATTTTTGGGGGCTTTTTCCTGGTTGGTCCACGTGGACCAACCAGGTGGACTGGGATGTTGACCAGCCGGTCAACTCCCTAGTCCTAGCCTTCCCCCTTGTCAGAACGCCCGTGACCCCTACTTCTCGATTTTTTTCGCCATGATGCGTTGCTCGAGGGTAGTCGATCTCTTCATGAGATTTGTTTACTGTAGATCCTAGATCTCCGCCGGCCTATCAGATCCTCTTGGATCTTCTCCATCCGCCCGTGATCTTGCCTCGAAGTTCGCTCCAGAGCCATGTTTCAAAAACCAACCCAACACCCCCATTTCGAATCGAACCCTTTTGACCCCTTGATTCAAGCTCTAGCTGCTGGGCTCTGGACGGGAAGAGTGACAGGCTTCCTCCAGCCCTTGCGCGGAGCTCAGTCGAGGGCGGCGGAGGAGCTTCCATCACCTCCGGCCACGCTTGGCCGTCGAGGTCCTTCTCCTGGTTTTCATGACCAGTCGAGGTGTTTCTATCCAAGTTTCTTCGTTTTTTTTACTACCTGTAGGATTAGGCTTTTCATATATAGCTTTATTAAGTAGTTTAATCTGTATTTTAAGCTTCAAAACCATCCCCACATCCTCGCCGGAGTGCTGCTCCGGCAAACCTTCCACCCGACCTCCTTTATCCATATCCACCATCGCAGGAAGCGCCAGGTTCATTTATTTTTGACTGTGCTAACCATATTGCAGGTCCTGGTGGCCAACGACCCCAGCGGGGGTCGACTTTTGTCCCTGCCGCAGCCACCTGGAGCAGCCTCTTCCCTTCACGTCGCGGCGGTCTACCGGCGTCTCCCCCGCCATTTTGACTCCGCCATCCACCCGAGGTCGCCTCCAGGAATCACGCCAGCCCGTTTGGGAGCTCCAACCGCCAAGGAGAAGGCGTTGCGCGGCCAGGGAAGTTCGCCCACCCAGGCGTTCTTCGCTGTTCGTCGTCAGCATCTTCCCACCGTTGATCCGGGTCTGTTCTTGCCGCATAGCAGCTGCCGTCGGATCCCTGCAAGCCACAGCCGTCCGATCTCGGGCAGGGATCTAATCGTGACCTTAAGAAACGAAGGGGCATCGCGCGTTGCGCGCCCGACACGTGGCATAAGTGATTTATCAGTCGCCGTTGGATGCGCGCCTAGCAGGGGTATTTTGCCAACATAACCCCCGCAATTTTTGTATTTCGCAAGTTATTACCGAATCATTCAGCTGCTGTATGTTATTGTTGCAACATTTATCACAAACCCCTCAGGCTTTTTGGATATTGCATCCGCGCCCTTACCAAGCGCGCGTGCGACGCACGCATACCTGGGAATTTTTGCGCGCGCACCCTTGCGAATTTTGTTATTGGCATTTAGTACTGTAACTTTCTATTTAGTTATAATTTTTTGAGAAACTTGCACTTTGGCCCTCGGACGTCCCGATATTTGCAAAACAACCCCTGCCAGTAGTGTAGTTTCTCTTCGTTGTTTGCATTTACTTCATGCATCTATAAATCACTAAAAAAATCCATAAAAATTGCATTAAGCTCCTGTTGCATCATGTTTCCACGCCATATTTTTGCATTTGCATTTTATTGCATTTTAATATTTATAAAAATTCAAAAATAGTCATTTTGTGCACTGTCTAACTTAGAAAATCCATAAAAAATATAAATACACTCCAGAAAATCCCAAAAAAATATATTTTGTGTCTTTTAGTTTGTTTTAACTCCCAGCCAAAAATCATTAAAAAAATATAAAAGAAAACTCCAAAAAATCACAAAACTCTAAAAACCTTCATAAAAATTTATAAAATTCATAAAAAATCCAAAATTTGTGTTTTCTTTTCCTGAATTTTCTTTGTTTTGTTACCTTTACTTGAAAATTAATTTGGGAATATTTTGATACTGTTTGCTATTTTTCATTCCCATTTTAATTTTCAGCCTTGTCTTTTACCCACTGTTTCCATTATTTTGACTTTAAAAATACCAAAAACATTCTAAAAATTATCCAAAAATCACAAAAACAGTATAAAAATATAAAAAGACCAAAAAGACTTTATTTTCTAATTTTTGGATATTTTTATCTATTTTTATAAATATCTCTTTCTCTCTTTTATTACATAGTTCATATATTCCAATATTGAAAAAGAAAATAAAAAATATAAAATATAAAAAGAAAATACAAAATCAGTAAATTAAAAATCCAAATATAAAAATATAAAATTAAAAATTAAATAAAAAATATATAAAATTAAAAACCCACAAAAAATAGCATAATAGACTCTGGATCACATTCACACACTTTTGAGCAACTTTGCCCCGATCTAGCCTTTCTGCTACCTGTGTTCGACCTCTACAATACTTGCACCTATACAAATCTTGTTGTAGAGTTATAATAAATTTTAACTCCACACACTTTCACTGCTTTACTTGATTGTCGTGGGTTAATTGTTGATTAATTCGGGTTTCGTGAGCGGTCGCTCAGCGACACTGTAGTCCCACCTTGTGTGGACTATTTTGACCCTCGCAAAACCCGAGTTATCAAGGAGTCACTAAAATCCAGACCTGTTTCATCACTCCCTCGGAATGGAAGCGTCATGGATATACAATCGTTTATGATCACATCACCCTTCAGGTATTCCCAATACCTGTACATCCTGCATACTGGAAGACCCAAGATCAACCCGAAGATCAAGATCATTTTTATACTGTCTTCTTCAGGGTTTAATCATTAAGTTTCTCAATCTTGGTCATTGGGATTTGTATCGATCATATGCTTTCCCAAAGCATATATCATACCTTCAAATTCATGTCATGCTTCCAAAGCACGACGACCATGCATGGAATTTGATCGGTCCCAATACCTCATGAGTGAGATCATGTCTTCCGATTCACAAGTGAACCTGTATGATCCCTTTGAGAGATCATATTGCTCATATGCCCTTATATGCACACCAGCTCGCCGGTGTATAGACCTTGGTTAGGTCATCAACCTATTGGTCTGTCAAATGTACATACTTAGATATATAGCAATACATCTGTCTCTGGTCAGAGGATGCATGCCTATGCTGTGACAGCATTCAACATAGGACTTAGGTTATCTCGATCTCGTCAGGTCAACCCATTGACCTAACTAATCTGACACCTCTGAATCGCAATTCCCATGCAGAGGACCTGCATCAAGAGGTCAGTCAGATATCAACCTATGTGAGAAAGGATTGCCATCTCCTACTCAGGCTAGAGATCTCCACTTGACAATCATTTGACGGTGCTTGATGAGTCCTCTATCTAACTCTTTAGATATTCATCCAAACACCAGCCTCTATGATTCATTTAATGAATCAACAACTATATGATCATCAAGCTGGCCATGGTACATAACCCTAATTGTACAGAGGGACCTTATAGTGCATTCATTCATATAATTTCAGAAAGGGAGTGAAACATCAATAACTTTTATTGATAAACTTAAATATTACAATAACATTTATTGTAAGAATGGTTCGCCCAGGGATCACAAGTCTAATAATCTCCCACTAGCCCTCAGAACCATTCAGGTACAATCCGTAAACCCATACTCATTACATGCTGGTCAAAAACCTTCTGTGTCAGAGGTTTGGTAAGAGGATCAACAATGTTGTCGGCAGAGGCGACCTTGGTGATGATGATATCACCACGCTTTTGAATCTCCCGAATGATGTGGTATTCCACGTGCTTGCTCTTTTGATGGCACCTGGGCTCCTTTGCTTGGGCAATGGCTCCAGTGTTATCGCAGAGTAACGGAACGGGAGTATCAGAGGAAACTACGCCAAGCTCCAAGATGAACTTGCGTAACCACACCGCCTCCTTTGCAGCATCCGATGACAATGTATTCGGCTTCTGTTGTTGAATCCGCCGTAGTGTCCTGCTTCTTGCTTCTCCAACTCACAGCACCACCGTTCAATAGGAACACAAACCCTGATGTCGACTTTTGATCATCAATATCTGACTGGAAGTCTGAATCTGTATATCCCAAGACTTGGAGATCACCATCCCCATAGACCAAGATGTAATCTTGCGTCCGTCTTAGATATTTGAATATGTTCTTTACTGCATTCCAGTGTTTTTCTCCATAGCAGGATTGGTAACGACTTACCACTCCCACTGCATGGCAGATGTCTGGCCTAGTACACATCATGGCATACATCAAGCTTCCTACGGCTGATGCACAAGGGCATCCAGCCATGGCCTTCTTTTCCTCAACACTTTGAGGAGCCATCCCTTTGGACAGATGGATACCATGTCCTTAGGGGAGGAATCCTTTCTTCGAACTATCCATGCGGAATCGTTCAAGAATCTTCTTGATGTATCCATGTTGTGATAATCCCAATATTCTCTTTTCTCGGTTTTTGAACAACTTCAGGCCTAAGATGTAAGAGGCTTCTCCAAGATCTTTCATCTCGAAGGTATGGGATAGCCAAATCTTCACACTGGTCATCATTCCTGTATCATTCCCAATGATAAGGATATCATCTACATAAAGCACGATGAACACAATGGTGCTCCCACTAAGCTTCTTGTACACACAAGGTTCATCAGGGTTTTGCACAAAATCATAACTCTTTATTGTTTTGTCAAATCTGATGTTCCAGCTACGAGAAGCTTGTTTGAGCCCATAGATGGATTTCTTCAGCTTGCATACTTTACCATCCTCAGCTATGAAGCCCTGGAGCTGCTCCATATAGATATCCTCCTCGAGGTATCCATTGAGGAAAGCCATCTTGACGTCCATCTGCCAGATGTCGTAGTCAAGAGATGCAGCTATAGCCAGCAGTGTCCTGATGGACTTAAGCATGGCCACAGGAGAGAATGTCTCATCGTAGTCGATGCCTTCTCTCTGTGTGTAGCCCTTGGCTACGAGCCGTGCCTTGAAAGTCTCTACTTTCCCATCAGGTCCCCTCTTTCTCTTGAAGATCCATTTACACCCAATGGATTTTACCCCTTTAGGTGGATCCTCTAGGGTCCATACACCATTCTTATGCATGGAGTCAATCTCTGACTTCATTGCTAGCATCCATCTATCCATGTCATAATCCGCAAGTGCTTCATCATATGAAGAAGGATCATTGTCAGTCTCACCTGACACATGGAATCCATACCTTTCAGGTGGTTGAACGACCCTCGAACTCCTTCGAAGAGGTATGGGTGTTTCATCTTCATTTATCTCTTCAGTTTCTGGTTCAGGAATCTCAGAATCCTCAGGGGATTCAATGAGCTCCTCTACTTCATTCTTGTCTTGACCTTTAAGGAAATCATCCTCCAGAAATTTCACATCCCTAGAGACAAAAATCTTTTGGGTCTCAAGGTCATAAAGCTGGTATCCAATACCATCTTTAACATACCCAATGAAGTAGCACTCACGAGTGCGAGATTCTAGCTTACTTGCGTCCACGTTCTTTGCATGGACCAAGCATCCCCAAACCCTCAAGTGTTTAACACTAGGTTTGGTTCCATACCAGAGCTCATGAGGAGTCTTGGGTACAGATTTGCTAGGAATCTTGTTTAGGATATATATTGCAGTCTCTACTGCATATCCCCAGAAACTAAGAGGCAAATGTGCTTTGCTCATCATTGAACGGACCATGTCCATGATGGTCCTGTTGCGTCTTTCAGCAACACCATTAAGTTGGGGAGTTCCAGGAGGAGTGAGATTGGAGACAATTCCATTCTCTTTAAGGTATTCCTTGAATTCATCTGAGAGGTACTCACCACCTCGGTCAGACCGAATTCGTTTGATCTTCCTATCGGTTTGGTTCTCAACCAAAGCCTTAAACTCTTTGAATTTTTCAAAGGTTTCAGATTTATGACGTAGTAGGAAGATAAACCCGTATCGCGAATGGTCATCAATAAACGTCAAATAATATCGATATCCATTTCTAGTCGTGATATTGAAGGGACCACATACATCAGTATGTATTAGGTCAAGAATACCTTCACATCTCGTAACCTTGTTACGGAAAGGTGTTCTGGTCATTTTACCTCGAATGCAGTGTTCGCAGGTAGGTAAAGATTGAACCTGTTGAAAATCTAAAGGTCCATCCTTTATCAATCTATTGATCCTATCAACAGATAAATGACCAAGCCTGTGATGCCAAATCATGTTTGAATGATTTCCATCCTCCCTGGATCTCTTGGGGTTTCCATTATTAGTGGTAGTAACATTCACGACACATTCATCAATGCACAATTCATAGAGTCCACCAGAAGTCAAAATACCATCCGCAATATATTTATCATAACGGTTTATGATTAATTTATTACAGAAAATGAAGGAATATCCATTTCTAACTAACTTAGATACAGATATTAAATTCCTTCTGACTTCAGGTACATAAAGACACTCTTTAAGTACTAGGACTCGACCACTAGATAACGATAGTCTGCATGTCCCGATGGCGACTGCTGCAACACTTGCATCAGATCCCATCTGGATAACTATCTCCCCATGCTCCAGATTCCTAGTTTCCTGAAACAAATGCAATGAATTGCATACATGAACAGAAGCACCAGAATCTACAACCCAACTTCCTTCTCGTCCAACGAGAAAGCTAGTTTCAATGATGAAAGTAGATTTCATACCTGCTGGGGCTTTACCTTTGTCTGTGGACTTCAGGTAATCTGGGCAGTTACGCCGCCAGTGCCCCGGCTTCTTGCAGTGGTGACAGACATCGGTCTTTTTCGATGTCATTAGTGTGGAAGCACTAGAAGATGAACCAACTCCTTGATTCTTCTTCTTTCTCTTTGAGGCTGGGCCCTTCTGAGAACCTTGCTTCCGCCCGCGCTTTCCTCTCACCTGTGCAACCATTGCACTAGCAGAGGGGCCGTCCTTCTTCATGACGTCTTCTGCAGACTTCAATGCAGCTAACAGCCCAGCGTTTGTGAAGTCACCTTTGTTCATGTGGTAAGACACAACAAAGTTGTTGAAAGACTTAGGGAGCGACATGAGAATGAAATCAGCTTGCATTTCAGAATCCAAGTATGCTCCCAGGGTTTCCAACTCAGAGAGGTACCCAAACATTTTGAGTACATGTTCTCTGACAGAGGTCCCTTCCTGCATCTTGCAGCGAATAAGCTCTTTCATCACATTATAACACTGTGTGTGGTTTATGTTACCGAACATTTCTTTCAGATTCAGCATAATCTCTTGGCAATTGTTCATTTCCACATGTTGCTTCTGAAGCACATTGGACAATGACCCAAGGATGTAACACCTTGCCAGATTATGGTCTTCATCATATTTATCATTATATGATTTATCTTCATCAGTTATAGGGTTTGCTATCTTGTCCTTGCTAAGCACGTAGGAGATACGCTTTACAGAGAGAACAAGATCCAAATTTCGGATCCAATCCGAATAATTTGGTTTGGTCAATTGGTTGACCTCCAGAAGCCTGCTAAGTGGGTTCATGGACTTCATTTTCTGAAATTAAGAATGCACTATATTAAAATATATAGATTAAATATATATTCATTTTAAGAATAATTTGATTAAGGTATTTTAAATCAAATTTGTCTTGCTAGGTCAACTTTGAAAGATTATTCCCTAATTGTCTTTCAAAATAAGAGATATACTTACCGCTATATCTCAAGCAAGATCTGGGATCTCCTTTCCTATCTTTGTCACATCCCAATAATATGAGAACTTGCGACTCCGATAAAAAGAAGCGGGAACTCATTCCGCCTTTTGCAAGTCCAACTTGCATTCCCAATTCGGTCTTTAACACCCGAGCCCACCACCCCTAAGATGATGTTGACCCATTGTTAATTGAACCAACCATCAACAGGATTAGAACTCGCTATGCGCAATCCAATATCGCCCCAATAATATGAGGACTCGATATTGGGGTCACTACGCATACGGCCTTACTCTTTCGAGAAGCAAAGAGCCCGATCCAGATGCGCTTGCATACAGGAGCTGTCACTTCGGACAGGCGTCTCCTACATACAATCCCTGGCGACGGAAACCCTTCGCCTTGACGGGATACCATGGATGTCACTTATGTGATCCTCCACCTCGTATTCAAATTTTGTAATTAATTATCGTGAATCATATTCACATAATTAATTCTTCCAAGGGAAATACACATCTATTCAAAATAGAGTGTTTATTGGATATGATTAATTTAATCATATTAAATTAATCATTAATCCAATCATCAATAAACATATCTTTTACTTGAATAGTAGGTATATTCTCAAAATATGTATTATTCGAATTTTAATAATTAAAAAAATACATATTGTCTGTCTCCGGTATTATACAGTCCCTACCCGCTGTCATGGCCAGTACCGACGAGAGTGGGACGGACCACATACGTTACAACCCGCGACCCCAATGCTCTCCGACTAGGCACCACATCCGCCTCGGGAAAGGATAATACCAGATAGACCATCATGTACTTTGAGATGTTCATCGGTTTTTCAACCGAAAATTATACCATATAATATAAATCAAAACATTTTTGATTATAAGGAGATTTTCTAGACAAATCCCCAATCCTATTCAAGCAAAAGGGTTTTTCATGTAAAAGTTGTCCTACAACTATTGTAGGCTAAACTATGGTTTTTATGAAAGTAATGTTTGTTGATGAAACAATGATCAAGATCTAATATCTCATCATTGTGGTTTAGGCAAGTGTCATTCAATGAAATAATTATTTCTTTAAATATTTCACAAATATTTATCACTAATTATTCCAGAAAATTAACAATTAATTTTCATCATGATAATTGAATGACATATCACAAGGTTCAAGATCAAAATTGTTAATTTCCAGCAGTGACCCCCAATCACTAAAATTAACTTATCTTGATCAATTTAAATCCAAAAAATGCAAACTCAGTTTTCAAAGATTGCCTATTTGATTTATTAAAGAACCCAAGTGATAATTTACGCATTTCAAGGTGGATTAAAACCGTAATCATCTCATTAATTATGTTCAAATCCGCAGTTCCCGCAACAGTGAATATAGTCATATTCAAAAAGCCATATCTTGAGCAAATAAAGTACAAATTTAGTAAACTAAAGTCCTATGGTTTCCTTGTTTAATGGAGAATAAAATTCAATTGAAAATTTCGTGTTTAAACATTTTAAACAGTACAGAAAAATTCAATTAGACAGAGGTGCAAAAATTGAAATGCAGTAAAAATTTCGCAACCCTTTCAAGAACCAAATCGTCTAAGGTGTATGGATCATATCCAAAACCTTATTCAACCTGGCTCTGATACCACTTGAAGGATATTGAGAATCCTTAAGCGCATCACGGAAGCGTGTCAATCGCATCGTATGCAATCGGAGCAACTAGTCGTACTAGATGCTAGATGCAGCGGAAATTAAAATCTTTAACTTTAAAGATGAAACCACATGATCACGAGAACACTTCTCGGATTGTTTCATCAAACCACAAAGTACAAGGAATACATCTTGAAGCGTGGTTGTGATCGCGAAATCCCAAAGTAGAGATCCTCCTATCTTAAGTCCGACCCACGGAGAATGCGCTTGCGGGCACGATGATGAGTCGCGTCCTTCCCGCAATCCTTTGACGAAGATCCAAACGTCGAGGCGTAGAAAAAATGATCTCCTTCCTAATACACAAAGTGGACGGCCACTTGAATATTAGGGAGACCCCACGAGAATGAGAGAGAGAGAGAGTAGAGTTCTTCAACTCAAGAATGTTGTAACTTGGAAAGGCTACCCTAGCCCTCCTTTTATACTAGTTTAGGATCCAATGGATCTCAATCCATGGGACACATGGATCCAAGGACTATGCTTGGTCCATGCTAAATCAATGGCTATGATTGTTGTTGGTTAAAACCAACAACATCAATTTAAATATTAACTAATTAAGAGATAACGTGATGAATGAAATGGAGTCAACCACCCTCCCTAAAAAAGGGGGGCGTCACCCTTGAACAAATCATGGGTGACGCCACCTATGGAGGGTGGTTTATTTTGCTCCATTTTATTTATCTTATTATTCCTTAATTAATCACAATAAATATTCATCAAATTAATTCCAAATTAATTTGTGAATATTTCAATCTTGCCATTGAATATTATGTGAATCATATTCACAACCCAAACTAATTAGTAAATTGCATTTCCAATTAATTAACAAATGTGAATCCAATCCACATTATTAATTAGCAAATGCTATTTACATAAATTCTCTCTCTTATATATGTATATTATAAATCATATTTATAACACACATATATCATGGATAGTGTTATCCACATTCTCTTAATCCTTGATAATTAAATCTCATTTAATTATCTTAGATAATCATTTTCATAATATGAATCATATTCATATTTAAGCTTGATAATTAAATCTCATTTAATTATCAAGTCTTTGCTTGGATATTTCATCAAAAGAATTATTCTTGAACCCTTTCAAGAATAATGTGCTTTCTCCGCAGATACTTGGAGATAAGGACAGGGCGATTGTATTATTCCATGTATAGTGACTTGGATGTTGAGATATTATCTCAAATCCAGATCGAACGAACCTCCCACAGATGCTTGATTAAATCAAGACCGCAAATCCAATCTTCTCATTGAATCTGAATCCCATTCAGACCAATGTCCAACACTTGGACTAAGATCGGATTGCTTCTCTACTGAAAGGAGTCACTAAAATCCAGACCTATTTCATCACTCCCTCGGAATGGAAGCGTCATGGATATACAATCGTTTATGATCACATCACCCTTCAGGTATTCCTAATACCTGTACATCCTGCATACTGGAAGACCCATGATCAACCCGAAGATCAAGATCATTTTTATACTGTCTTCTTCAGGGTTTAATCATTAAGTTTCTCAATCTTGGTCATTGGGATTTGGTATCGATCATATGCTTTCCCAAAGCATATATCATACCTTCAAATTCATGTCATGCTTCCAAAGCACGACGACCATGCATGGAATTTGATCGGTCCCAATACCTCATGAGTGAGCTCATGTCTTCTGATTCACAAGTGAACCTGTATGATCCCTTTGAGAGATCATATTGCTCATATGCCCTTATATGCACACCAGCTCGCCGGTGTATAGACCTTGGTTAGGTCATCAACCTATTGGTCTGCCAAATGTACATACTTAGATATATAGCAATACATCTGTCTCTGGTCAGAGGATGCATGCCTATGCTGTGACAACATTCAACATAGGACTTAGGTTATCTCGATCTCGTCAGGTCAACCCATTGACCTAACTAATCTGACATCTCTGAATCACAATTCCCATGCAGAGGACCTGCATCAAGAGGTCAGTCAGATATCAGCCTATGTGAGAAAGGATTGCCATCTCCTACTCAGGCTGGAGATCTCCACTTGACAATCATTTGACGGTGCTTGATGAGTCCTATTCATCCAAACACCAGCCTCTATGATTCATTTAATGAATCAACAACTATATGATCATCAAGCTGGCCATGGTACATAACCCTAATTGTACAGAGGGACCTTATAGTGCATTCATTCATATAATTTCAGAAAGGGAGTGAAACATCAATAACTTTTATTGATAAACTTAAATATTACAATAACATTTATTGTAAGAATGGTTCGCCCAGGGCTCACAAGTCTAATAATAGGTTGAGTCAATGGTTTCATACATTCTAACCCTTGATCTTCCCTATTTTGTATATAGTCAGCTATACTAAGGATTAGTTAATCCTAAGTATACGAGAGATGGTCGACTTCACATTCTTTGAGTCATTGCAGTTTAGGCTTTTCTATACTTAACACGAGTTACGTTTTCCTTTCTACTCTTTAACCACTATGAGTACATAGTTCGTGCTAAGTATAATGGGGTGATATATATGTATATATATATATGTATAGGTTAGACATAACTCATACTTTTGTATTTTCAATAAATATGGCTAAAATACTGGGAAATGGTACACAATACATCAATTGTAAAGAATAACTCACTAACATAATAACTCTTTTATTTTTTAACTCTTATTCAGAAATCTCATAAAAATTGCAAAGTCTAAAAAATATCTAAAAATTTGAAAAAAGCCCATAAAAATTTGCAAAACTTTTGAAAATCATATAAAAAGTTTAAAGTTACAAAATGTTTTCACAAAAAATATTTTCTTGCATTGCACAAGTATTTTTGGAATGTTTTTGACAATTAAACAAGTCTAAATAAAACTTAAAGATAAGAGCATGGTATAACCTTAATCCACATAATTTCAGAGGAACTGGAATTGGAGATGCTTTAGGTCTCCTAGACATAATTCTTTAGGTATGAGACTATGTTCAAGTCAATTCAATGTGACTGACTAGAAACTTTCATTCATCAGTATGACTCTTGAGACAGTGGCTTGACTTGAAACCTTGCACTCAACACTTAGATTAACCAAGTTCGGTTATGGACGTCTAAGGTTGGAGGATACTAGGCTGCTTCGTCAAGGTGGCTCAGGAATCATTCTTGGAGATTGCCGAAATTGGTACTTAAACCTACTGTTTCTCGGGTAGCATGGACATCTAACAAATGGATATTAGATTCAAATAAAGCTTCTGATGAGGAAGGGTCTGTAGCATAATTTTTCTAAGACTTCAAAAAATGGGTGGGACACAAGATTTTATATTCGTCGTGGAAAAACAAGAATGCAGTGCAATGTCAAAATAAAGAAATACCAAAAAGAAGCCTATACCAAACTTTCCAAAATTTTGAGCTTCAGAAAAGGCCTACATCTTGGTGGAGACATGGTCACATTGGTTGAGCTTCATAAGGAAATTTGACTACACTGGTTAGTTTCTACTTCTTTTCTCCTTCTTCTAGCTTCTCAATAATTCATTGTTTACTAGCATGTACCTACACTTAGAAGGAATTATTCATCTCCCTAAGGATGAGTTATTAGAGGAGGAGACAACTGAATAGTTCAACCTTTGTCCGGGAAGAGATAACACAATTCACACGCTGGGTATATGTCATCTCAATGTAAGTAGAGTATATGTCTGAAAGGACAGTTCTAACTAGGTTGTTGAATTGAACATGATAGAGGAACATAGAACCTAAGGGTTGTCGAGTCACAAGTCCCAATCTGAACATGGTTCCAAACACACCAACAATCCAAAGGTCTTAACTGATCTCCAAACTTTAAGATTTTGGAAAGACAAGATTAAAAGTAAAAAAATCATTTTGCTTACTTTATTTCTCTTTCTTTAGTTTCTCTTTTGCATCACTTATTTTTAATAAGTGTTTGTAAGGGACTAGCAAAGATAAGTATGGGGGGGGGGTGATGAATACCCATTCATGCACCTTTATTCCTTTATTTTGTCTTTAAAACCCTAGCCAAATGCATGTAAATATATTTAACTTAAACAAATTAACTCACTAAATGTTGTCTGTAAATAGTCCATAGTTACATGTATTTAACACAAAATAAATGAATAAAGAAAAGAAAAGAAAAATAAAGGAGGTATAGTAATTACAAACTGACTCTAAACCCCGAGACTAAGTCAATATTGACTTGGTTGATAAGGAATAAATCAATGCGAGATAAGGGTAATAAATACAGACAAAATGACACTGTAACCTAGAAACCCTAGGTGCCCAATGCACTACGCATATAGCTAATACTTACACTAATTTATACATACTCTTACACACTTCAGATAAAGATATTTTCAATACAGAATATGTACATAGTACTATAGCAAAAAATACAAATATAAGTTCACATAAAAATAACATACAATGTGATTGGTATACATAGATGAAAAGCCATAAACAGAACTTCATAGATCAATATCTTTCCCATATGAACTTATAACTGACCAAACTTACCGTTATTATACTCTAAATTAAATTATCTATCTAATTAAGGTGGTTTGATAAATATTAGAGTTAAGATACAAAAGTTTGGTTTTTGTGTCCTATTGTACCTTATACCTGTATATTTTATTCAATTTATTCATTCTTTATATTTTAATCTTTATTATATTTTTATATTTGTAAAAAGTATTTGAAACATATTAAAATTATAAACATACAATAAAACCATTATTAAAATAAATAATATCATAACTACATATGCATACTATACCTATATTATACATACCCATACTCATTTATGTATATAAGTAAACTCATAAAAATAAAACAAAAATATGTAAATACATATTTTTTTATTTATTATTAAAATATAAATTCTATATATATAATAAAAATAAAATACAAACCAAATACACAAAACAACGATCTTTATACATATAAATATACTTGTAAAAAAACACTTAATAAATGGGATTTTTACCCGACAGACCCTATAATCTTTTCCAATTACCTATATGACCTTTGAAATTCCTCCCTCGACCTCGTAAACTTGGTTCGTCTTACCCAACAAACCCTGCCATCAGTTTTAACTATATTTGAGTCAATTACCTGTGTTATTCTTGAGTTAACCTAACCAATTTACCATCAAACGGTTAGGTTTAGCCAAAACAAAAAAGGAAAAGAATCCTACAAAGTAGACTGGCGGGGGAAGAACAGGGAAGCGACATCTGTGGGGGGCTCCATCGTCGGGAGGTGAGCAGGGAGCTTGGGAGGGGGCAATGCGGGGGAGGGGGTGACCAAGGAGCTTGGGAGGGGGCAACACAAGCTAGGGTGCAGCGGCGCGGGGGTGGGGTGTGAGTAGGTTGCTTGGGTGGGGGCGGCACATGGGCAGGGTGCTTGGGAGGGGGCGGCGTTGTTGGACATGTGAGCCCATGGCGAGCCATTATGCAATAAATGTTATTGCGAATATCATTCCCTGATCTGAAATGAAGACTAAATAATTTGCATAATAGGTCCCTTAGTACAATTAGGGTTTTACCATGGCTATCTTAATGATCATACAACCGTTGATTCAACAATTGAATCATAGAGGCTGGTGCTTGGATGAATATCTAAAGGGTTAGATTGAGGACTCATAAAGCACCGTCAAATGATTGTTAAGACGTGATCTCCAGCCTGAGTAGGAGATGGCAATCCTTTCTCACATAGGCTGATATCTGACCGACCTCTTGATGCAGGTCCTCTGCATGGGAATAGTGATTCCGAGGTGTCAGATTAGTTAGGTCAATGGGTTGACCTGACGAGATCGAGATAACCTAAGTCCTATGTTGAATGCTGTCACAGCATAGGCACGCATCCTCTGACCGGAGACAGATATATTACTATATGTCTGAATATGTACATTTGGCAGACCAATAGGTTGATGACCTAACCAAGGTCTATACACCGATGAGCTGGTGTACATATAAGGGTATATGTGCAATATGATCTCTCAAAGGGATCATACAGGTTCATTTGTGAACCGGAAGACATGAGCTCACTCATGAGGTATTGGGACCGATCAAATTCCATGCATGGTCGTCGTGCTTTGGAAGCGTGACATGAATTTGAAGGTATGATATATGCTTTGGGAAAGCATATGATCGATACCAACTCCCAATGACCAAGATTGAGAAACTTAATGATTAAACCCTGAAGAAGGCAGTGTAAAATTGATCTTGATCTTCGGGTTGATCATGGGTCTTCCAGTATGCAGGATGTACAGGTATTGGGAATACCTAAAGGGTGATGTGATCATAAACGATTGTATATCCATGACGCTTCCATTCCGAGGGAGTGATGAAACAGGTCTGGATTTTAGTGACTCCTTTCAGTAGAGAAGCAATCCGATCTTAGTCCAAGTGTTGGACATTGGTCTGAATGAGATTCAGATTCAATGAGAAGATTGGATTTGCGGTCTTGATTTAATCAAGCATCTGTGGGAGGTTCGTAAGATCTGGATTTGAGATAAGATCTCAATATCCAAGTCACTATACATGGAATAATACAATCGCCCTGTCCTTATCTCCAAGTATCTGCGGAGAAAGCACATTATTCATGAAAGGGTTCAAGAATAATTCTTTTGATGAAATATCCAAGCAAGGACTTGATGATTAAATGAGATTTAATTATCAAGCTTAAATATGAATATGATTCATGTTGTGAAAATGATTATCTAAGATAATTAAATAGGATTTAATTATCAAGGATTAAGAGAATGTGGATAACACTATCCATGATATATGTGTGTTATAAATGTGATTTATAATATACATATATAAGAGAGAGAATTTATGTAAATAGCATTTGTTAATTAATAATGTGGATTGGATTCACATTTATTAATTAATTGGAAATGCAATTTACTAATTAGTTTGGGTTGTGAATATGATTCACATAATATTCAATGGCAAGATTGAAGTATTCACAAATTAATTTGGAATTAATTTGGTGAATATTTATTGTGATTAATTAAGGAATAATAAGATAAATAAAATAGAGCAAAATAAACCACCCTCCATAGGTGGCGTCACCCATGAATTGTTCATGGGTGACGCCCCCCAATTTTAGGGAGGTTGGTTGACTCCATTTCATTTATCACATTATCTCTTAATTAGTTAATATTCAAATTAATGTTGTTGGTTTTAACCAACAACAACCATAACCATTGATTTAGCATGGACCAAGCATAGCCCTTGGATCCATGTGTCCCATGGATTGAGATCCATTGGATCCTAAACTAGTATAAAAGGAGGGCTAGGGTAGCCTTTCCAAGTTACAACATTCTTGAGTTGAAGAACTCTACTCTCTCTCTCTCTCATTCTCGTGGGGTCTCCCTAATATTCAAGTGGACCTCCACTTTGTGTATTAGGAAGGAGATCATTTTGCTACGCCTCGACGCTTGGATCTTCGTCAAAGGATTGCGGGAAGGACGCGACTCATCATCGTGCCCGCAAGCGCATTCTCCGTGGGTCGGACTTAAGATAGGAGGATCTCTACTTTGGGATCTCGCGATCACAACCACGCTTCAAGAGGTATTCCTTGTACTTTGTGGTTTGATGAAACGATCCGAGAAGTGTTCTCGTGATCATGTGGTTTCATCCTTAAAGTTAAAATTTTAATTTCCGCCGCATCTAGCATCTAGTACGACTAGTTGCTCCGATTGCATACGATGCGATCGACACGCTTCCGTGATGCGCTTAAGGATTCCCAATATCCTTCAAGTGGTATGAGAGCCAGGTTGAATAAGGTTTTGGATGTGATCCATGAACCTTAGACAATTTGGTTCTTGAAAGGGTTGCGAAATTTTTACTGCATTTCAATTTTCGCACCTCTGTCTAATTGAATTTTTCTGTACTGTTTAAAATGTTTAAACACGAAATTTTCAATTGGATTTTGTTCCCCATTAAACAAGGAAACCATAGGACTTGAGTTTACTAAATTTGGACTTCATTTGCTCAAAATATGGCTTTTTGAATATGCCTATATTCACAGTTGCGGGAACTGCGGATTTAAACGTGATTAATAAGATAATTACGGTTTTAATCCGCCTTGAAATGCGTGAATTATCACTTGGATTCTTTAATAAATCAAATAGGCAATCTTTGGAAACTGAGTTTGCATTTTTTGGATTTAAATTGATCAAGATAAGTTTATTTCAGTGATTGGGGGTCACTGCTGGAAATTAACAATTTTTGATCTTGAACCTTGTGATATGTCATTCAATTATCATGATGAAAATTAATTGTTAATTTTCTGGAATAATTAGTGATAAATATTTGTGAAGTATTTAAAGAAATAATTATTTAATTGAATGACACTTGCCTAAACCACAATGATGAGATATTAGATCTTGATCATTGGTTCATCAACAAACATTGCTTTCATGAAAACCATAGTTTATCCTACAATAGTTGTAGGACAACATTTACATGAAAAACCCTCTTGCTTGAATAGGATTGGGGATTTGTCTAGCGAATCTCCTTATAATATAATCAAAAATGTTTTGATGTATATTATATGGTATAATTTCGGTTGAAAAACCGATGAGCGTCTCAAAGTACATGATGATCTATCCGGTATTATACTTTCCCGAGGCGGATGTGGTGCCTGGTCAGAGAGCATTGGGGTCGCGGGTTGCAACGTATGTGGTCCGTCCCACTCTCGTCGGTACTGGCCATGACAACGGGTAGGAACTGTATAATACCGGAGAAAGTCAATGTGTATTTTTCTAATTATTAAAATTCGAATAATACGTATTTTGAGAATATACCTACTGTTCAAGTAAAAGACATGTTTGTTGATGATTGGATTAATGATTAATTTAATATGATTAAATTAATTATATCCAATAAACACTCTATTATGAATAGATATGTATTTCCCTTGGAAGAATTAATTATGTGAATATGATTCACGATAATTAATTACAATTTGAATATGAGGTGGAGGATCACATAAGTGACATCCATGGTCTCCCGTCAAGGCAAAGGATTCCGTCGCCAGTTGTTGTGTATGGGAGACGCCTGTCCGAAGTGACAGATCCTGTGCATGATTTAATTGGATCGGGTTCTTTACTTCTCGAAAGAGTAAGGCCGTATACGTAGTGACCCCAATATTGGGTCCTCATATTATTGGGGCGATATTGGATTGCGTATAGCGAGTATTAAGCCTGTTGACAGTTGGTTCAATTAATGACGGGTCAACATCATCTTAGGGGTGGTGGGCCCGGGTGTTAAAGACCGAATTGGGAAATACAAGTTGGACTTGCAAGGCGGAATGTGTTCCCGCTTCTTTTTATCCGAATTCTAGGTTCTCATATTATTGGGATGCAACGAAGATAGGAAAGGAGATCCCAGATCTTGCTAGAGATATAATGGTAAGAATATCTCTTACATTGAAAGTGATTAAGGGAATCAACTTTCAGTGTTGACAAGGCAAGACAACTTTGATATAAAAAATTCCTAAATCAAAGTAAAACATGTATATATAATATATATACACTTATGCAAATTTCTTAGTTTAGATAATCCTTCATTAAACCCACTCAATGTTATACTCAATAATAACCAGTAAAATATCTTGGATTGGACTCATGATCCAGATATTGTACTTGCAATTGGACACATAATGTATGTGGTTGCAGTGTGCAAGTTTCCTCAACATAATGAGGAATGACAATTATGTAAGACAATAAGACATCGCCTTAGGGTTTGTACGTCTCTATAGTCTTGATCTTTCATCGAGTGTACTTTGGAAGTGACATGTCGATGGTGATCGTAATTGTCGAATAATCCTTATAAAATAAAAGAAGATATTTTGGCATACATATGTGCTCTAGACATTAATCATGAATGACATGGTTCTCTGCATTATGCAGAATGGTAGCTCGAAAGAGATGATGTATTCAAAATGTTTGAATACCTACCTGAACCTAAATCTCTAAGAGTTAAGATGCATGTATATATGATGAGTGTCATCATTCTGCTGTCTATACTCTAGTCATTCATGAAGCTTCATAATATTTATATTGTATGAATTAAATGAAGAATGTATAAATGTTGAAGTTCTCTTATATTGAAATCTTTGAGTTCAACATAAGAGATTCTTTGTCTTGAACAATGGTTGTTTATAGATGAAGAGAGCACAATGGAAGCGTGGGTCGGACCCATGTAAGAAGGAAAATCAAAGAGTTGATTGTACTTCTGTGACTTCCATATGACATCCAAAAAGTTGGATGAATGCTAATACTGCAATAAGTTGATGTGTTGATAGTATGACTATCAAATCTGTCTAGAATCCTTAGTGAAGGACTCAGATAGAGCATCAGAATAATTTACATATAATCATTGACTCTGACTTTCTTATTTCATAAGATAAAGTCTGACAATTGTATCCCAATCTTCTAATGACATTTGCAATTGGTTGCATATATATATATATATATATTAGAAAGATTAGAAATTTGATCTTAAGGTTTAGTGGTCATCTACATGGATATTGCTGTAATTGTTGCAGCAATCTCTGTTGGATAGATAGACCTCATATTCTCAGTGGGAGAGCCATTAGCCCTGGAGAATGTATCTATGACCTAGATAGTAGAGTACACTCATTGTTTGTTTCTAAATGTTGGAAATGAACATGAATTCTGAGATAGAACTATCATAAAGAGTTATGATGGAAATATTTCAGATAGTAATCTAACATCTAGTGGACTCCACAAAATTAGAAAATTAATGAATGGTTCATTGAGATTTCTAATACTGAAAATCAAACCTTATAAGGTCAATAGGAGGATGAAGATCATTTGACAATGATCTGGCATCAAGCCTTGGACATTTGTCTGTTGATTTGATCAATAGACAAGTAAGATATGAAACTTTAGAATGTCTAAAATTTCAAATCTTACATACTTGTGAATATTGTATTCAAAGTAAAATGTCCAATACACCCTTCTCTGGGAATGGTGTTAGATGTCGAGGTATTCAAGATCTCATACATACTGATGTATGTAGATCATCTATATCATAGTAAACATTATGGATATGTGATATCTATTGATGATTATGTATGATATGAGATTTCTTCTCTTCACCTGAGAAACCTTTGAAATGTTCAAAGATTTCATAATTTTGGTTTAGAATTAAAGTTTGAAGAAAGATGAAATGAATTTGATCTAACCTAGGTAGCTTGTACCTGTTAGATAAAATTCAAAGAATACCTTATGGAGATATGAATATCATTTCTATCTCACTCCTCCGATAAACCTGAACTCAATAGAGTTGTAGGGAGATACAATTGGACCATGTGTGACATGACTTGATCAATGATTAATTTTAGCATAATTTCCTCTTAGTTTCCATGTATATATATGTAGTAGAGACTACAATATATATCCTTAATAAGGTTCCATGCATGTAAGCTGGAATCTAGCACTTGAGAGTGCTACTTCGTTAGGAAAATAAAGGATGGTATTGGATACCTACTTTATGACCTTGAGATTCTTAAAAGATCTCATTTCTGAGAATGTGATTCTTGGAGGATTGAGACTCTTGAGAATCAAGATGAAAATGAAGTGAAGGAACTCATTTAATCTTGAGATGACAATGAGGCTCCTGAAATCAGAAACTAAAAGGATAATTAAAGATGAAACACTAATACTTCTTCAAATGAGTTTGAGGATGTATCCCATGTCTGACAATGATCGGACTTCATGTGATGAATCTCCTAAGGATCATGACATGGAAAGATGGATATTAGCAATAAAGTCTAAAGTAGACTTCATATACAAGTGTTGTATATGGACCCTCGAGGATCCACCTATATGGGTAAGACCCATAAAGGTGTAAATGGATCTTCAAGAGAAGAGGGAACCTGATGAGAAGGAAGAGACCTTCAAAGCTCGGTTCGTAGCCATAAGCTACACATCGGAAGAGAAGACATTGCTTGCTATGAGACTTGCTCTTTGGTAACCATGCTTAAAATCATCAGAATGTTGCTAACCTTAGCTACACATCTTGACTATTGCATCTTCAAGATGCAAGTCAAGATTGCATTCCTCTGAAAATACCTCTCTGAGGATATTCACATGAAGTAGCCCCAGGGCTTCATGGTTGAGGAAAGCAAGGTGTGCAAGCTAAAGAAATCCATCTATGGACTCAAATAAGCTTCTTGTAGTTGGAACACCAGATTTGATGAAATCATAAGTGTTATGATTTCAAATAGAATCTTGATGAACCATGTAAAGCTTAGTGGGAGTGCTATTGTGTTCATCTTGCTAAATGTAGATAATATCCTAATCATTTGAAATGATATAAGGATGATAATAAGTGTTTTATAGACTGGCTATTCCATACCTTGAGATATGATCTCAAGAATACCTCTTAGATCTTAGTTCTGAAGTTGTTCAAAAGCAAAGAGAAGAGGGTATTGGGACTGTCACATTAGTAGTACACCTTGGATATGTTCCATTTCTTTGGAAATTCCAAGAAAGGCTTCCTTCCCTTAAGATTTGGTACTAACTTATCTAAAGGGATAGCACCTCAAAGAGTTGAGGAAGTGAATGCTAGAACTGCTTGCACCTGTGCATCAATTACGAGAAGCTGAGTGTATGCTAGATGTGTACAAAAGCCAGATATCTGCCATGAAGTGGGAGTAGTAAATTGTTACTAATCCTACTATGGAGAGAAAACACTTGGTTGCAGTAATAACAAAATCTTCATAGATGGCAAGATTTTGGAGATACTGATCTCAAACTCATATCTTCAAAAGCTTAAGACTTTATAGATAGAGATCTAAAAGGTCTTAACTGTGGATACCTTGAGAGATAGTGATCTCCAGGAATAAGGGTATTCTAATAAGGATTATGGAAATACTGGTTATAATAATTGAGCAATAGTGTCAAGGACACTATAACTGCTTTAACTAGATTGAGTATTGGTTGCATGAGATGCAACATTCGCATTGGATGCGAGCACTGTTACCTAGGGATATGCAAGTGCCGTAAAAGGACTTGGCATAGTCTTTTGGAAACAGAGTGATTGATCAGCTTACCTAGCTATTTCTAAATAGCCTATGATTGTCACATGAGTATGGGTTTAAATGATTAGCCCATTAATGGCTCTTTGGGCTAGTGGGAGATTGTTGGACATGTGAGCCCATGACGAGCCATTATGCAATAAATGTTATTGCAAATATCATTCCCTGATCTGAAATGAAGACTAAATAATTTGCATAATAGGTCCCTTAGTACAATTAGGGTTATGTACCATGGCTATCTTAATGATCATACAGCCGTTGATTCAAC
Source organism: Ottelia alismoides (assembly GCA_037367405.1). Taxonomy (NCBI): domain Eukaryota; kingdom Viridiplantae; phylum Streptophyta; class Magnoliopsida; order Alismatales; family Hydrocharitaceae; genus Ottelia; species Ottelia alismoides. The sequence goes on from JAZKJV010004104.1 coordinate 74,664, forward strand.
AATTGAATCATAGAGGCTGGTGCTTGGATGAATATCTAAAGGGTTAGATTGAGGACTCATAAAGCACCGTCAAATGATTGTTAAGATGTGATCTCCAGCCTGAGTAGGAGATGGCAATCCTTTCTCACATAGGCTGATATCTGACCGACCTCTTGATGCAGGTCCTCTGCATGGGAATAGTGATTCAGAGGTATCAGATTAGTTAGGTCAATGGGTTGACCTGACGAGATCGAGATAACCTAAGTCCTATGTTGAATGCTGTCACAGCATAGGCACGCATCCTCTGACCGGAGACAAATATATTGCTATATGTCTGAGTATGTACATTTGGCAGACCAATAGGTTGATGACCTAACCAAGGTCTATACACCGACGAGCTAGTGTACATATAAGGGTATATGAGCAATATGATCTCTCAAAGGGATCATACAGGTTCATTTGTGAACCGGAAGACATGAGCTCACTCATGAGGTATTGGGACCGATCAAATTCCATGCATGGTCATCGTGCTTTGGAAGCGTGACATGAATTTGAAGGTATGATATATGCTTTGGGAAAGCATATGATCGATACCAACTCCCAATGACCAAGATTGAGAAACTTAATGATTAAACCCTGAAGAAGGCAGTGTAAAATTGATCTTGATCTTCGGGTTGATCATGGGTCTTCCAGTATGCAGGATGTACAGGTATTGGGAATACCTAAAGGGTGATGTGATCATAAACGATTGTATATCCATGACGCTTCCATTCCGAGGGAGTGATGAAACAGGTCTGGATTTTAGTGACTCCTTTCAGTAGAGAAGCAATCCGATCTTAGTCCAAGTGTTGGACATTGGTCTGAATGAGATTCAGATTCAATGAGAAGATTGGATTTGCGGTCTTGATTTAATCAAGCATCTGTGGGAGGTTCGTAAGATCTGGATTTGAGATAAGATCTCAATATCCAAGTCACTATACATGGAATAATACAATCGCCCTGTCCTTATCTCCAAGTATCTGCAGAGAAAGCACATTATTCATGAAAGGGTTCAAGAATAATTCTTTTGATGAAATATCCAAGCAAGGACTTGATGATTAAATGAGATTTAATTATCAAGCTTAAATATGAATATGATTCATGTTGTGAAAATGATTATCTAAGATAATTAAATAGGATTTAATTATCAAGGATTAAGAGAATGTGGATAACACTATCCATGATATATGTGTGTTATAAATGTGATTTATAATATACATATATAAGAGAGAGAATTTATGTAAGTAGCATTTGTTAATTAATAATGTGGATTGGATTCACATTTATTAATTAATTGGTAATGCAATTTACTAATTAGTTTGGGTTGTGAATATGATTCACATAATATTCAATGGCAAGATTGAAATATTCACAAATTAATTTGGAATTAATTTTGTGAATATTTATTGTGATTAATTAAGGAATAATAAGATAAAAAAAATAGAGCAAAATAAACCACCCTCCATAGGTGGCGTCACCCACGAATTGTTCATGGGTGACGCCCCCCAATTTCAGGGAGGTTGGTTGACTCCATTTCATTTATCACATTATCTCTTAATTAGTTAATATTCAAATTAATGTTGTTGGTTTTAACCAACAACAATCATAGCCATTGATTTAGCATGGACCAAGCATAGCCCTTGGATCCATGTGTCCCATGGATTGAGATCCATTGGATCCTAAACTAGTATAAAAGGAGGGCTAGGGTAGCCTTTCCAAGTTACAACATTCTTGAGTTGAAGAACTCTACTCTCTCTCTCTCTCATTCTCGTGGGGTCTCCCTAATATTCAAGTGGCCCTCCACTTTGTGTATTAGGAAGGAGATCATTTTGCTACGCCTAGACGCTTGGATCTTCGTCAAAGGATTGCGGGAAGGATGCGACTCATCATCGTGCCCGCAAGCGCATTCTCCGTGGGTCGGACTTAAGATAGGAGGATCTCTACTTTGGGATCTCGCGATCACAACCACGCTTCAAGAGGTATTCCTTGTACTTTGTGGTTTGATGAAACGATCCGAGAAGTGTTCTCGTGATCATGTGGTTTCATCCTTAAAGTTAAAATTTTAATTTCCGCTGCATCTAGCATCTAGTACGACTAGTTGCTCCGATTGCATACGATACGATCGACATGCTTCCGTGATGCGCTTAAGGATTCCCAATATCCTTCAGGCGTAGGGGTAGGGTGCAGCGGCGCGTTGGGGGGGGGGAGGAGAGGGTGCAGCGATGCACGGGGGGGGGGGGGGGAGCCGGGGTAGGGGGTAGCAGGGAGCAGCGACGACAGGTGGGGACAGTGTGGGACCTAGGCGAGGAGCTTCGGTTCATACAGACCATTCGAGCAGGGGAGGAAGGAAGGAGCTGGGCACGGGGCTCATCGACAGCCGAAGGGGAAAGCAGGAATGGAGGAGCTGTTCATGAGGTTCCTCAACGACGGTAGTTGCGAGTCTCAAAGCTTGGCACTCGAGGGGAAGCGATGCATGGGGATCAACTCTTCTAGGATGATAGAGTGGCATTAAATGTAAATTTGATAAATAAATTGGGTATACTATAAATGAACATAACTGAATCGGGTTAATTTTAACGAATAAATGAACAGAGGTTAACCACATGGTCTGTAGGGTAAGGGTTAGCACGTTTACGACGTCAGGGGAGGAATTAGGTTGTTTCAAAGGTCGTAGCGGTAATTCGAAAAGATTATAGGGTCTGCCGGGTAAAAATCTCTTAATAAATTGGTCGATAAAAATAAATAAAAATCACTCAAAATAGTACATAAAATAAGAAACAACTTCCATGTTTTGAGATGAATTTAATAAAATCCTTTTTTTAAATTTTATTTTCCTTTCAATTCTATTTTTATTTCTATTTTATCTTCTTTTGGTCGATGTGGACCCATGAGGAGCGGTTCCTGGTCGACCTAAGTCAACTCCCCACCCTCCTCTTGGTCCGGTCCATCCCATTATTTTTCCTTTTCTTTGTCCATTTTTCTGGCTCATTATAGATCTCTTCTGCCCTCGATTCATTCTTGTGATTTCTTTACCTATCTCTGATTGTTCACGTGATCAGGGGTTGGTGATAATTGACCCTCGATTCAACCAAAAACCCTAGGTGAAGATCTTCTCTTTGATAGCTTGTATAAAGTATCTCCTCTGCCTATTTTGAAAATTTAATCCTTCCTATCCTACTTTTCTCCTCGAGAATCGATTCATGACTTTCGACATGATAGGAAGTAGAGCCTCCTGACTTTCGACATAGAGGAATGACATAGGAGGTGATTCAACCATAGCCAGAGCTATCTCGTGGTGGTTCAGCTCCCAAGTTCCCATGCTGGTGAGTTTCATATTTTTCATTTTTTTTCGATTACTAGGAGCAGCAATATCTTATTTCTGCCTTTTATTTCATTTGATTTAATCTATTTTAGCTCAAAATCAAAATTGAAGTTTGCTAGAGCTGTGAGCTCTAGCCTTTATTCACCCTGTTTTCGACCATTGACTGCCTCACTGACCACCACCATACCTTCACCATCCCATCTTCTGTTGTGTTGACCCATTATTCAACCTCAATCTTGCACAGATATGGGGATCAAACCTCTATCCTCTGCTAGTCATCAGAGATCATCACCCACTCCATTCCAACCCTTTTTTTTGCTTGCCATCGGATCAAGGAGATCTACCCTCGATCCCTAATTTCAAAGGAACCTTATAGGAATTGGAGTTAAGATTTTTCACGTCGAGTGGCTTAATTCTTTGATTATGCAAGTCTACGTTCACGATTCATCTTGATTGGTCTAAGTAGAAGATCTCTTGCACATGCATGATTCTCTTAGACAATGACCTAACTTGGATAAGCACCATGCATGTAACTCTTCATTGATGAGGTGGTGAGGAGATAGAATTATTTAGATTGGAGTAGCACATGGGTGAAAACATCCGTCCTCCTCTAGGTAGGGTAGTGCATCTAACCTAATCTAGTGATGTCGACATCTAATGATAGGATGTTGTAGGTTTCAATAATGCTTCAAAAGAGGGATAGTCTACTTGCTCAAGAAGAAAAAACTCTTGATGTACATGCTGTACCTTGTATATAGTTAAAAAAAAGGAAAAAAAATAAAAAAACTCAAAAAAAGGCAGGCCTGATTGAAAACAACATACCAGTCGGAGTTTATATTTGCAAGGCATTTACTTCAAAGCCTCATACCATGGATGCCTACAATTAGAGACTTGGCTACACTGGTCAAGATCCATGGATATGTGACTATACTAGTCATAGTCCATTCTCTTTCTACCCCTCTCTTTTTGAGCCGGTTGCACTTTAACTTAGAAGGGAATACCCCGCTCCTCCAGGAAAGAGTTGCTAGACCAGGTAACTAGAGTTACCTTGTTGGAGGAGGCTGTTTCTTTTCCATTTCTGATGTGGATAGTTATATTTCACTTACACAATACAAGTAAGATCCATGTAATTAGAATTTGCATATGAGAATTTATTCTGACCGGACTGTTGAGGCGACCTAAATAGAGATTTGTGGAACTCAAAGGCTATTAGGTCTTAAATCTAATTCCCAATAAGGTCCCACCACACTTTTAATCCAAAGTTTGGGTCTCCATTTTCACCTTTTGTTCATAACCTTGGTATGGAACCCAAAATCATTTCACTTTTTGCATTCTATTTTAGTTGCTCAGGGACGAGCAAGGTTTAAGTGTAGGAGGCCGATGAATATGTGATTCATCACCCTAAAAGTTGAAAGTAGAGATTCATTCCTGAGCAATGAGCTGCATATCTCCCTTTATTGTACATTATTTGCATTCATGCATTTAGAATTAATGTTCACATTTTAGCATGCATATTTTCATAAAAAAAGAAGTTTGAAATTCTCTTGCAAATATTCTCCAATATATAACCTAAATTCACCTATTTGTATCTATTTTATACTAACCCCAAATCTAATAAAATAAACTATATAGTGTATATATTACTAAAACTAATAAAAGAAAAATATCAAAAAATATTAACTTGTAAAATTGACCGATAAAATCCAAACCATAGTTTGAGACTAAGTACATTAAAATGTAAATATCTCTCTCATACAGTCTCCCATATAACCCTACTCACTTTCGAATTAATGTACGTTCAATTACCTTCAAAACAAGATCAAATTTAAAAGACTCGGAGTCCATATGTGAATTTGGGTTGTGGGCCCCTTTTGTATGTTGTATGTATTGACCAAACTACCCTTTAATTTATCCTTGTATTTTCTTAATTATTAAAAATAAATATAATTAAGTTGTAAATATTCATTTTATAATTTTTATACTTTTATTTTGATTTTTCTCTTATTTAAAAAGGACAAAAAATCGATAAAAGATAAAAATGCAGTATTTTATAGCTATAAGATATCCCTAAAAACGTTTTTTTACAGATGACTTGTTTTGATTTTTGATCCTTCACGAAAGTTTTAGATCTTGTCTCGATAAGAAACTTTTGTGTGACCACTTTTGATTTGATTTCTTTTTTATTTTTTTGATATCATCTGAAAGCTCACTCTACCGACTAATTTAAGATAGTTGCGATCTTTTCTGGGGCATGTCAGTTTCTACCGATGGTTCATTCAAGACTTCAGTCATATTGCCCGATCACTTACTGATCTTATCATGAAAGATACCAAGTTCTTTATAGATGATAGGTTTCTTTCATCATTCGAGACTCTCAAGAATCTGGTTGTGCAGTCTCCTATCCTTTAGACTCCCGATTGGTCTATCCCGTTCGAGATCATGATGGATCCTCGACAAAGAAGGGATGGATTACTTTGCTATTCACTACACTATCCGTACTTTGGATGCTGCCCAAAAGAAATACACTTTTATAGAGGAGATGCTTGTGATAGTCTTTGCTTTGGATAAGTTCAGATCTTACATCCTTTGATCTAGAGTGACTATATACATTGATCACACTGTCATCTGGTACTTAATGGCTAAGAAGGATGACACGACATGATTCATTAGATAAATTCCTTCTACTCTAGAAGTTTGATATTGAGATTAAGGATAATCTTGGAGTCATGAATGTAGTGGCAGATCAAATCTCCCGATTAGTGCATCTTGAGAATTTAGAGACAACCACACCTATTACCGAGACTTTTCCTGACGAGGTGATTCTTGCTATCACCTCTCTCCTTTGATATGCTGACATTGTGAACTGTCTTGTTGCCAAGAAAGTTCCACAAGGTTGGACCATGAAGTAACTTGAGACTTTCCTCGCAAATGCCAGGTCATACCGTTGGGAGGATCCCACCATTTACCACGAAGATGGGGATGTGTCTGGCGTCAGTGTATTCCTTAGGAGGACACCAAAGCATCCTCACTTATTGCCACAAGCTTAAGGTAGGAGGACATCACTCGTGGAGAAGGACAACACAAAAAAGTTCTCCAATCCAGCATTTAGTGGCCACACTCTTCAATGATTCAGATGAATTCGTGAAGAGATGTACTGATTGTCAGAGGAAGGGGAGGATAGATGCAATGGAGATTTTAGATGGTGGGTTCACTCGAGGTAGTTGTGATCATAAAGACATGATGCTGATGTAGTCCATTTACTTTTGTGAGGTATTTAACGCATGGGGCATAGATTTTATGGGACCATTTCTAAAGAGTTAGGGATTCGAGTACATTTTGCAGTCTGTAGATTTTGTGAGTCATTGGGTTGAGGCTATCCCTGCTCGAATTATTGATGCAAGGACTGTTTGTAGATTTATGAGGAAGAATATCATATCACGGCTCAAGCTTCCCAGAGTTCTGATTTCTAACGTGTGTACTTAATTTATCAACGACAAGGTAAAATTCATTGCTAACAAGTTCATTATAGATCATAGAGTTGCCACTCCATATCATCCACAGACCAATGGTCTCGCTGAGGTTTCGAATCGGGAGATCAAGAATATATTGTAGATGGTTGTCCACCCAGACTGAAAGGATTGGTCACAGCTTTTGGACTCGATATTGTGGGCCTTTAGGACATCCTTCAAGACTCCTTTGGGTATATCTCCATTTTGACTCGTTTATGGCAAGTCGTGCCACTTACCTATTGAGATCAAGCACAAGTCACTATGGGCAGTCACAAAGATAATATTGGATACATATACTTTAGGAGATCAGAGGAGAGCAGAGTTGATAGCCCTGGAGGTGCTTGGATAGACAACCTTTTCGAGTAGCATACAATATAAGGACAAAGTGAAGATATGGCATGATTCTCGCATCAACCATAAGTAGTTTGAGTCGAATCAGAGAGTTTGGCTATTTGATGCACGACTAAGATTATTTCCCTGTAAATTACAGAGAAAGTAGAAAGGTCCATATTTAGTTAGAGATGCATGACAGCATCAGTATTGACATATCCGAGCTGTCTTCTGAGTCCACCTTTCGGGTTAAAAATCAAGGTAAGAACCTTTTCTTGATTATGACCCATTGGCCGCTGATGTTGTCCTGATTAATTTTGTATGAGATATGTTCTGTGATTCTCATCTTTTGCATCTCATACTTGATTTACACTTTTGCCTGCCTCTTTGTATATCTATGTTGTCTTTTGTAGTCATTCATTTGTTCGTTTCGTTCACCTCAGGTCTCTCTTACGACTTCTGTTATACTGAGTATGTGCTTTATCCTCAGTATAGAGGGGTGTTGAGCATGTGTTGTTCATATTTATTTTTGTTCTATTACCTCCGTTTTGTTTCCTATACTTAGGGACATCCGACGCTAAATATAGGGAAGATAATATCTGTTTTTCCTTTCTTTGATTGTTCTCTCACTTACCACTCAACTGTTGATATTATTTTCTATACATAGGGATATTTTACCCTAAGTATATGGGGGATAGATTGAGTCATTATTTTCATGTATATTCTCTTCCTTAGGTTTCTCCTTTTATACATTCTTCTAAACTTAGGATTATTTGATCCTAGGTATAGGGGGGATCACCTACTTCTATTCATTTCATTCTTTATTCTTTGAGTTGTGGTAGTATAAGATTCTTTTCACTTTTCTATACTTAGCACGAGTTAAGTCTTCCTTTATCGCTCTTTGATCACTTTGAGGACATAGTCCAAGCTAAGTATGGGGGTGTCGTATATATTGTATATATACTTTAGCCATAACTCATACTTTGGTGTCAATAATATGGCTACTATGTATAAGATTGGAATAAAAATAATTTAAAAAATGTTTGCAAAAATGCGCGTAAACATTTTTATAAATTATTTGTAAACTCTTTAGTAAAAGTTGTTTGTAAGAACCTTTACAAAATTATTTTTTTACAAATTTTTATAAAATATTTGTAAAAATGTTTTGTTTGTAAAACGATTGTAAATTATTTTTGTATCAAAATTATATATATTGTACAAATGTGTGTAAAATTTTAGAAAATAAAATGTTTGCAAAAAATATTGAATTTTTTTTGTAAAATTATTTGTAAATTTGTTTGTCAAGCTAGTTTTATAAATATTTTTCAAAATTTTGTCAAATGGTTTGTACTTTTTTTTTTAAATATTTGGTTATGAGGTTTATAAATTATGGGTTTATAAATTAGTTGTATATATGTGTTATAAAATCTTTGAAAATAAAACCTATACTTATTTGTAAACAGAGACATATATATATATATATAATTCTTTTGTATAAAAAATCCTTTAATAAAATTTCTAGATAAAATACACTTGTAAAAATTGTAGATAAAACATGTAAATATTTCTTTATAAAATATGTATAAAATCCTTGTAAACCCTTGTAAACATAAATGTTTGTAAATTCTTTATTTTCTTTCACATTAAAAATGCCATAAAAATTGAAAAAGATAAAACCCATAAAAATGTGCAAAACTTCTTTGAAAAACTTTCGAAAAGATTTTGTCTTTTATCTCATTTTTTTAAAAATGTTTTTTGTAAATATTTGTTGCATGCGCATTTTTATTTTTTTAGAATAACATTGATATTTAAACTAGTCTGGAATTAAATTGAAGAATGGAGCTTGATTAAGACCTTGATCTACGTAATTTCAGAGGAACCTTATAGGAACCAGATCTTTGGCTTAGGGTAGTACACAGGTGTTACAACTAGTGGAAACATATGTCCTCCTCTTGGGAGGGTAGTGCATCTTAACCTTTTGTAATAGCATCGAGGTCTAACGATAGAATGTTGTGGGTTGCAATACTGCTTCGGAAAAGGGATAATCTACCAGCTCAAGAAGAAAAACTCCTTATGTGCATGTTTCACATGTTGTATATATTTGAAAAAATGCAAAAAACTCCAAAAACGGGTATATGCATGATTGAAAATAAAATGCCTAGCATAATGTACATAGTTGAATAAGCAAAGCTTATGTAATTCATTGTCTCATCTCATGGAATCTGTTAGCTGGAGACTTGGTTACACTAGTCAACCTCCAGGGGATACATGGCTACACTGGCCATGGTGCATTCTCTTCTTCTCCCTCCTCTTGAGCTGGTTGTACTTGAACTTAGATGGGATACAATGCTCCTCGAGGAAAGAGTTGCTCGACTAGGGGACTAGTGTTTCCTTGTGAGAGGAGGTTGTTCTTAACCATTTCTTGGGGTGGGGGGAGCTATATTTCACTTGCACCGTACTGGTAAAGATTCATAGTCATAAGAGGTTGTGTATGTAGACATGTTCTGGCCTGACTATTGAGGTGACCTGAATAGGAGTCTTGTAGAACTTTAGGGTTGTTAGGTCTTAAATCCATTTCCCAATAAGTTCCGCCAAACTAATAATCCAAAGTTGCAACCGCGCTCCATATTACAGTTTTATGAAGACTGTTTAATAATCAATATTATTCTAAGTTCTTTCTTTTTTATTTTCTTAATTTTCTTTTTCACTTCTTATTTGAATAAGTGTTTGCTAAGGGCCTAGCAAAGTTAAAGTATAGGGGAATGATGAATCCATAATTCGTCATCCTTATTCTTTTATTTTATCCAAATTCATTACCAAAACACCTGTATATACATACATACATATGTAGTTATTAAATCCAATAAATTATCATTGTACATGATTTTGTTATTATTGTATATTTAATAATCATTCTAACAAAAATAAAAGAATAACGAAGAAAAGAAAAGAAACAAAGAAGGTTGTAATTATGTACTAAGTACATACTAACCTGAATCGTAAGAGAAGGTCAAGTATTGACCAGACCAACAACATAATATTGTGTACAGTTGTATAATACATAAATCTATATATACATGTATTTATCTATTTATTGTTTCCTTGTGTATTTATCACATATACTGTATTTTCAACACTTGAATATATTCAGAATAATTAAAGAAAAATTAAATAAAATTCATAAACTACAAAATAAAATAAAAGTAAAACCAATTCTTCATTGTATATTAGCATCAAATGTATATATGTTGTACATAACACTAATTTAATAACTACTATTTTTAAATTGTAAAATTACAATAAAAATGTATTTATACTACTTAAAACATGTTGCAAATATATAAAATATATAATTTTATGCATTTATGTCAAAATAATAAATTAAAAAATATGTATATATATTATATAGATATATTGTACCTATACATATATATAATGTATATAGTATTATATATTATTAAAATTATGAAAAATCACCAGAAAAATAGTTTGAAATTTTAAACATTTTTTATGTTAGTTACTTTTTATTTTAAGATCATTTTCTATTTTTATTTGAATTTTCTTTTCTTTTTAATTTCCTTTTTTTCTATCGATCAACCCAGGTTTGTTGACCTTGGTCAACCTCCCCCCTACCAGGTCCAACCCGGTTGGAGCTTCATTGGACCTGATTTCTCCATATTCACCATCCCAGGTCCAACCACCTTTTGCATCGAATCGCATACACGATTGTTCACCATGGATCCACAACCTTCACTAATACCTAGGCTACATCAGATCCTCCTCGATTCGTGTGAATCTTCTCGATTCTTGTAGGGACTGGGGAGCACACTGTTAATCATCTCTTCCCTCCGTGCACCAGGAAGTTCGCTCCGCACCTCTTATTCCTCCACTTGAATTCTTTGGGTAGTGACAGGACCCTAGAGGAGCCTTTTGGAGCTTGATTTGGTGGTTGTTGGTTGAAACCCCTCGTGTCCAGAGCCATTCACTAGGACTAGCCTCCTCAGCCTCCCGCAACTGGGTAGAGGCCATTACCCCGCCATTTGCATCCCCAATATCAGCCTTCCATTTCATTACCTTCAGGTTCCCATTATCATTTCCATTTTATCACTCTTTTGATTTTTTCCATCACCATCGTTGTCCACCCTTACTGCTCCGACCATCGTGTCAGAGCCTATATTCCATGTCCAACTACATCGATAACTTTGCTTGCTCATCGCTCACCCTCCTACGTATTATGATCAACCTAAATCTCATTCATCGAAGCGATATTAGGCGTGGACTTCCCTCCTTCACGTACGACAGAAGTCGGATGAATCTCCCTGCCACTTCTCTTATTTCCTCTGCTTAATAACCCTAGCCGGAGCTTCATCTCTGAGCTGCGAGTTGAAGGATATTGAGTATCCTTAAGTGCATCACGGAAGCGTGTCGATCGCATCGTATGCAATCGGAGCAATAGTCGCACTAGTCGCTAGATGCAGCAGAAATTAAAAAATTTTTAAAACTAAAGATGAAACCACATGATCACGAGAACACTTCTCGGATCGTTTCATCAAACCACAAAGTATAAGGAACACCTCTTGAAGCGTGGTTGCGATCGTGAGATCCCAGACAAGAGATCCTCCTGTCTTAAGTCCGATCCATGAAGAACGCCCTTGCGGGCACGATGATGAGGCACGTTCCTCCCCGCAATCCTCGATGAAGATCCAAGCGATGGCTCCCCCGATTTCATCAAATTAAATCTGTCGTCTTCCTTTAGAGTAAGCAACTCCAAAGAAGATGGAGATCCACGAGTCGTCGAAGGCGAATCCGAGAAGGTCTCTCATTTCTCAACACAAGATGGACGACCATCTTTTGGAAGATAGAAAGAGAGAGGGCGAGAATATGACAGAGAGAGAGAGAGTTGTAACCATTTACAACTCTTAATGACGTGATGTACCTTGGAAGGCAATCGTAGCCCTCCTTTTATATTAGTTTAGGATCCAATGGATCTCAATCCATGGGACACATAGATCCAACGGCTAGGCTTCGTCTATGTAAGATCAATGGCTGTGATTGTTGTTGGTTAAAACCAACAACATTAATTTAAATTAAAATATGTTGCAACATTATCAACATAATTTAATTTAACTAATGAAGAGATAATGTGACAACAAAAAGGGAGTCAACTAACCACCCAAAATTTTAGGGGGTTATTTTGTCTCCTTTTATTTTATCTTATTATTTCTTAATTAATTTTGCAATAACAATTATCACAAAATTATTCATCAAATTAATTCCAAATTAATTTGTGAATATTTCAATCATGCCATTGAACATCATGTGAATCATATTCACAACCCAAACTAATTTGTAAATTGCATTTCCAATTAATTAATAAATGTGAATCCAATCCACACTATTAATTAACAAATGCTATTTACATAGATTCTCTCTCTTCAATATATGTATTATAAATCATATTTATAATACACATATATCATGGATAGTATTATCCACATTCTCTAATCCTTGATAATTAAATCCCATTTAATTATCTTAGATAATAATTCTCACAATATGAATCATATTCATATTAAGCTTGATAATTAAATCTCATTTAATCATCAAGTACTTCTTGCTTGGATATGGAATTCATCAAATGAATTATTCTTGAACTCCTTCAAGAATAATGTGCTTTCTCCGCAGATACTTGGAGATAAGGACAGAGCGATTGTATTATTTCACATATAGTGACTTGGATATTGAGATCTTATCTCAAATCCAGATCTTACGAACCTCTCACAGATGCTTGATTAAATCAAGACCGCAAATCTAATCTTCTCATTGAATCTGAATCTCCTTCAGACCAATGTCCAACACTTGGACTAAGATCAGATTGCTTCTCTACTGAAAGGAGTCACTAAAATCCAAACCTGTTTCATCACTCCCTCGGAATGGAAGCGTCATGGATATACAATCGTTTATGATCACATCACCCTCAGGTATTCCCAATACCTGTACATCCTGCATACTGGAAGACCCATGGTCAACCCAAAGATCAAGATCTATTTTAAACTGTCTTCTTCAGGGTTTGATCACAAAGTTTCTCATTTGATCATTGGGATTTGGTATCGATCATATACTTTCCAAAAGCATATATCATACCTAGGTCTTGATCATATACTTTCCAAAAGTATATATTAAACCTACAAATTCAGTCAAGCTTCCAAAGCGAGACGACCGTGCACGGAATTTGATTCTTCCCAATATCTCATGAGTGAGCTCATGTCTTCCGGTTCAGTAGCGAACCTGTATGATCCCTTTGAGAGATCGTATTACTCATATGCCCTTATATGCACACCAACGCGCCGGTGTATAGACCTTGGTTAGGTCATCAACCTATTGGTCTGTCTAATGTACATACTCAGACATATAGCAATACATCTGTCTCCGGTCAGAGGATGCGTGCCTATGCTGTGACAGCATTCAACAAAGGACTTTGGTTATCTCGATCTCGTTAAGTCAACTCTTTGACCTAACTAATCTGACACCTCCGAATCTCTATTCCTATGCAGAGGACCTGCATCAAGAGGTCGGTCGGATATCAACCTATGTGAGAAAGGATTGCCATCTCCTACTCTGGCTGGAGATCACATCTTATCAATCATTTAACGGTGCTTGATGAGTCCTCAATCTAACTCTTTAGATATTCATCCAAGCACCAGCCTCTATGATTCAGTAATTGAATCAACAGCTGTATCATCATTAAGATAGCCATGGTACATAACCCTAATTGTACGGAGGGACCTATTATGCAAATTATTATTCTTCATTTCAGATCAGGGAATGATATTCGCAATAACATTTATTGCATAATGGCTCGCCGTGGGCTCACATGTCCAACAATCTCCCACTAGCCCAAAGAGCCATTAATGGGTAATCATTTAAGCTCACACTCATGTGACAATCATAGGCTATTTAGAAATAGATAGGTAAGCTGATCAGTCACTCTATTCCTGCGAGACTACGCCAAGTCCTTTTACGGCACTTGCATATCCCTAGGTAACAGTGCTCGCATCCAATGCGAATGTTGCATCTAATGCAACCAATACTCAATCTAGTTAAAACATTTATAGTGTCCTTGACACTATTGCTCAATAACTATTATAACCAGTATTTCCATAATCCTTATCAGAATACCCTTATTCCGGGAGATCACTATCTCTCAAGGTATCCACAGTTAAGACCTTTTAGATCTCTATCTATAAAGTCTTAAGCTCTTGAAGATAAGACTTAGAGATCACCATCTCTAAAGCCTTGTCATCTTTGAAGATTTCGTTATTACTGCAATCAAGTGTTCTTTCTCTCCATAGTAGGATTAGTAACACTTTACTACTCCCACTGCATGGCAGATATCTGGCTTTTGTACACATCTAGCAAACACTAAGCTTCTCGTAACTGATGCACAAGTGCAAGCAGTTCTAGCATTCACTTCCTCAACTCATTGAGGTGCTATCCCTTTAGATAGGTCAGTACCAAATCTCAAGGGAAGGAAGCCTTTCTTGGAATTTCTAAGAATGGAAAATGTCCAAGGTGTACTACAAATGTGACAGTCCCAATACCCTCTTTCTCTTTGCTTCTGAACACCTTCAGAACTAAGATCCAGGAGGCATCTTTGAGATCATATCTCAAGGTATGGAATAACCAGTCTATAAAACACTTATTATCATCCTTATATCATTCCAAATGATTAGGATATTATCTACATTTAGAATGATGAACACAATGGCACTCCCACTAAGCTTCACATGGTACATCAAGATTCTATTTGAAATCATAACATTTATAATTTCATCAAATCTTATGTTCCAACTTCAAGAAGCTTATCTGAGTCCACAGATGGATTTCTTTAGCTTTCAAACCTTACTTTCCCCAATCATGAAGCCCTGGGGCTACTTCATGTGAACATCCTCAGAGAGGTATTAATGGATGAATGCAATCTTGACTTACATCTTGAAGATGCAATAGTCAAGTTGTGTAGCTGAGGTTAGCGATATTCTAATGATTTTAAGCATGGTTACCGAAGAGCAAGTCTCATTGCAATCAATGTCTTCTCTTCCGATGTGTAGCTCATGGCTACGGACCGAGCTTTGAAGGTCTTTACCTTCTCATCAGGTTCCCTCTTCTCTTGAAGATCCATTTACACCTTTATGGGTCATACCCATATAGGTGGATCCTCGAGGGTCCATATACAACACTTGTATATGAAGTCTACTTTAGACTTTATTGCTAATATCCATCTTTCCATGTCATGATCCTCAGGAGCTTCATCACGTGAAGTCCGATCATTGTCAGACTTAACTGACACATGGAATACATACTCATTTGAAGAGGTATTAATGTTTCATCTTTAGTTATCCTTTTAGTTTCCAATTTCAGGAGCCTCATTATCATCTCAAGATTAAATGAGTTCCTTTACTTCATTTTATTCTTTATTCTCAAGAGTCTCAATCCTCCAAGAATCACATTCTCAGAGATGAGATCTTCTAAGAATCTCAAGGTCATAAAGTAGGTATCCAATACCATCCTTTATTTTCCTAATGAAGTAGCACTCTCAAGTGCTAGATTCCAGCTTACAGGCATGAAACCTTATTAAGGATATATAATGTAGTCTCTACTACACATATATACCTGGAAACTAAGGGATAATTATGCTAAAATTCATCATTGATCAAATCATGTCACACATGATCCAATTGTGTCTCCCTACAACTCTATTGAGTTCAGGTTCATCAGGAGGAGTGAGATAGAAACAATATTCATATCTCCATAAGGTATTCTTTGAATTTTATCTAACAGGTACAAGCTATCTAGGTTAGATCAAATTCATTTCCTTTCTTCAAACTTTGGTTCTAAACCAAAATTGTGAAATCTTTGAACATTTCAAAGGTTTCTCAGGTGAAGAGAAGAAATCTCATATCATACATAATCATCAATAGATATCACATATCCATAATGTTTACTATGATATAGATGATCTACATACATCAATATGTATGAGATCTTGAATACCTCGACATCTAACACCATTCCCAGAGAAGGGTGTATTGGACATTTTACTTTGAATACAATATTCACAAGTATGTAAGATTTGAAATTTTAGACATTCTAAAGTTTCATATCTTACTAGTCTATTGATCAAATCAACAAACAAATGTCCAAGGCTTGATGCCAGATCAATGTCAAGTGATCTTCATCCTCCTATTGATCTTATAAGGTTTGATTGTCAGTATTAGAAATCTTAATGAACCATTCATTAATTTTTCTAATTTTGTGGAGTCCACTAGATGTTAGATTACTTTCTGAAATATTTCCATCATAACTCTTTATGATAGTACTATCTCAGAATTCATGTTTATTTCCAACTATTAGAAACAAACAATGAGGGTATTCTAATATCTAGGTCATAGAGACATTCTCCAAGACTAAGGGCTCTCCCACTGAGAATATGAAGTCTATCCAACAGAGATTGCTGTAACAATTACAACAATATCCATGTAGATGACTATTAAACCTTAAGATCAAATTTCTAATCTTCTAATACATATATGCAACCAATTGCAAATGTCATTAGAAGATTGGGATACAATTGTCGGACTTTATCTTATGAAATAAGAAAGTCAGAGTCAATGATTACATGTAGATTGTTCTGATGCTCTATCTGAGTCCTTCACTAAGGATTTTAGACAGTCTTGATAGTCATACTATCAACACATCAACTTATTGCAGTATTGGCATTCATCCAACTCTTTGGATGTCATATGGAAGTCACAGAAGTACAATCAACTCTTTGACTTTCCTTCTCACATGGGTCCGACCCATGCTTCCACTGTGCTTTCTTCATCTACAAATAACCATTGTTCAAGACAAAGAATCTCTTATGTTGAATTCAAAAGATTTCAATACAAGAGCACTTCAATATTTACACATGCTTCAGTAAATTCATACAATATGAATATTATGAAGCTTCGTGAATGACTAGAGTATAGACAGTAGAATGATAACACTCATCATATCTACATACATCTTAACTCTTAGAGACTTAGGTTCAGGTAGGTATTCAAACATTTTGAATACATCGTCTCTTTCGAGCTACCATTCTGCATAATGCAGAGAACCGTGTCATTCATGATTAAATGTCTAGAGCACATATGTATGCTAAAATATCTTCTTTTATTTTATAAGGATTATTCGACAATTATGATCACCATCGACATGTCACTTCCAAAGTACACTCGATGAAAGATTAAGACTATAGAAACATACAAACCCTAAGGTGATGTCTTATTGTCTTATTTAATTGTCATTCCTCATTATGTTGAGGAACCATGCACATTGTAACCACATACATTATGTGTTCAATTGCAAGAACAATATCTGGATCATGAGTCCAATCCATGATATTTTACTGGTTATTATTGAGTATAATATTGAGCGGGTTTAATGAAGGATTATCTGAAATAAGAAATTTGCATGTGTATATATATATTATATATACATATTTTATTTTGATTTAGCAATTTTTATATCAAAGTTGTCTTGCCTTGTCAACACTGAAAGTTCATTCCCTTAATCACTTTCAATGTAATAGATATTCTTACCATTATATCTCTAGCAAGATCTAGGATCTCCTTTCCTATCTTCCTTGCATCCCAATAATATGAGAACCTACAACTCGGATAAAAAGAAGCGGGAACACGTTCCGCCTTGCAAGTCCAACTTGCATTTCCCAATTCATGATGTTGACCCGTCATTAATTGAACCAACCGTCAACATGCTTAATACTCGCTATACGTAATCCAATATCGCCCCAATAATATGAGGACTCGATATTGGGGTCACTACGTATACGACCTTACTCTTTCGAGAAGCAAAGAACCCGATCCAATTAAATCATATATAGGATCTGTCACTTCGGACAGGCGTCTCCTATACACAACAACTGGCGACAGAATCCTTTGCCTTGACGGGAGACCATGGATGTCACTTATGTGATCCTCCACCTCATATTCAAATTTTATAATTAATTATTGTGAATCATATTCACATAATTAATTCTTCAAAGGGAATACACATCTATTCATAATAGAGTGTTTATTGGATATAATTAATTTAATCACATTAAATTAATCATCAATCCAATCATCAATCAACAAACATGTCTTTTACTTGAATAGTAGGTATATACTCAAAGTACGTATTATTCGAATTTTAATAATTAGAAAAATACACATTGTCAGTCTCCGGCATTATACAATCCCTACCCGCTGTCATGGCCAGTACCGACGACAGTGGGACGGACCACATACGTTGCAACCCGCTACCCCAATGCTCTCCGACTAGGCATCACATCCACCTCGGGAAAAGATAATACCAGATAGACCATCATGTACTTTGAGATGTTCATCTGTTTTTCAACCGAAGTTATACCATATAATATACATCAAAACATTTTTGATTATAAGGAGATTTGCTAGACAAATCTCCAATCCTATTCAAGCAAGAGGGTTTTTCATGTAAATGTTGTCCTACAACTATTGTAGGATAAACTATGGTTTTTCATGAACGCAATGTTTGTTGATGAACCAATGATCAAGATCTAATATCTTATAATTGTGGTTTAGGCAAATGTCATTCAATGAAATAATTATTTCTTTAAATATTTCACAAATATTTATCACTAATTATTCCAGAAAATTAACAATTAATTTTCATCATGATAATTGAATGACATATCACTAGGTTCAAGATCAAAATTGTTAATTTCCAGCAGTGACCCCCAATCACTAAAATTAACTTATCTTGATCAATTTAAATCCAAAAAATGCAAACTCAGTTTCTAAAGATTGCCTATTTGATTTATTAAAGAATACAAGTGATATTCACGCATTTCGAGGCGGATTAAAACCGTAATTATCTCATTAATCACGTTTAAATCCGCAGTTCCCGCAACAGTGAATATAGGCATATTCAAAAGACCATATCTTGAGCAAATGAAGTCCAAATTTAGTAAACTCAAGTCCTATGGTTTCCTTGTTTAATGGGGAACAAAATACAATTGAAAATTTCGTGTTTAAACATTTTAAACAGTACAGAAAAATTCAATTAGACAGAGGTGCGAAAATTGAAATGCAGAAAAAATTTCGCAACCCTTTCAAGAACCAAATCATCTAAGGTCTATGGATCATATCCAAAACCTTATTCAACCTATGGCTCTGATACCATTTGAAGGATATTGAGTATCCTTAAGCGCATCACGGAAGCGTGTCGATCGCATCGTATGCAATCGGAGCAATAGTCGCACTAGTCGCTAGATGCAGCGGAAATAAAAAAATTTTTAAAACTAAAGATGAAACCACATGATCACGAGAATACTTCTCGGATCGTTTCATCAAACCACAAAGTATAAGGAATACCTCTTGAAGCGTGGTTGCGATCGTGAGATCCTAAACAAGAGATCCTCCTGTCTTAAGTCCGATCCACGAAGAACGCACTTGCGGGCACGATGATGAGTCGCGTTCCTCCCCGCAATCCTCGATGAAGATCCAAGCGATGTCTCCCCCGATTTCGTCAAATTAAATCCGTCGTCTTCCTTTAGAGTAAGCAACTCCAAAGAAGATGGAGATCCACGAGTCGTCAAAGGCGAATCCGAGAAGGTCTCTCCTTTCTCAACACAAGATGGACGACCATCTTTTAGAAGAGAGAAAGAGAGAGGGCGAGAATATGATAGAGAGAGAGAGAGAGTTGTAACCATTTACAACTCTTAATGATGTGATGTACCTTGGAAGGCTACCCTAGCCCTCCTTTTATATTAGTTTAGGATCCAATGGATCTCAATCCATGGGACACATAGATCCAACGGCTAGGCTTAGTCTATGTAAGATCAATGTCTATGATTGTTGTTGGTTAAAATCAACAACATTAATTTAAAGTAAAATATGTTGCAACATTACCAACATAATTTAATTTAACTAATTAAGAGATAATGTGACAACAAAAAGGGAGTCAACTAACCACCCTAAATTTTAGGGGGTTATTTTGTCTCCTTTTGTTTTAACTTATTATTTCTTAATTAATTTTGCAATAACAATTATCACAAAATTATTCATCAAATTAATTCCAAATTAATTTGTGAATATTTCAATCATGCCATTGAACATCATGTGAATCATATGCACAACCCAAACTAATTTGTAAATTGCATTTCCAATTAATTAATAAATGTGAATCCAATCCACACTATTAATTAACAAATGCTATTTACATAGATTCTCTCTCTTCAATATATGTATTATAAATCATATTTATAATACACATATATCATGGATAGTATTATCCACATTCTCTAATCCTTGATAATTAAATCCCATTTAATTATCTTAGATAATAATTCTCACAATATGAATCATATTCATATTAAGCTTGATCATTAAATCTCATTTAATCATCAAGTTCTTCTTGCTTGGATATGGAATTCATCAAATGAATTATTCTTGAACTCCTTCAAGAATAATGTGCTTTCTCCGCAGATACTTGGAGATAAGGACAAGGCGATTGTATTATTCCACGTATAGTGACTTGGATATTGAGATCTTATCTCAAATCCAGATCTTACGAACCTCCCACAGATGCTTGATTAAATCAAGACCGCAAATCTAATCTTCTCATTGAATCTGAATCTCCTTCAGACCAATGTCCAACACTTGGACTAAGATCAGATTGCTTCTCTACTGAAAGGAGTCACTAAAATCCAGACCTGTTTCATCACTCCCTCGGAATGGAAGCGTCATGGATATACAATCGTTTATGATCACATCACCCTCAGGTATTCCCAATACCTGTACATCCTGCATACTGGAAGACCCATGGTCAACCCGAAGATCAAGATCTATTTTACACTGTCTTCTTCAGGGTTTGATCACTAAGTTTCTCATTTGATCATTGGGATTTGGTATCGATCATATACTTTCCAAAAGCATATATCATACCTAGGTCTTGATCATATACTTTCCAAAAGTATATATCAAACCTACAAATTCAGTCAGGCTTCCAAAGCGTGACGACTGTGCATGGAATTTGATTCTTCCCAATATCTCATGAGTGAGCTCATGTCTTCCGATTCAGTAGCGAACCTGTATGATCCCTTTGAGAGATCGTATTACTCATATGCCCTTATATGCACACCAACGCGCCGGTGTATAGACCTTGGTTAGGTCATCAACCTATTGGTCTGTCAAATGTACATACTCAGACATATAGCAATACATCTGTCTCCGGTCAGAGGATGCGTGCCTATGCTGTGACAGCATTCAACATAGGACTTTGGTTATCTCGATCTCGTTAAGTCAACTCTTTGACCTAACTAATCTGACACCTCCGAATCTCTATTCCTATGCAGAGGACCTGCATCAAGAGGTCGGTCAGATATCAACCTATGTGAGAAAGGATTGCCATCTCCTACTCAGGCTGGAGATCACATCTTATCAATCATTTAACGGTGCTTGATGAGTCCTCAATCTAACTCTTTAGATATTCATGCAAGCTCCAGCCTCTATGATTCAGTAATTGAATCAACAGCTGTATGATCATTAAGATAGCCATGGTACATAACCCTAATTGTACGGAGGGACCTATTATGCAAATTATTATTCTTCATTTCAGATCATGGAATGATATTCACAATAACATTTATTGCATAATGGCTTGCCGTGGGCTCACATGTCCAACACGAGTGTCATTGCAGGTACAGTTGTGTGCGTGAGGTTTGAATCGGGACCCAACTCCAATGGTAGAGCTTTTCTAGGTTATACACCTCCCAGATCATCAATGGGCCATCCACCGAGATATCTGAGCATCCCATTTGATGTGGATTACTTCCAATAATGTGTTGGACATCTCATCCAGCTGATCCAAGACTTGTAGCGCTAGATACTATTGATCAAGGATCAGTTGGCGTCACCTTCTTCCAATTCTTTGTGCTGACTTTAGCACCATCGGATGAGGAGACCAACACCCCAGACTTGATTCGAGCCACCCATTAGCGCCTAAATCTTAGTGCTCAGATCCAAACTAGGGCTAATCAGAACCACCCAATGCCCGTCTTCAGAACTATTAGATCCATAGTTGTGTAAAATCGGTGTCGCATGTCATCGCCTTTTCCCTTGTCATTGCCTTTTCCCTGACCATCATATCATTTTCAGTCCATCAGAACCATATGCCTGTGGTACTCTTCTTCATCATCAAATCTTTTCAGTGCCACGTGTCGCATGTAGCCTATATGGTATATTTCGCTTTTTACCCCTACCCTTTTTGTTATTTTTATTTAGTATAATAAATGTAAAGGTAGTTGTGAACATTTCCATTAAGGATGTCACTATTTTCATATATACATTTTAGTCCAGCCGAAACGTAGTCAAGTGCCTACACACACGTTATGTAGATTATTTGCTTGTTTCCCCTATACTTTCATGCGTTAATGAAATTGAAGAAGTTTTTAGATATTTGCAATCATACCCCTCTGTGCCTGGCTCACGCGAATGACACATTTCTCTCTCGACATTTTGTGATGTGGCCCCATTACTTTCGTCGCGTGTTTTTATTGGCCATATAACTTAAACTATTTCTTATTTGGTTCTTGTTCTCCAAATTAATTTTGTTCTCTTTTATGCATCAAAATAAATATCATATTTGATTAAAAAATCTCCTAAAAGTTGAGTTTTAGTGCCTACTAGTGTTTTCATTGTGTGGTAATTTTTGTTTGATTTATTTCTTTTATTTACTATTATTGAAAATTCAAAAATTGTCCAAAACTCCCTGTTTTCCTTATAAAATTCATAAAAATTAGAAAAATCTTTAAAATTCTAAAAACTAGGTTAGCTTTGTTTTTATTTGTTTAGGTTTCTTTTCAATTTCATCTTATTTGCTTTTATAAAACTCTAAAGATTCATAAAACCCTGAAAACATCATAAAAATCATATAAAAATTTTAAAATCCCAAAAATTATGTTTTAATTCCAGCGTGTATATATTTACATATATGTTTTGATAACATATGTTCCAGGAGTTTTGAGATCATTTTCTATTTTTAATTAGCAAAATACTACTAGCTGAGCATTGTTTGATTTATTTCATGTTTTTAAAAATTTTAAAATCTTAAGATATCAAAAAATCCGCAAAAATCACAAAAATAGTATAAATTTCTTAATAACACAAAAATATTAAAAAGAGTGTATGTTTATCTTTTATTTCATTGTTTTCATTTATGCTTTGTTTGAAAAAAATTAGAAATATAAAAATTTGCAGATTTCAAAACCATTAAGAATCTCAAAATCAAAAAATGTGAAAAATGTAAAAAATTTAAAAAACATAAAAATCAAAGACAAATATTCAAAAAATCCAAAAAGTGTGCTTTGATTTTCCTTCTTTCTTTTCTTTGATTTTCATTGAAGTGATTGACCCTCATTTTAATAACAGTTCCCTCCTTGTGTTCGACCCTGGTCTCTATACCAGGATAATAAAAATCTCTTAGAATACATGCTTTACTTGTTTGATTTGGTTTGTGGTTGAATAATTTTCTCGATTTCTAGCCGTATTTCTGGGGTGACAACGATAATGTTAATTTCATAACTTACCCTAGTCGATCGGTCTCACATCATAAATTTACAACTTAATTTCTAGGGATATGCAGTACAAACTACAAGATATATCCCGAATAAGATTCCTAGCAAGTCTATACCTAAAAATCCTCTTGAGCTTTGGTATGGTACCAAACCTAGAGTTTGATATTTAAGGATTTGGGACTGCTTGGTCCATGGGAAGAACATGGATGCAAGTAAGCTAGAATCTCGCACTCGTGAGTGTTGCTTCATTGGGTATGTTGAAGATGGTATTGGATACCAACTTTACGACCTTGTTAGAAGATCTTTATCTCTAAATATGTAAAGTTTTTGGAGGATGACTTCCTTAGGAGTCGAGATAAAAATGAAGTAAATGAACTCATTGAGTCCGGTGAGGATACTGAGCTTCCGGAACCATAAACTGAAGAAGTAAATGAAGATGTAACACCCATACCTCTTTGAAGGAGTTCAAGGGTGGTTGCACCACCTAAAAGGTAGGGTTCCATATGGTAAGTAAAACTTACACTGATCCATATTCATTTGATGAAGCACTTGCGGATCATGACATGGATAGATGGATGATAGCAATGAAGTCGAAAATCGATTCCATGCATAATAATGGTGTATGGGCCATAGAGGATTAACTGAGAGGGGTGAAACCCATTTGGTGTAATTGGATCTTCAAGAGAATGAGGGAACTGATGGTAGATACCTTCAAAGCATGTCTCGTAGCCAAGGGCTACAAACAGAGAGAAGGCATCGACTACAATGAGGCATTATCTCCTATGGCTATGCTTAAGTCCATCATAGCACTTCTTGCTATAACTGTATATCTTGACTATGACATTTAGCAAAAGGACACCATGATGGTTGTTCTCAATGGATATTTCAAAGAGGATATTTATGTGGAGCAGCCCCAGGGCTTCAAACTGAGAAAGGCAAAGTATGCAAGCTAAAGAAATCCATCTATGTCCTTAAGCGAGCTTCTCATTGCTGGAACATCAGATTCGACGAAACCATAAAGAGTTATGATTTTGTTCAAAATCCTGATCAATCGTGTGTGTGTAAGAAGCTTGGTGGGAGCACCATTGTGTTCATCATGCTTTATGTAGTTGACATCCTTATCATTGGGAATGATATTGGAATGATGATCAGTGTTAAGATTTGGCTGTTCCAAACCTTCAAGGTGAAAGATCTGGGAGAAGCCACTTATATCATAGGTCTAAATCTATTTTAAAACTGAGAAAAAAAGATTTTAGGATTGTCATAATATTGGTACATTAAGAAGATATGGGAACATTTACATATGAAGAATTCCAAGAAAGGTTTCCTTACTATAAGACATGGTATCCACCTATCTAAAGGGATGGCTTCGCAAAGTGTTTAATATAAGAAAGACATGGCTGGATGCCCTAATGCATCAATTGTGGTTGTTAACCATGTGCACCCGAGGAGAAATTGTTATTGTAATGTTTAGTAATTTATTAAAAGTTATTGGTTTATTTCACTCTCTATCTGAGATTAAATGAATGAATGCACTATAAGGTCCCTTACTACAATTAGGATTATGTACCATGGACATCTTGATGATCATACAGGTGTTGATTCAATTGTTGAATCATAGAGGTTGGTGCTTGGATGAATATCTAAAGACTTAGATTGAAGACTTATCAAGCACCGCCAAATGATTATTAAGAGATGATCTCCAACTTGTGAAGGCGACGGCAATCCTTTCTATTTTTGTTTGATATTTGACCGACCTCTTGATGCAGGTCATCTACAAAGGAATTGAGATTCGGATGTGTGATTAACCAGGAAATACGAGGGTCTAAATGTCTCACACAAGGCGGAAACAAAGTCCCTGCGGCGACCCTCAGTAATTCCCGGCTAAGTCAACAATCAACCCACAATGTGTATCAAGCAATAAGAAGCAAATGTGGAGTTAAAATTTATTATAACTCTACAAAAATGTGTATAGTGTGCAAGTGTGTGGAGGTCGAACTCAGGGAGCAAACAAGACAGATCAAAGAAATAATGCACAAAGATGAATGTGATGATGTGTCTACCATTGCTGATTTTGTGGGTTTTTAATTTTATATTTTTATTTGATTTTTGGTTTTATATTTTTATATTTTGATTTTTAATTTTCTGATTTTATATTTTCTTTATTTTGTTTTTTTTATTTTCTTTTTAGGATAAGATATAAAGCTATTTAGAATATATAATACAAGAGAGATAAGAGGGGGATAAAAATGATGTAAAACACTCCAAATACAGGAAATAAAATGTTTTTGTGATTTTTAATTTTTTGTAATGTTTTTATGATTTTTCTATATTTTTCCTAATTTTTTGCTCTTTTTAAAGATGAAAATACTAGAAAACAGTGAACTAAGTTGCTGGCCGAAATTAAAATGAGGATGAAAAATACCAAACAGTGTCAGAAATTCCTCAAATGAATTTTAAAATAAAGGAAATAAAATAGGGAAAATACAGAAACTGAGATTGTATTTTTAGGATTTTTCTTGAATTTTTTAGATTTTTATGAAGTTTATAGGAGTTTTCTAATTTTCAAGAGTTTTACTTTGAATTTTTAGTGATTTTTGGATTGACTCTAAAAGATGCTAAGATACACATAGTAATATTTTTGGATTTTTTCAAAAACTTTTACTAATTTTTATGGATTTTCTAATGCAAATAATACTGAAAATGCATGCTTTTGAATTTTTATAAATATGAAAATGCAATAAAAATGCAAAACAAAAATATGGCGATAAAGAGCAATCAACAGGAACTTAAGGTAATTTTTGTAGATTTTTTTAGAGTTTTATCGATGCATGAAATAAATAAAGACAACAAAAAAAACTACACTACTAGCAAGGGCGTATATGTAAATAAGCAAACATCCAAGGGCCAAAGTGTAATTTTCCACAAAAAATATAACTAATAAATCAATTTCTAGGACCAAATGCCAATATGAAAACCCGTAAGGGTACGACTGTAAAAATCCCAACCCCGCACGTGCTATACACACGCTAGGGAAGGACCTAAATGTAATATACAAATATCCCAGGGGCTGACATGCAAAACATCCAAAAATATTACATGTTACAAAATATTTCTTGGACTGATACGAAATGACTAAACTCCTAGGGGGCCCTTGCAAAATGCCCAGTCCCCTCACGCGCATAGGAACGTATGGTGACGTGGCGTGGACCAAAATGAAAATATGAAAAGTCTGAGGGTTCAAATGCAAATGTTACAAAATATTTAAACTGCAAATGAAAGTTTATAAACTAAATATTAAATACAAAAAGCATCTGGGTGGCGATGCAAAATACCCAGATCAAGCGTGGATCAAACGGATGAGGGCGCTCCACTTGCAACGCGTCACGCCCACGCGTGACGATAACATTTTGCGATCCAATGCTTTCGATTAGATCTCACCCGGTGATCAAATGGTGGACGCTTGGTGAGATCGGACGACTCCTGTGCGATCTGGAGAGCGGTCGAGATCTAATGGCGGAGAGACGTAGACGAAGAACAGGGAAGAAACACCGGCGAGGCGAGCTTCCTTGCTCCAGATCTCGGTCCTCCGGTGGTCTTCAAGCTCCAAAATTGGCTGACAGCTCCCTGGTGGGGTCCTCTATCTCCTGGGTGCTCCAAAATACTCCGACGATGGCCGGAGCTCGCTGAGGAAGGCGGCGGAGCTGGAGTGCTCCTGGATCTCCGACGAGGCTCAAAATGAGCCCCAAGTGATCTTCAAGTGCTGCTGGACCTACAAAAAGCGTGAGAGGGTTGAGGGAAAAGTGCCTCGACCCCGCGATGGCGGAAAGGCGACGTGGAGCGGCGGTGCGATAAGGGTGGTTGGAGAGAGCTCCGGCGAGGGTATCGTTTGGGTGACTCAATGGACGAAATACAGAACTAAAGGGGTGAATCGAATCCTAGGACTAATGGGAATAAAATGCGCGAAGAAATTAGAGGGAGGTGGGTGGCAGCCTCGATGGTCCGAACCAGAGGGGAGTACCTCGATGCCGGCGAAAGGAAGAGGTGATTGGAGTCGCCTCGATGCTCGCTCGACCAGCCCGAAGCTCGACGAAGGAAGCTGTCACCTTCCTCTGTCGATTGGGCACGAAAAGGGGAGCGGAGCTTGTGCAAGAGGGGTTCAAAAGTCGAAGGAAGGAGAGGGGGGCATATATGAATGGTTGACGGTCGGATGGGAAGAACGAGGGAGATCGCTCGAATCACGGCTTCAATCCTCGAGGCGATCATAGGGTGTGAAAGAGCGATGAACGAGGCACAAAAGTCGTGAAGAGACTATCATGAGATGGTGCAAGGATTGACCTCGAAAAATTCATGAAATGGGACAAAAAACGAGTTATGACAAGTCTACAGGGGCTAGGGTTAGAGAGTTGACCTGCCGATCAACTCTCCAGACCTCCTGGTTGGTCCACGTGGACCAACCAGGAAAAATCCTAGAAAAACATTTTGTAAATTCAATTAAAAATAGAAAAACAAATTAATTAATTTTTAGTTATAACAAAAGAGATATTTGTTATTTTATAAGGTATTTTAATATGACTTTTAATTATTTTTATGAGTTATAAAAATACAAGTTTCCTTTTTAGGTCTATATAGGTATACATATCTATGTATTTTAATCTTTTATTTTTTTTTGTGTATTTAATTTATTTATTTTTGTTTATTGTTTTATATATTCATAAAATATTTATATACACTTAAAAATATTTTTATTTTATTTTTTGAAGGGTTTTGTACACTTAATAAAATAGAAGAATCAATTATATATGTATAGTTATAGGTATTAGACCTAGGTATGTTATATACAAGTATTTTATTTTTTATTTTTTTATTTTCTTTGGGTTTTCATTCTGATTTTAATGTACAAATATATTTTAAATAATATTTACAAAATTATAAAAGAATAAAATTATAAAAAATGAATGATAACTAAAATGAATATTTTAATTTGTACAAGTATACAAGTGGGCTCCAAAACTCAACTTTCAAACCGTAACTCCGCTAAATGCGAAACCACCTTCATTAAATAGCTTATTTCAAATTATATACAATTAAAGCTGAGTTTGACGCGTTTCGAGTTTTTATTTGGGAGATACAGGTTTGGGAAGTTGGGATTCTAGAATTTTATTCAGATTAGAACTTTTTATCTGTACATTGTTTTTGAGTGAAAAAATGTTTGTATTTTTCTTTATTTAATTATCTACAACTTTCATGTACAAAGTTTATTTATTCGAAGTATAAAAAGTGGAACTAAAAATAGGTCCCAAAATGAATAAAGAATGACTTAAATTAGAGGGATTTTTATTGTATTTTGGCCCTTATCTCCCCCTACTTTATTCCTTGTCGACTTAGTCATCGAGATGCCTAGGTCTCAGGGTTTCGGGTCATAAAATATTTGCAATATTTCATTCTTTTTCTTTTCTTTTCTTTATTCTATAATTTTGGCTTTAAAAACTGCATTTTATACATTATTTACATACACCTGTATGAATGCTAAGATCCACTAATTAAGGGTATTTACAAGCATTTGCCAGGGTTTTTGAGGCCAAAATGACAGAATAAAGATGATGAAATGTGGATTCATCAATGTGTCATATTAGTAAGGTTTAAGAGTTTACTTTACAAGATCAAGGTAACCGATTCTTATGTTGCATACTATCATGATATAGGCATGCATACTTTGACCAGAGATAGATGTATTGTTATATGTTTGAGTATGTACAATTGGCAGACCGATATGTTGATTGCATGATCAAGGTCTATACACCAGTGAGTTGGTTAGCATATAAGGGCATATGTGTAATACGATTTGTCAAATGGATAATATTTGAGCTCACTCATGAGGTATTGGGGTTCATTAGATTCCTTGCATGGTCCTCTTGCTTTGAAAGCATGATAAGAATTTGTAGGTATGATATATATGTTTTTGAAAAGCATATGATCATTACCAACTCGCAATGACTGAATGAGAAACTTAATGATAAAATCCTAAAGATGACAATGTAAATTGATCTATGTCTTCATGTTTATTCTAGGTCTTCTAGTATGTAGTATGTACATGTATTATGAATATCTAAGGGTGATGTGATAATAAATGATTGTATAACCATGAGGCTTCCATTCTGAGGGAGTGATGAAACAAGTCTAGATTTTAGTGACTCCTCTGAGTAGAGAAGTAATATGAGCTTGGCTCAAATGTTGGACAGTGATGAGAGTGTGATACAAATGCAATGGGAATAATAGGTTTGTAGTCTTGATTTAATCAAGCATCTATGAGATGTCCCTGAGATCTGGATTTGTGATGTGATCTCAATATCTAAGTCACAAAATGTGGAACTTATAATCACCCTATCCTTATCTCCAAGCATCTGTGGAGAAAACACATTGTTCTTGAAAGAGTTCAACAATAATTCCATTGATAAACAATTCCATGGTTTGTGAAATAGATAATTAAATGTGATTTAATTATCATGAATAATGTGAATTTGATTCACATAATTTTAATGCATGAGAATGGTGATCCAATATAATTAAATGTGATTTAATTATTATGGATAAGAATAACATGGATACATTATCTATATTATGCATATATATCATATCTGTGATATATAATATATAAGAGACAACAATTTGTAAATAACATTTAAAATTTAAATGTTGATGTGAATTGGATTCATATTGAACAATTAATTGAAAATATAAATTACATTTTATTTTGGGTTGCGAATGTGATTCAAGAATATTCAATGGCATGAGTGCAATGTTCATAAAATAAATTGGATTTATTTTTATGAAATAATTTACAACAAAAGTTGTTATAAAAATTTTGAGATATTCATGGAATATAAGATTCCATGAAATAAGAAAGAGGGAGCCACCTTCTATATATAAGGTGTGGACGGCCACAATTCCTTATGGAGATTGGTGTCTGTCCACTCTCCTTATGGAAGGAGGCTTGCTTGTTTCCTATTTCTCCTAGATGGATTGGTATAACTGAAATTAATTTATATTGATTATTATTAAATATATTTAATTTAATTAAATAAATTATTGCTGTATTTTTACAATAAATTCATGGCCATTAAAAGAAACAGAAATCAATGTGAATCATTAGATTTGTGTTGTCCATGGATTATCCATGAACTCCCAAAATATTATATAAGAAGAGGTAAACCTAATTCTTATTTACATACACAAGAATTGAAAGGTCTCTCTCTTCCATCTCTCCTCTCATCTCTCACTCTCTAAGTGGTCGTCCACTTGGAACCCCTAGAGAGATCGTCGTCATGGCTATACTGTTGTGCCACCGCCTCGACTACTCATGGATCTCCGTCTCCTTCAGTGCGCCTTTCTCATGAAAAAGATGTTGGATCTCATGAGACAAGATCAAGAGATTTGCCGCTTGGATCAACACTTTGGATTGCAAGAAGCACGTGGTTCTCCCCATGCTTGCCAACATCTCTCTAGTCGGATCGAACTTGAGACAGGAGGTCTCTTACATTAGAAACTATGATTACAACCAAGATTTAAGAGATAATCCTAAATATTGTGCGTGTTTCGATGTAAAAAGCAAAGAAATTTTCTTGGATCATGTGGTTTTGTCATTTGAATTATTAAATTCTGCTGCACCGAGCTACTAGTGAAACTATTTGCTCTGATCGCATATGATGTAATCTTCATTCTTTCATGATGCGCTTAGGGATACTCCTATATCCTTCAAGTGGTATCAGATCCTTGGTTGAGGTCTAGGATATGATCTAAAAACCTAGGTGATATTGGTTCATATTTTGTATGCGCGGGAGACATTGTTCTTACATTGGATGCAAGATTCGAATAGATTTTTCATTAAATTAAAAAACTACTATTTATGACATGTTTATACATGTTTTTAGTTTATAAAAAAATATATTTATAATTTCTAAAAATGTGTCAGAAACAGTAACCTTTAATTGGTATAAAAAATGCATGAATGTGATTCGAATAGTTCCCTCCATGAAAAATTGGTTTGCATGTATTTCACGATCTGTAAGAAAATTAACTTTACTTACTATTTTACGGTCATAAAATGAGAAATAAACATTCATACTAATTATAGAATCAAACCATCAAATTGTTTGACTTTATTTCACGCGATTCCAACTCCTTTTGCCTTAAATATTAGTGGAGATGGGTCAGAAGATGATTAGATCTTCAAAACTCTTCACTTAGTGTGTTATTATAATTCAATGAAAATCATAGAAATTATGAATTTACGCTTAATAATTACAAAATAATTGATTAATCATCATAGGACATTTAATGAACATTTTAGGAAAACTTTATCCTAGAATAGTTGTAAGTACAATCTCTACATAAAAAAACATTATTACTTGAATAGTATTGGAGATTTGTTTAGAAAATCTCCTTATAATATTATTTAAAAGGGTTTTGATAAATATTATATGGTATAACTTTTATTTTGATATCAGATAACATCATAAATACAATATGATAAAATGACATTATCTTGACCTGAGGCGGATATGGTGTCTAGTCGGAGATCGTTGGGGTAGGGATGACAATGTATTTTTTGAGTGGTATGTCCCACATCTAGTGCATACTAGCAATCATAGTGTGTAAGGAAAGAATAGTGCTTGAAGGGATTATGGGGTATTTTCTAATTATTAAAATTTGAATAATACATGATTTGAGACTATACCATCTGACGAGTCGCTAAATACGATGTTTAATTCGGTCACGTTGTAGTACGTGTACTTAGCGATTCAGTTAGAACCAAGAAAAGAATCTCCGTGAAGAGTGTTTCGGCTTAATTTATATCTCGGTCAAGTCCGGGGTCGAACACAGGGCAGCAAAGGAACAACTTGGGTTAATTCAAAAATTTAGATCTTGATTCCCAAATTCAGATTTTTTATATTTTTTATGCAACAAGATGCACAATGCAAGTGAACTAAGATACTAAGAAAGCATACAACTTAGCCAAATTAAATTTAATGAGAAATTAATTCAATTTAGCCAAATTATATTTTTTCTAGAATCCTAATCCAGTGATGAATGCAAGACACATTTTTTTGTATTTTTATGGGTTAAAATGCAACAACGAAAAATACACACTTTTATGGGTTTTTTTCGCAATTTATCACACAAACAGTAAGAAAAAATCATGAAAAATTTATTGGAACATAAACATGATGCAAGGAAGCTAAGTAATATTTTTGGATTTTTTTGACAAAGTATGAATTTTTTCTGGATTTTTTAGTGAAATCAGAGTGACAGTGAGTAAATAATTTCTAATAAATACACAATATCAAATTATACAGAGAACGAATTATCTCAAATATATATTTTTATATGAAATCCAGGAGACTTGAATTTTGTAAAAAGGATGTCTGTGGATTTAATTAAAAATCAAATGCTAAAATAATTCTACAATTTATTTCACGCACAAGACAACTCTACTTTGCATGAAATTTGGATAATATCTCAATCACAGATCAATGCATCGTATCTAATTTGTGTGGAATTTTTGGAGCAACCGTGAGTTAGATATAAATTTAAGAGCACCGATTGGGTAAAATAGGTAGAATTTCAGTTTGATAATTTTAATTAATTCCCAATAACTCATAAAAATATAAATAAATATCCACGAGGTATAAAGTTAGTTGCTCAACATCAACACATTTTTCATTGAATAAAAAGATGCAAAAAAGGTGTCCAAATTAAGAAGCAAATATAGGGGTCTTTATGCAATATAGAAATTGAAAAGAAAACTCAAACTTATAAACAAGGACTAAACTGTAATTACAAAAAATATAAAAGAAATGTTTGCAATATTTACAATAAAAAATGAAAAAGAAAGACCTTCTTCCTGGGATGGACGGCTATGCACAAGGGGAAGAAGAACCCAAAAGGGTCGGCGGCTCGCCGCTGGGCTGGAGGCGGTGCTGTCGCACGCGGGAGGGCGGCGAAGCGCGGAGGGAGGCGCAGCAGAGGGTGCTGGGGGGGAAGGCGGTGGTCGGCACGGGGGCGGCCGAGGTCGGTGCGCGATGGCGCTTGGACGACGGAGGGAGCTCCTGCGGCTGGAGTCGGAGTCGGACGGACCTACGGAGGAAGAGAGGGCGGCGAGCCGCGCACGGGGCCGCGCCGCCGGAGGGTAGAGCGGGCGGCTGAGCCGCTGGGGGCGACAATAGCGGCGACGATGCTTGGAGGAAAGGGGAGGGGCGGCGGGCTGGCCAGCGCCCCTTTTTTTTAATTTTTTTAATTTTTTTGATTGTTTTAGTTGGCTGCTGTAATAGATAAAAAAGAAAACTTATTTTTTTGTTTTAGATTTTTTTATTTTTTTAACTTTTCTTTAAACAGGATTTAATATGTACACAAAAAGGTGGGAAACTGGTAAATGGAGGAGATTGGGTGGTGGAGTGATTTATAAAAATGACGGTGACAAAACAAAGGACACAATATTAGGTAAGATAAAATAACGAGGGAAATGAAGAGGAATACTCATCTGATTCTTCGCCGGATTGGCGGAGCAGCTACGCTGGACTCCTGTCGTCGCCTCGATCCGATTGGCGAAATAAAATCGAAGAGGCTGAGCGAGCTCGATGGGGAACTCGTGACGCGGAGCGGAGCTCCGCGGATCTCGCCTGAAGGAGGTCGTCGCTTGAGGAAGATGTCTCGCCGCTGTCACCAACAAGCCAAGCTCTCTCCTTTTTCTATTAGAATGGAGGATAGGAAAAAATGAGGATGTACAAATGAATATAAAGAGAAGAAGAATGTGAGTTAGAAAGATGGTGGAGTTGAATGGGAGGTTAGAAAAATGGTGGAGTGGAATGGAGGTTGGATGAAGACTTGGTGGTTAATGTAGGAAAATGGAAGTTATTGTAGAGAATGAGAAAAAAATAATTAAATAAATAAAGTAGGTTACTTTAAATACAATAAAATAAAAAGAGAAGACAAATAGTGGAGAATTTAAAAAAGAAGATATACAACATGTACATTTTTTTGTTTGCTTTTCTATTTTATAATTTTTTTATCTTTTTAACAAAAGCTATGTACATTAAGAAAATACAATAAAATATTACAATCAAAATACAACACCACCATGATTTTTTTGTATTTTAATAATTAAGAAAGAAAAAATAAAAAAATGAAGAAAGAACGAACATATACATAATATACAATGTACATCTAGGTCCCAAAACTCAACTTTTGCAAATGAGCTCCGATTTTAATGAAACCACTTTCGTTGGATAGATAATTTACTAACTTGAACTTTAAAAGTGAGTTTGGTGAATTTGGAGTTCATACAAAGCGGGAATTTGGTTTGGAAGTTGGACTTTACGACTTTTTCTCTTTGGGATCTAGGAGCAATTATTTGAGTTAAAATTTATTTTATATTTTTGTATTTTTATATACATTGTTATGAACAAGTTAGAGAAAGAATTAGCCAAAAATGAGTTGAAATGAAATTATTAAAAATAGATGAAGTTTTGTGCTATTTACATGTATAAAACTCCTTTATTTTGCGGCTTTTTATGTGTAATTTATTTTGTACAATCTAATATACAATAATTAATGTGTTTTATTTACAAGAGTTATTTTGTTAATTTAATGAATTTATGTTCATTTTTCTGGGATTTTACTCGAGGATTATGCTAAGATCAAGATATTGAGATGATGAATCGTGGATTCATCACCATCCTCTCAAGTATCAATCAAAATTATTTGTTGGTTGACTGATTGGATTGATAATTGATTTAATATGATTAAATGAATTATATCCAATTACATACTTTATTATGAATAGACTTATTTTTCCCTTGGAAGAATTATTTATGTGAGTATGATTCATAATAATTAATTAGAATTTGAATATGATATGGAGGATCACATAAGTGACATTCATTGTCTCCCATCATGGCGAAAGGTTCCGTCTCGAGGGATTTTATGTAGGAGACACATGTCGAAAGTGACAACTCCTACATAGAAGCGCAACATGATCAGGCTATTTTCTTCTGGAAAGTGTAAGATTATATATGTAGTGACCCCAATATTGAGTCCCCATATTATTGGGGAAATATTGGATTGCATATAGAGAGTTCTAATCTTGTTGATGGATGGTTCAATTAATGATGTGTCAACATTGACTTAGGGATGGTGGTACAAGGTGCTAAAGACCGAATTGGGAAATGCAAGTTAGACTTGCAAGGAGGAATGTGTTCCTGCTTTTTTATCTAAGTTATAAGTTCTCGTATTATTGGGATGTAACAAAGGTAAAAAGGAGATCCTGGTTCTTGCTAGAGATATAGTAGTATGTATATCTCCTTATTTGGAAGTGATTAAGGGAATGTACTTTCAAAGTTAAAAAGGCAAGACTAATTTGATTAAAAAATTCCTTAATCAAATAATGTAAATTGAATATATAATTATTTATATTTTCTATAATAATGTGTTCTTAATTTCAGACAATGATGTCCATGAACCCACTCAACAGGATCCTGGCGGTCAATTAGTTGACAAGACCAAATTACTCTCATTGGATCTGTAATTTGGATCTTGTTCTATCTACGGATAGCATCTCTTACATGCTATCCAAGAACAAGTACATAAACACTAAGTCACCAGAAAGATTAAGTTCAGTGAAAAATATGATGAAGATCATACATTGGCTTAGTCTTATATTATGTGATCTCTATCCAATATGCTTCAGAAGCAACATGCAAGGATGGAGACCTCCCAAGATATAATATTGAACCTCAAGGAGATGTTTGGTGATGTCAATCACACTCATCCTTATAATGCTATAAAAGAGCTTATTCCTTGCAAGGTGCAGGAAGGGACTTTGGTTTATGAGCATGTACTCAAAATGTTTGGGTACTTGTCTGAGCTGGAAACTCTCGGGCAAGAGATGGATGCAGAAATGCAGTATAACTACATTCTGCTATCACTACCAAAGTCTTTCAATAACTTTGTGGTAACGTACCGCATGAATAAAATGGAATTAACTAATGCTAAACTCATGGCTTCATTAAAGTCTGTAGAAGACGTAGTGAAGAAAGAGAATCCCGCTAGTAGTGCAATGACTGCATAGGTTAAAAGGAAATGCAGTCAGAAGTAAGGATCTCGGAAGGGCTCGTCCAATAGAGAAAGAAGAAGAGTCAAGGTGTTTGCTCATCCTCTACTGCTTCTACACTGGTGACATCATAGAAGACCGATGTGTGTCATCAATGCAAGAAGTCAGGGCACTGGAAGCGTAACTGCCGAGATTACCTGAAGTCTGCTGACAAAGGTAAAGCCTCAGTAGGTATGAATTCTACTTTTATAATTGAAACCAATTTTCTCGTAGGATGAAAAGGAAGTTGGCCCATCGATTATGGTGCTTCTGCTCATGTATGCATATTTTTGCATCTATTTCAGGAAACCATGAATCTTGATGAAGGGGAGACAGTCATCCAGATGGGATATAATGCAACTATTGTAGCAATCACCATCGGAACCTGTAGGCTATCAACATCTAGTAGAAGAGTCTTGGTACTTAAAGAATGTATTTATGTTCCAGATGTCAGAAGGAACTTAGCATATGTATCTGAATTAGTTAGAAGTGGATATTCGTTTCTATTCTGTAATAAACATGTCGTAAATTGTTTTGATAATTATATTGCAGATGGTGGTCTGACTTCTGGTAGACTCTATGAATTTTGCATTGATGAAAATGTCATGAATGTTAATACAAATAATAAAAACCCTAAAAGACCCACAGAGGATGGAAATCATTCAAATATGATTTGGCATCAAAGGCTTGGTCATTTATCCATTGATAGGATCAATAGATTGATAAAAGATGGACCCTTAGATTTTCTACAGGTTCAATTTTTGCCTACCTACGAACATTGTATTAAGGGTAAAATGACTAGCACACCTTTCCAAAAGAGGTTACAAGACATGAATGCATTCATGATCTAATACATACTGATGTACGTGGTCTCTTCAGTATCGCGACCCTAAATGGATATAGATATTATTTGATATTTATTGATTATCATACGTGATACATGTTTATATTCCTATTGCGTCATAAATCTGAAACCTTTGAAAAGTTCAAAGATTTCATAGCTTTGGTTGAGAGCCAAACCGATAGGAATATTAAACGGATTCGATCTAACCGAGGTGGCGACTACCCCTCAGATGAATGCAAGGAATATCTTAAAGAGAAAGGAATTATCTGCAATCTCACTCCTCCTGGAACTCCCCAACATAATGGTGTTTCTGAAAGATGCAACCATGACAATTATTGACATGGTCCGTTCAATGATGAGTAAAGCACATTTACTACTTAGTTTATGGTGATATGCAGTAGAGATTGAAACATATATATATATATATATATATATATATATCCTAAATAAGATTCCTAGTTAATCTGTACCAAAAACTCCTCATGGGCTTTAGTATAGAACTAAACCCAATGATAAAGATTTGAGGGTTTTGGGTTGCTTGGT
Organism: Ottelia alismoides; assembly: GCA_037367405.1. Classification (NCBI taxonomy): domain Eukaryota; kingdom Viridiplantae; phylum Streptophyta; class Magnoliopsida; order Alismatales; family Hydrocharitaceae; genus Ottelia; species Ottelia alismoides. Next base: position 113,034 of record JAZKJV010004104.1, read on the forward strand.
TCATGCAAAAAACGTGGATTCATGTAAGCTAGAATCTCACACTCGTGAGTGCTACTTCTTTGGGTATGTTAAGGATGGTATTGGACACCAACTTTATGACTCTGAGATTCAGAAGGTATTCATCTCTAGAGAAGTAAAATTTCTGGCGAATAACTTCCTTAAGAGTCAAAACAAAAAAGAAGTGAAGGAGTTCATTGAAACCTCTGAGGATTCCGAATTTCCTTAACCGAAATCTAAAGTACATGAAGTTGAAACACTTATACCTCTTTGAAGGTGTTCCAGGGTGGTTTCACAAACTGAAAGGTATGGATTCCATGTCTCGTGTGAAACTGACAATGATCCAGCTTCATTTGATGAAGCACTCGTGGATCATGTCATGGATAGATGGATGGTAGAAATGAAGCTTGAAATAGACTTCATGCATAAAGATGATGTATGTACCCTAGAGGATCCACCTAGAGGGGTAAAATCCATTGGGTATAAATGGATCTTCGAGAGAAAGAGGAGACATGATGGGAAAGTAGTCTTTCAAAGCATAGCTTGTAGACAAGGGCTACACACAAAGAGAAGGCATCAACTACAATGAGATATTTTCTCCTGTGGATATGCTTAAATCCATTAAGGCAATTCTGGGTATAGCAACACATCTTGACTATGACATCTGGTAGATGGACATCAAGACGACTTTCCTCAATGGATACCTCAAAAAGGATATTTATATGGGGCAGCCCTGAGCTTCATAACCGAGGAAGGAAAATTGAGAAAGCTGAAGAAATCCATCTGTGGGCTGAAACAAGCTTCTCATAGTTAGAACATCAGATTTGCTGAAATCATAAAAAGTTATGATTTCGTGTAGAATCTTGACAAACCGTGTGTGTACAAGAAGCTTAGTGGGAGCGCCATTGTGTTCATCATGCTTTATGTAGATGACATCCTCATCACTGGGAATGATACATGGATGATGACACGTGTTAGGATTTGGCTATCCCATACATTCGAGATGAAAGATCTTGGAGAAGCCTCTCACATATTGGGTCTGAAGCTGTTTAGAAATCAGGAAAAGAGGATCTTGGGATTATCACAACATGGGTACGTTAATAAGATCTTGGAGCATTTCCAAATGGAGAACTCAAAGAAAGGCTTCCTTCCCTAAAAACACTATATCCACCTATCTAAAGGGATGGATTCTCAAAGTGTTGAGGAAAAGAAAGGCATGGATGGATGCCCCTACACGTCACTTATAAGAAGATTAATGTACGCCATGATGTGCGCAAGGATAGATATTAGCCATGCAGTTGTAGTGATAAGCCGTTACCAATCCTACTATGGAGAGCAACACTGGAATGTAGTGAAGAACATATTCAAGTATCTAAGACGGACACAGGATTACATCTTAGTTTAAGGAGATGGGGATCTCCAAGTATTAGGATACACAGATTCATATTTGTAGTCAGATATTAATGATCGAAAGTAAACATCAGGTTTGTGCGCTTGTTGAAAGGTGGTGCTGTCAGCTGGAGAAGCAAGAAGAAGGACATTACGATCGACTCAACAATAGAAGCCGGATACATTGCCGCCTCAGATGCTGCAAAGGAGGCGGTGTGGTTGCGCATGTTTATCATGAATCTTGGCATAGTTTCCTTTGATACTCCCATTCTGTTATTCTATGATAACACGGGAGCCATAGCTTTGGTAAAGGAACCTAGATGGCATCAAAAGAGAAAGCACATGGAAATGAAATACCACATCATTCAGGAGTTACAAAAGCATGGTGACATCGTCATCACCAAGGTGGCCTCTACTGACAACATTGCTGATCCGCTTACTAAACCATTAACATAGAGCTTTTTAACCAGCGTAATGAGCATGGGTTTAAGGATTGTATATGAATGGTTTAGAGGGCTAGTGGATGATTGTTAGACATGTGAGACTAAGGTGAACCATTCCTACAATAATTGTTAATGTAATGTTTAATATATCAATAAAAGCTATTGGTTCATTTCACTCATCATATGAGACTAAATGAATGAATGCACTATAAGGTCCTTAGTACAATTAGGTTTATGTATCATGTCCATATTGATGACCATACAACTGTTAATTTAACTTTTGAATCATAGAGGCTGGTTCTTGGATGAATATCAAAAGACTTAGATTGCGGGCTCATCAAGTACTGTCGAATGATTGTTAAGAGATTATCTCCTGCATGAGTAAGAGATGGAAATCGTTTCTCTTTTGATTGATATCTAACCGACCTCTTGATGTAGATCCTATATATAGGAACAGAGATTTAAGTTGTTAGATTAGTTAGGTGAAAGAGTTGACGTAACGAGATCGATATATCCAAGTCCTATGTTTTATATTGTCACGATAATAGGGATGCATCCTCTGACCGGAGACAGATGCACTGCTATATGTATGAGAAAGTACATTTAGCAGACCAATAGGTTGATGGCCTAATTGAGGTCTATACATCGACGAGCTGTTGTGCATATAAGGGCATATGAGAAATATGATCTCTCAAAGGGATCATACAGATTTACTTTTGATTCAGAAGACATGAGCTCACTCATGAGGTATCAGGATCGATTAAATTCCATGCATGGTTGTTTTGATTTGGAAGAATGACAAGAATTTAAAGGTATGATATATGCTTTTGGAAAGCATATGATCGATACCAACTCCCAATGACCGAACAAGAAACTTATTGATAGAACCCTAAATATGTCGGTGTAAATTAATTTCTCTTCGGTTTTATTCTAGGTCTTCAAGTATACAGAATGTACATGTATTAGGAATACTTAGGGTAATGTGATTATAAACGATTGTATAACCATGACGCTTCCATTCGAAGGAAGTGATGAAACAATCTTAGATTTTAGCGACTCTTCTTAATAGATAAGTAATCTGATCTTGGTCCAAATGTTGGATAGTGATCAGAATGTGATTTATATGCAATGTGAAGATTAGTTTTATGTTCTTGATTTAATCAAGCATCTATGAGATGTCCATGATGTCTGAATTTGTGATGTGATCTCAATATCTAAGTCATTATACGTGGAACGTACAATCTCCCTATCCTTATCTTCAAGTATCCACAGAAAAAGCATATTATTCTTGAAAGAGTTCAAGACTAATTCCATTGTTAAACTATATCCAAGTTTTGAGATATGGATAATTAAATGTGATTTAATTATCATGAATAATGTGAATTTGATTCATATTATTATAATGTATGAGAATGATGATCCAATATAATTAAATCCCTTTTAATATTTGTTCATTTATTTTAGCTTTAAAATACCTTATAAAAGGAATGTAAATATAAATAAATACATTCTTTTACTAACCCTATTTCTTGTGTAAGTATTGTATTTTAACCTACAATAAATAAGTAAATACATAAAGGAAAATAAATAAAATAAATATTGTATATATGCAATATATAGTTACAGACTAACTCTGTTCACGAGAGAAGGTCAAGACTTGATATGGTCTATAAGGAATAAAGTAGGGGGGATAAGGCCTAAAATACCAAAATTCCTGAAAATCATGAATCATCTGTATATATTCATCATATGTACAATACTGTATATAATACACATTCTTTTCATTAATTTATTCATACTAAAATTCATCTCAAACACAATTGATTTCTACTTGAAAATTGTGCATAAAAATCTTTTGTAAATAACAAAATAATTGCAATAAAAATAAGTGTATATTGTGTAAATTACAAAACTCTCAAAAATCTGTAAAGCTCATATTGAAAAATCAATATCTTCTCCACCAAAATTCCAAATTCATCAAACACACTTTCATTGTACTCTAAATTAAATAATCTATAAATTAGAGGTGGTTTCATAAAAACCAGAGTTAAGGTGTGAATTGTGTCTAATTAGGGCACTATATTATATGTAATACCTATGTATGTTGTGTACATTCTTTAATTATTTATTTTCTTCTGCATATTTGTAATTATTGTATTTTTAATTATTATAAGTACATTACTTATATAAAATACAAATCACAATCCCAAAATCAAAATCAACAAAAACAATCTCATGTATATATTGTATAGGTATTTACTAAGTACATACTGTACATATTCCTATTTATTTAACCTAATAAATTAATTCATAAAAATCAAATAAAATATCATTAAAAACCTCGTAAAATATTGTAAATTAATAATTATTATATTATGTATAAATTTATACAAATAATTAACTAAAAACCTAATACTTGTATATATAGGTATACATGCCTATAAATAACACATGGTATTTATTTTAGCCCTTGTAAATACCTTGTTTAATTAGTTAAAAATCACCTAAATTAACTTTATTTTATACTTAACATTTTTTATTTACATTATCTAAGTAATTAAATTCATTTTTTATTTTTAATCCATTTATTTAGCTTTTTCTTGTACTTTTGTTGTCTAGTATAATTAGCATTTTCCCGTGCATGCTTCCATTGGTCGACATAGGTTTGTTCACTAGGGTCAACTTCTTGGTCTGCTTGGGATCGCTGCTCATGTCGCACACCTCCCTCTCTTCACCTAATTTTCCGTGCACCTTCATTCACTAACTCAGCCCTCATTCTTCTCCTATCCCCTAGCTTAATTAACCCTCTCCATCTCCAACACTTCATATCTTGAGATCATGCCTTCAATCTCTCGTAATTTGATTTTTTAAACACACCAGAGCTTTTCTATAAATACATACTAGTCACCACCCTCTCACATTTTGATCTAATTTTAGCCCCTTATTGCACGAGATTGAGTGACGGGGTTCACGCTCTGGTGATAAGAGAATGATTCCCCAATTGGATGTGCAGTTTGGGTGCTCTAATTGTGATCCATCCATTCCTCGGTCGTCCATCGGCGAGTTTTCGCCTCTTTGCCACAAGTAGTAGATCAAGGTCGACCATTTCCATTCCTTCATTCCTTAGGAAGCCTAGGTAGTTAGTGATCATTTTCTTCGATATATTATTTTATTTTCTTGATTTAGTTCAAATCTGTCCATCCTTCTTTGCCTCTGATCAAATTCCAACCTTCTGATGACATTCTCCTGACCTTCACCTTCTCTTATCGTATCAGTCCCCTAGATTTGAGGTCCGACTCCATCTCCAACCATCCTCGCTGGAGACCTCACCTATTCACCATTTCTTTGTGCTTTTGCGATAATAAACTTTGATGGAACTTCAATTCTGAGCAAGGAATTCGTTGCAGGAAACATGATCAAACTTGGGAGCGAATTGCGCCATCTATAGGTCCACCTTGAGCTTTCTCACTGTTCAACCTCTATATAGCATATCAACCACCGTCGACTACCATTGAGCCATTAGATCGAGAGAAGAGGACTGCAGAAAGCTAAAGTACCCTTTGAAGCTGAATCAGTTGGAGATTGAGTGAGCATTGCTCGATCAAACTTCACTAGAAGACACCTTCATACTTATTTTCCAGAAGCCTTCATCATCGCACAATTGAGAACGCTACCTCCAATTTTGATCTCATCCATCCAAAAAGTCCTACTTCTTCGCCGTAGATCGAGATCCAAAGAAGATCTACGCCATACACACACGTATCAACTTCAACCATCCAATATGCAAATCCATGCAATCCAACCGTTCGATTCTCAACGTCTTTTATGTGTAAAATTGCACCCATCCCCCTATTTTTATTTTATTTCACAGTTAAGTCCTTTTGGACATGTGTCTATATGTCATTAATTTGAACAAATGTGCTTCTGTCCCTTACATTTATTTTAATTGCATATTGAACCTATTTGAACCTTATGGTATGCAATGCACGTGAATTTTGTGAAAATTGTAATAAAGACTCGTATGTTCTTTGTTATTATTTAGACGTTTGAAATAAATTTATTACAAGTAGGTCTAGTCCAATGGGGCCTACGTATACCTGTACGGATTTTTCTAAGACTTTTGCACAACTTCCCCTCATATTTATTTATTTGTTCTCATTTAATCTGTAAACTTTGTTTCTTTGCATTTTGGTCCATTTGCATTTGCATTTATCTTACATGATTAAATTAAATAAAAATAGCATAACATTTTTAAAATTTATGTTAAATCATGGTACGATATGTTATGTTAATTAGATCTTTCATCCTTGATTTTTATTTTGCATTGTCAACCTTTTTATTATTTTTTATAATTCAAAAACTCCATAAAAATTCTCTGTTTGCATTTAAAAATAAATAAAAAATAAAAACTATTGCAAAAAATCTAAAAAAATTGTACCATTTGGATTTTTTTATATTTTCATTTATTTTAATTTATGAACATTTTTTATTTTTATTCCCAATAAAAACAAAAAAACACACTCAAAAACATAAAAAACTCATAGAAAATTCCAAACAAAATCATAAAATACCTTTCTAGAAAATATAAAAATTCCTCTTTCTTTTTGTGTATGTTTCATTTATTTTTTATTTTATTTTCTACTTTAAAAATCCAAAAACATATGGATTTAATTATATTTGTTTTATTTTCTATTTTGATTAATTTAAATGCCTTAAAATTTTTAAAAATTCTGTAAATATCACAAAAATTTGTCAGAAACCCAAAAATAATTTTAGTTTTCTATTTATTTTTACCACTTTGTAAAAATCCCTACAATTGTATTCCTTCCCTTTTTCGTATTACTTTTTTCTCATTTCTATTTTACTTTGTTTTAAAAATATAAAAAATTATCTTTTGTAATAATAAAAATCATTAAAAAACTATAAAATAAAAATTCCATAAAAATACAAAAATAAAAATGGTAAAACCAAGAGTAGTGTGCATAGACCTTTATTTCATTGATTCTTTCATTGATTTAATTACCCACAGGATTTTTGTAGCCTCCCCGAGTTCGATCATGTATGCTATACAGGTAAATACATAGCTCTTATAGTTCTTGTGCTACATTAATTTTGTTTGTTGGCTTGATGTGTATAAGAACAATAATTTTTATTGAGGGATTTTTAGGGTTGTAACTACACCAAGTAATTCATTAATTTTAAAACCCAAGATTTCGTTGCTCAACAAATGGCACTTTTGCCAGGGAGGCACGGCGTGAGTAGTTAGATTTTTTTTCTTGAGCTGCTATTCCTGATTGTATGTAATTATTTTCTTTATCTTGATTTCTCTATTTTTCTTACATTTGTTTCATTGTGCATATTTCTGTCACATATTATTTGTCTCTATTTTTGTTAGTTATTTCATTCATTTATTTTTTCTATATTTTTATGTGTATATAATGTGGATTTTCATCTTGTGAGAAGTAAGCACTCACATTGAATAGCTCGTGTCGTGAGGGATCTTATACATTGCTTGTAGGATCCGATTTGTCGGACAACGAAATCTCCCTAAGATCGAACTTAGGAATTCATTTGAGATCCATTTTCACTTTCTCTTCTCACTTTGCTTCATATCTACCTTCATCGTTAGCTTATCTATATTTCTCGTATTTATTTTAAATATTATTGTTGCTCATATTTTCATAACAGTGTTTCTTACATTATCCAGTGTTTCCTCTTTATTGCGAGGGCCCGACGAGCGAGGGTAACATTCTTAGGAATGCCGAGCACCAGAGTGAATTAGAGCCGATTTGTTTCTTCATCAAGTTGTAGGAGAGCATATGAGGAGGAAAAGAAGATTTGGAAGATACCAATTACTTGGAGAATTTTTGCACAAATATTTTTTTATTTAGCATTTTTACCCATTCATTATTCTTGTAAAAATTTGTAATTATTTATTTGGCACTTGCCTCTTTTTCTATTTACTAAAAGGTCACTATTTACCTTGTGCGCGTAGGGTATGCTTTGCCAAGTGTTGGCGCACTTGAGGGAGCTCATCGGTTTTTATTTTCACCATCTTCTTTTACTTTGTTTTCTCACAGTTTTATGTGCTTGAGCCCATAGAAGTAGGTTTTATTATCTTGATTGATCTAGGTAATTAATTAGGCCTAAAGCACCTAAACATGTTTTTTTTGTACCTATAGAGTAGAACGTATCTTGGACTTAGTCAAATTAACATGTTCTTGCTCGTTAATAGAAAGTATTGCTAGGATGATTCTCGTGCGTCATTTAGGTTAGTTTTTTTATCTTTTATTTTATGCATGTATCACCCTGCATGTCGAGTGGTGGCGACACGGTACACATCCTCTATCTCCTCCACGCATCATTGATTTTATTAAACATCGATTTTTCTGACTTCCTTCCCGTTTTCACTCACATAATACCAAAAGGAAATTGGAAAACTTGGTTGATGATTATTTGAAAAAATAAAAAGTCACAACTGTATAAAATCAGGACTGCTAAAGAAAACTCAATCCTAAAATAAAACGCAAGGATAAATAATGATTTTGGTGAGAGTAAACACCTCATTTGTTGTAGGTACTTACCTCTAGATAGAGTGGGTGAGGACATAGTAGTAAGGATAGAGTCCAAATTCCTCGACTTATACCTTAAGTACATGTACATCACTCTTCAAACCATAGAAAATCATTTTGGTGCGCTAAGCTTCCTATCTCCCTTTCGGCTTGATATTGAACCTGGCGTCCTAGGAAGATTATATCACTGTTTGGGGAGGTTTGAGGATGTATGTTGCATGATAGAAACGATTCACCTTATGTGTTTGGTAGTAAGCAACTTCTTGCATATTTACTAAACTTAAAATTGAAAAGATAAAAGGCCGATCTCTTACGGTCTGCACTTGTGTCCAGTTGGTGAATCAGGGGTTTATATTGTGTTTGTTTTATTAGTGTAAAGATCCTTCCGTGCCCTTCACATCTTTTCTAAATTTCTTCTTCTCGTTTGACTGTCGTGTTATCGCATCTTTCCTCTTGATATCAAAGATGTCGCATTTCTCATTCAGGCTTTGTGAACTCTTTTAACACTCCGATTAGGTCATCTTCTATTGAGGAAGACTCATTTCCCAGTATTCCACTTTCTCCACTTCACCATTCACCTCATCGATCAATCCATTGTTCAAGATTAACTCTAATCTTGATCTATCACTTAAGACTCCATCAATCTTGAGGACTAAGTGCTTTGTAGACTTGCAGAAATCGAGATAGTGCACTTGATGCCACCGAAAGACAAAAGTTCCATGGTTGAGTGGAGTAATATCAATAGCATGATGTTAGCCTCCGTACAGGCCATTCAACCACAGTTTACTGAACAGTCTAGCTTCTAAGGTGGATTAAGAGATATGATCATCGAGCTTAGAAATGACAGACATGAAAGGAGAGAGGAGGATAGATACCCTGAAGAAGGTGGAAATGGGGGAGATGATTCGCTTCTTGAGCTAGTGGTTAATCTTACTCTAAAGGATGCCTATAATCTAGGGGCATGACAGAAAAGCACATGGATTAGAATTCATGAAATTCATGGGCATTTTGAGCTTAAGCCCACAATTTTACCTCTTCTCCCAATATTCCACAAACACATAAATGAAGAACCGTATGTACACATCCAAATCACATTTGTGGCACTATACACTACCTGATGTTCCATTATAGGTAGTGAAGATGACAACTTTCTCTTCAGTCTCATGGACAAGGCACTATATTGGATCAACCACTTGGGAATGGTTGTCACAACTTGGGAAGAGTTGAGATTCACTTTCTTGAACATGTATTACCTACTTGGACGTGTCAACCAAATACGATCATTTATTGCAAACATCTCTCATATGTCCCATGAACGTATTTACGAGGCATGGGAACGATTCAAAGAAATGATGGAGAATTTACCTCATCACGATATTCCAAAGAAAAGACTTGTCCAAAATTCCTTTGGGGGTTTGAGCATTGAGAACAAGAAACTAGTAGATGCTGCTTGTGAGGGGTCACATTTCAACAAGGTCGAGGATGTCCTTTATCATATTTTTGAGGAGATGGTGGAGAGCCTGGTAGCTCTTTCTTCTGCATGTGCCTTTTAGAAGCATCTGGTTGCCATTCCTGCGGTACCCTACAAAGCTGTCAACGTGATGGCATCACATGATGTGGATAGGGTGGATAGTGCAGATCTGACCATCATAGGTAGTCACCTATCGAAAATGGGCATAATTGAGAAAGAATCCATGGATCTTGATAGGCTTAAAGTGATGGAATATAGGAGAAAGAACCTAGATAAGCTGGATGAGATAACCATACGTCTAGAGCTTCTTGTGATTACGATCACCGCATGTAAAAGTACGAACATAGCAACCGATACTTCTACTTGAGAGCCGACTCCTTCCACTTCAGCATAGCAGAGTATCGAAGGACCGTTTACAGTTTAGCTCGTTTATTATGGGTAGACCCCTGACCAGGTATAACAACAGTCACACCAGATTGTACCGTACCAGTAGGAAATTCCATACATTCTTGAGCAGTCTCCGCCACCATCTCTCATTCAAGAGGTGAATGGTATTTGGTTCAATCGAGAGCACAACCATACATGTCTGTCAGGGTAAGGTCAATTGGGTTCCTAGCAGGGTCAAAGACCCACACACTAGTTTCAGGGAGGTAGACAACAACAGTATAAGTACCAGCAGTTCCAACCTCACGTTCAGTCTCCACCTAACATCTGAAATTGGAGACATGGTCAGCAACAAATGCATCCCGTGTATCCTCACCAGCCTTACTTCCAGCAGCCGTTTGCATCCTATATACTGTTTTGACATCCTCCTCCTCCTCATTACCAGCTACAGTCTGGATACTAGAAGCCTCCTTACTACCAGTCTTAGTGACATCTTATCATTGAGCACTTAGAGGCACCTTCGGTGAACCTCACATTTGATCAGCTTGCACTGCGTATGAAGAATACAAATAATCCAAGTCAGAGGATCAATGACATGGCTACCATGAAGACACTAATTCCTGCACATGTTGAAGACAATCCTGACAATTTTAGACACAAGGAGTGTGTAGCCCATGATCCATCCAACCTCGAGACAGGTATGGCCCTTGATTTGACATGTTTATGTGACGTCTTTCATCTCATGAGTGGTAGGAGATTGCAATTGCCTTCACAACCGTTGGGGTTGGGAGAGAGAGCCGTTAAGAGAGCTTCACTAACATCATCATCATCTTCTTCACCAGCATTATAGAGATCTAGTGTTGTAGAGACTTAGCATGGAGTTTTACCATCTTCATCTTCACCACAACTTTCACCTTCTTCATTCAGAAAATACAAAAAGACATTAAAGAGACATGTAGTTCACAGTCAACAGAATAGGAGAACACACCCGTTGCGAAATCTCCTTCTACAACAACAACAATAGCCTGTCCTATTTTTGAGTTTATTTCTTCTACCCTTGTTTTAGATAACATTGTACAAATTGATTCTTGTTGTACAAATGTATATATTGACTCTATTTTGAATAAGAGAAATAAGCATTTGAATGTTTCTTTTGATTCTTTGCATTTACTTTAGCTTTGAATAAAACCAAAAAAAATCAAAAATTAAAACATCCCTATTTGATCATGGAGTGGTAGAGATCTTACATAACATCTTTTTAGAGATGTGACTCGTGAAGGCCATGGAGTACATGCCTGCAGTGAAAAAAGGAATGAAAGAAGCATGTACTAAAAAGCGTCACCCAAAGTAAAGCAGACGAAAGAAGATAAAGAAGCACATCTTGACCATGACATAGTTCATGCCATTAGCAACCTCCCACTGGCAAAGAAGGATAAGGGAGCACCTCATATCCATTTTCACATATTTTATCAAGAATTTGATCGTACTCTTCTTGATAGCAGATTCTACATTAATCTCATGCCATCCTCACTACTCACTACATTTTGGTTGAGGCCTCTTAGATCCACCAGGATGATCCTTCAGTTTACTGATAGATCGATCAAGAGGAAGCGGGGCATTTTAAAGTACTTTATTGTTGCATTGCAAAAAATGAGATTCCCTCTTGACTTTGTTGTTATAGATATGGATACTCTGCACCGTTACTCAAAATCCCGATCATACTAGGTCGGTCATTCCTTCAACAACCAAAGCGGTAGTTGATTATGGTACTGGAGAGATCATCTATCACTCTCGTAGTGATAATATGAAAATTGAGACAATCTCCTATACTAGGCCATCATCGCATTCAACATCAGCATATGAGAGAGATCTAGTTACACTAGATCCTAAGTACTGTGATTTTCTTGCCGAGTTTAGAGAGATAAATCTTTTCATAGATTTCGTGAACAACCAAGAGTTCTTTTCTCAGAAGGAATCCTTGAAAGTACAATCGACATGAGTTCCATTGTTGATCATACTGAGTCAATTGTTGATGGACAATTTGAGTTGATTTTTAAGGATCAATCTGAGATTTCAGAGGTACATTCTGATATTCCCTTGACATATCATTATGAGATTACTTTATATACCTTCCAATGAGATATCAAAGCCACTTGTTGAATCTTCTGAGATATGAAATGATGAGATACAACTTTCTGAGATTATTGTTGACATATCTAATCCCTTTATTGATCAATTTACTAAAAACTTTGAACATCCTGAGGCACCACTCTTTTCTAAGCAGAGAGCATTTCTTGCAGATCTATCTGATACACTTTTTGCTAACCCTACAATAGACACGATGTATAGTTCACAGAGTACATATCATATACCATCTACCAACGTAGTCGTAGATGTTATTGTAAATTCGATTCAGTCCCTATATGAGCTTTAGGATTTACCCTTAGCATTGAAGTATGCCTTCCTTACGGTCCCCCCAAGATTTTTTTATCATCCTCAGTTTGTAGTTGACCGACGAACAAGAATCTCACGTTCTAGAACTTCCTGAAGAAACCACAAGGCCATTCCATGGAATATTTCGGATCTCCGTGGGATTAGTGCAACTTTGTGCTCACATCATATCTACTTAGAGGATGATTCAAACCCCCTCGTGAATGTCAATGATGTCTCAATCCAAACCTCAGTGATGTTGTCATAAAAGATATCGGGAAAATGGTGTGATGTTCGTTTTATTTATCCCATGTCGGATTCCAAGTGTGTCAGCCCTTTACATGTGGTCCCGAAGAAATCTAAGATTACTATCGTAAAGAATGATCGTGGTGAGGAGATTATAACATGTGTACCTTCTTCATGGTGTGTCTACATAGATTACCGGTGTCAGAATTCAACTACCATGAAATATCATTTTCCACTGCTCTTTATCGATCAAATTATTGAGAGGTTGATAGGAAAAAAGTTCTTTTATTTCTTGGATGAGTACTCAGAGTATAAACAAGTTTCATTGCTCCTGAGGATCAGGAAAAACTACTTTTACTTATTTGTTTGGCACTTAAGCATTTAGTCAGATGCCCTTTAGATTGTGTAATGATCCCGCTACATTCCAAAGTTGTATGTTGGCCATTTTTGCCGACATGATAGGTAGTTTTCTAGACGTCTTTATGGACAATTTCTCTATTTATGGGGATAGTTTTGACACTTGTCTTGCTCACTTTAACATTGCTATGAAGTAAACCTAGTGCTCTTTTGGGAGATGAGTCACTTTATGGTGACTAACGGGATTGTATTGGGCAATGTCATCTCCATACATGGTATGTAGGTTTAATCGGCTAACATTGATGTGATCGCCAAGCTATTACCATCATAGAATTTGAAGCAGTTGAGTCATTTCTAGAACATGTTTGATTTTATAGGCATTTCATTAAGGACTTCAACAAAATTGTCAGACCTTTGACTACACTTATGTGTAATGAGAGTGAGTTTGTTGTTGATGAGAAATTACTCCTTGTATTAAATTATATGAAATACATGGTTACTAGAGATCATATCCTATAGCCACCTAATTGGTCTCTCCCCTTTCTGATCATGACGGACACGTCAAATTTTGCAATTGTTGTTGTGTTAGGGCAGAGAAGGGATGTGATACCATTTGCTATACACCATGCTAGAGAGACTTTGGATGAGGTTCAACGTAATTACATAGTCATAGAAGGATATGTTAGCAGTGGTGTTTGCATCAGAGAAGTTTAGATCCTACCTCCTTTGTTCACATGTAATAGTATACACGGGTTACACTGCCATATGATACCTACATGAAAAGAAGGATGCCAAACCACGTTTTCTCATATGGATCCTTCTTCTCTAGGAGTTTGGTCTAGATATTCTGGATAAACCTGAAGTAAAGAATGTTGTGGACGATCATCTTTCTAGGATCGCAGATGTAGAGACTTCTAAGCAGAGTATACTTCATATTTCCAAGGCCTTTCTAGATGAGACCATTTTTTCTATGGACTCACTCACATGCTATGTTGATATTGTGAACTATCTTGTCTCCAAGAAATTCCCAAACGATTGGCTGAAGCACAAGGTAGACGGATTCCTATTAGAGATAATTTTTACTAGTGGGAATATCTGTACATGTTTCATGAGGGTGCGAATTGTATCTGGAGAAGGTGCATTCCTCAAGAGGAATACACCGACATACTTGAGCATTGTCATAAGTTAGAGTCCAGTGTGCATTATTCAGACAAATGTACGTCAGCAAAGGTTTTACAAACCATCCTATGGTGGACAACTTTATTCAAGGATGCTACAAAGTATGTTCGAGGTTGCACTGACTATCATAAGATGGGAGGAACCGTTGGTTCCAAAGATATGTCCCTGAGACATATACAGATTTTGGATGTTTCTTATTCTTGGGGTATTGACTTCATAGGCCCATTTCTTGGCAGTTAGGGATTTTAGTACATCCTACTTGCCGTGGATTATGTTAGTTGATGGGTGGAGGCTATCCCCACCTGAGACACTGATAGTTGTAAAATTTGTTCCTTTCTCAAGGACCCCATTATTGTACGGTTCAAGATTCCCAAGATACTCATTTCAGATGGGGGAAACTATTTCATTAATTGAGAAGTCAATAAGATTGTGAAGGAATACGCCATTGAGCATTTAATACCCACATACTAATGGCTTGGTAGAGATTTTAAAAAGGGATATAAAGGCGATATTGCAAAAACTTTTACGTCCAGATAGGAAAAACTGGTGACAGATGCTTAACTCAGTTCTATGGGCTTATCAGACAACATAGAAGTCTCCATTGGTTATGTCTCCCTACTGATTGGTGTATGGAAAGCCTTATCACATGTTAGTTGAATTAATTGACTAATAATTATGGGAACTCCATGTATGCGGTTTGGATTCTGAGAAAGCAGGACAGAGTAGGAAGTTGAATCTGAATAGATTGCTAGAATTCTGAGATTTTGCATATGACAACTCACTCATATATAAGGAGAAAGTTAAGCATTGGCATTATAGACACATTAGAGGGAAGACTTTCTCCCTTGATCAAAAAGTTCAGTTGTTTGATGTTAAATTGAATTTGTTTCTCGATAAATTAAAAAGTAGATGATCAGGACCACTCATAGTGGGATTTGTGCATGACAATGGTAGTATTGTCATATATGGGTTGTTCTCTGATGCACAACCATTTATTGTGAACGGATGATTGTTGAAGCCATATCTAGATCATGATACATATATGCCCGTAGTTTATTCCATATCTGCTGCATTAGACGATGAATTTTTGACATCCTCTACATTTCATACATGAGCTGATTTTCACTTGTATATATCATTTCATTTTATTCTTTCTTCTTTCATTTTTATTGTTCGCCTCTTTTCCATCTGGATGTGCTATACTTATGATGTACTCTATCCTAAGTATAGATGAGGTGAATGATTTGAGTTCTTCTATTTCCTTCTGTTTCATCACTACTATTGTTACTTATGCTTACGGATCATGTACCCTAAGTATAGGGGGTGTGATGTTGTTCATTCCATCTCTTTTGTGTTTTTATTTTCTTTTATTTATTTTGATCTCTCGCTTGTACTACAACTTGTTTATATTATTTTTCTATATTTAGGGATATTTTACCTTGAGTTTATGGGAGGACAAGTTGCATCGCTGAGTTTGTTCATTCTTTTCCTCGGTTTTCCCTCTTTGTACAGTCATCTATACTTAGGATTATTTGATCCTAAGTATAAAGGGATCAGCTACTCCTATTCTTTTCGTCTGTTCCTGGAGTTGTTGTTGTAAAAGATTATTTTTACTTTTCATTAAGTAGTACGACTTATGTCTTTCTTTATAGCTCTTTGGTCACCTTGAGGACATAGTTCGAGCTAAGTATAGGGGGTATCGTATATATTGTATATATTTTATAGCCATTACTCGTACTTTTATTAATAATATGGCTTTTAGTTAAAAATTTTCTTTTGAAAAATGATTTGTAAAATGACTTGCAAAAATCTTTTGTAAAAATGTTAGCAAAAATTATTTATACACTATTTTATAAAAAAAATTGTAATCATTTTTTTAAAACTGCTTGTAAAATGTTTGTAAACTTTTTTATAAAACTATTTTTGTACGAATCTTTGCAAAAATATCTGTAAAACTATTTTTTTTAAATGTTTGTAAATTATTTTCAGTATCAAAAATATGTATATTGCAAATGTTTGTAATTTTTCTGAAAGCAAAATGTTTGCAAAAACCTCTTTATAAAATTGTTTGTAAAATGATTTATAAAAATGTTTGTAAAATAGTTTGCGAATATATTTATAGAACTTTTTCAAAAACCTATAGAAAATGTTTTGGAAAATGTTTGAGAAATCTTTTTAAATTGTTTTGAAAAGAATTGTAAAATGTTTGAGAAATTATTTTGTCACGCGAGACGTAAATTATGGGATGTATATATATATTCGTAAAATCTACGTGTGTAAAAAATTGTAATATCTTATCATCCTATATATAAAATTATTTATTTTATATATAATTATTTTTAAAAAATGCTATGAAACATGTACATAAAACCCTCTCGGCCTTGGGTGGCATATGAGTGTGGGGGGAGGGGGGCTCTTCGACCTCGGCTGCAGGGGGTGGGGGGGAGGTGGCTCTTTGCCCTCAGATGCAGGGGGTCGAGGGTGGGCGGCGCGAGGGGCCCTCTTCGCCCTCGATTGTAGGGGTCGGGGGTGGGTGGCGCAGGGGTCAGATAGGTTGGAGGGTGGGAGATGCAGGGCCAAGGTCGGTGCCGACCTGGGCTACATGAGGTGAGTTTGGGGAGGGAGGGGATTCCTGCAGGAGGTGGGCTGGGGGGAGGATTTGGAGGAAGTCCGGGCATAGCTTGGGGATGGTAGTGGAATTAATGACATACTTTATAAATATGTTATGGTTTTAGGGGTAAAATTGACAACATATAACTTTTTTCGTAAGAGTTAACTGATAAAATAGATGCCAACTAACACAAGGTTATGTTATATAAGAGTTAAGTATTTTTCTTTTCTTAAAAAATACTTAAAATCAATAATTTTACGATTTTACGGGGTTATGAATGTAATTGCAAAATTACTCAAGGTTATGGGTGTAAAAATCCATTTCTTGTAAATACATTCAATTCACTAATCTATTTTCCTTTTCTTAAAAAAATACTTAAAATCAATAATTTTTACCAAAATTCTTTGCAAAACTTTTTCTAGAAGATTGTTCTTTTATTTTCTTTTTCTTTCAATTTTTTTGTATATATTTCTTGCATTTGCATGTGCATTTTTTAGAATGGTATTGATATTTAAACTAGTCTGGAATAAAGGCGAAGAATAGAGCTTAGTTGGACCTTAATCAACTTAATTTCAGATGAACCTCGTAGGAAATGGAATTGAGAATCTTCAGGTCTTTGGACTTAATTCTTTGGGAACCAGAAGACTTAGCTCAGTATTGTCTTGACTTCCTAAGTAGAGTACCTCAGATCACATGCATGATTCTAGTAGATAATGACCTAGATTACACACTTGCACTTACACTTTTGTCACCTCAGTTGAAGTAGTAGAGGGCTAGATATGCTGAAATGAGACACAAGCCAATAAAAACATCGTAGTCTGACTTTTGTGGCCATTGTACCCCAACTCGGTCCAGTAGTGACGAGGTCTAATGACGGAATGTTGTGCGTTGCAATGAAGCTTCAAAAGAGGGATAGTCTACTGATTCAAGAGGAAAAACAACTTATGTACTTGTTGCACCCTTGTATATATTAAAAAAATGTGCAAAAATCAAAAACTCCAAAAAAGTGGACAGACCAGACTGAAAATAAAATGCATGTTGGAGTATGTTTTTTTTGTATAGTCAAATAAGTAAGCTTGAGATTTCAAGTCCAATACTTATGAGCATCCAGCTGGATGACTTGGCTTCTCTAGTCATGCATCGAAGGATAGGTAGCTACACTACGTTTCTCCACCTCCTCTTCATGCGCAGGTTGTACTTGAACTTAGAAGGTAATACCCTGCTTCTTGAGGAAAGAGTTATTGGATTGGGGATTTAGGGTCACCATGTTGGAGAAGATTGACTTTTACCGCTTTAGCCGAGGAGAACTACATATCACATACGTTGTATGAGAAAGATTCATAGTCATAAGGGTTTGTGCACGAGTGGATTTATACTGACTTGGCTATTGATAAGAATTGTGCAAGTGTTGTGTTTGTTTCTAGAGGTTATTAAGTGTCAAGTCAGTCTCCCACTAAAGTTCCACCCAAACTAATAATCCAAAGGTCTGATCGAGCTCCATACTTTGATTTTATGAAGATAAGTTTAATACTCATTATTGTTCTAAATTCTTTATTTTTCCTTTATTCTTTTTCTTTTAGTCACTTATTCTTTATATAAATGTTTACTAATGGATTGCAAAGGTGAAGCAAAGGGGGATGGTGAATATGCATTTCATCATATTTATTCATTTATTTTAGCTTAAAATCCCTTATAAAACACCTTTTAATATCAATAAATCTATTCTTTTACTAACCCTATTTCTCATGTAAATATTGTATAATCATCACTTCTATAACCTAAAATAAATAAAGAAAGAAATAAATGAAAAATAAAGAAAATAAAGACTCCATATATGCGATAGATACATGCTGACTCTGACCCCAAGAGAAGCTAAAGACTTAACCCTATCGACAAGGAATAAAGTAGGGAGAGATATGGCCCAAAATATCAATTATTGAAAATCATAAATCATTTGTATATACTCGTCATCTCTATAATACTGTATATAATACACATTCTTTTCGTTAAAGGCAAACACAATTGATTTCTTCTTGAAAATTGTGCACAAAATTTTTTGTAAATAACGAAAAAAATTGCAATAAAGATATGTGTATATGGTGTAAATTACAACACTATCAAAAAGTCGCAAAGCTCATCTTTAGAGATCAATATCTTCTCCATCAAAACTCCAAATTCAGCAAACTCACTTTTATTGTACTCCAAATTAAATTATCATTAAAATGGAGGTGGTTTTATAAAAATCATACTTAAGTTGTTAAGTGGCTAATTGGGGTACTATTGCATACAATACCTATGTATAATGCATACATTCTTTACTTGCACATATTTGGAAATATTAATTAATTGTAAATAACATATTTGACTTATATAAAATATAAATAAAAATCACAAAATCAAAAATCAACCAAAATAAATTCATGTATATATTGTATATGTATCACTATGTATATACTGTACATATACCTATTTATTTAACCTAATAAATTAATTCCTAAAAATCAAATAAAAGTTTCATTAAAACCCTATAAAATATTGTAAATTAATAAATTATTATGTTATGCGTATACTTGCAAAAATAATTAATCAAAAATCAAATCATTGTATATATAGGTATATACACATATAAATAACACCTTGTATTTATTTTAACCCTTGTAAATAGCTTATTTAATTAACTAGAAATCACCTAAAGTTTATTTTATCCTTAACATTTTTAATTTACATGGTTTAATTATTTAAATTTATTTTTGATTTTTTACCAGTTATTTAACTTTTTCTTCCACTTTTCTCGTTTTGTCTATTTTGGAATTTTCCTGCATGCTCTCCCATTGACTGACCAGGGTTTGTTGACCTGGGTCAACTACCTGGTCCACCCGAGATTATCGCTCATCTCGTGCACCTCCCTCTCTAGGCCTAATTTTCCACGTGCCTCCATTTACTAACTCTCCCCACATTCTTCTCCAATCTTCTAGATCAATTAACCCTCTCTATCAACAACCCTTAAGATCCTAAGATCACACCTCGATTTACTCATAATTTGAATTTAAAAAGAATCTGAACCATTTCTATAAATACATACTAGTAGCCCCCCTTTCACGATTTGATCTGATTTTAGCCACTTATTGCCCGAGATTGAGTGACAGGGTTCGTGCTTCGGTGACAGAGGAGTGTTTCCCCAATAGGGAGTGCGATTTGGGTCCTCTATTTGTGATCCATCTATTCATCGATCATCCACCGGTGAGTTTTCGCCTCTTTTCCACTAGTAGTATATCGAGGCTGATCATTTCTATTCCATCATTCCTTAGGTATCCTAGGTAGTTCTTGATCATTTTCTTCTTCGATTTATCTTTTTATTTTTCTTGACATAGTTCAAATTCGTCCAACCTCATTTACCATCGATTTGCACAATTGAAGGTGTTCAGATCACTTTCATCACATTCCAACCTTCTGATGACATTCTCCTGAACCTTCTCCATATCTTTTCATATGTGCCCCCTCAATCCATTACAGATCTGAGGTCTGACTCCATCTCCGACCATCCTCACCAAAGCCCTCACCCATTTGCCATTTTTGTGCTTTTACGTTAATAAAATTCGCTGGAGCTTCTCCTCCGAGCAAGGAATTCATTCTAGGGAACAAGAGAAAACATGGGAGCGAATCGTGCCATGTAGAGGTCCACCTAGATCTTTTCAATGTTCAATCTCTAGATAGCATATCAGCCACTGTCGATTGTCATTGTGCCATTATATAGATAGAAGAGGAGTACAAGAAGCTAAAGCACCCATCTGAAGCTGAATTAGTTGGAGACTGAGCGAGCTTTGCTCGATTGAACTTCACCAAAAGTCACTTTCATACTTGTTCTTCTAGAAGTCCTCAGTACTGCACGATCAAGAATGCTACCTCCATTTCCTTCTTTCATTCTTTATTAGGTCATTATAATATAGGTTTTTCTATACTCAGTACGATTTATGCATTCTCTTTTTCTTTCTGATCTATGAGGACACATCTCAAGCTAAGTACAGGGGGTCGTATATACTCCGAATATACTTTAGCCATAACTCGTACTTTCGTATATTCAAAAAATATGACTGAATTACTATATATACATAGATAATTCATTAAATAAAATAATAAAAAGATGTATATGATTCCTTAATGTATATACTGATTAATAAATCAGGTAAAATTTTTTTGCAAAAGGTTTGAAAAAAGGTTTAACAATCTCTTTGAAAAAATTTTAGAAATCTGTTTGGAAAATAGTTTTTGAACTATTTTTAGCCTTTCTAAAAATGTTTTCATTGTAAAAATTTCTTTCTTTTGTGTGAAATAAAAATGTTTTGAAAACCTATTTACAAATGGTTTGGAAATTGAATGGTTGCAAAAATATTTGAAAAATTCATATATATTGTTTGAAAAAACTTTGCAAAAATGATTTTCAAATATTTGTAAACGCTTGAAAAATGTATTTGGAATATTTTATTATGAACTATAATTTTCAATATTATTTGTAAAAATATTTTTAAATAAGTTTGAGGAATATATACATCATCCTAATAAATGAACATTTCCCCCATTTGTGTATATATATATATATATTTATTTATCTATAAAGAAAACTAACATACCTCTTGCATAAATTCTTAAAAACCCAACTCCTATAAATATACGTTGCTTCCTCGTATAAACATTTACACCTATTTCTTTTCCAAAAACTTTTTGTTTTTAAAATCCCTAAATTATGTAAAATCAAAAATCCCAAAAACATTTGAAAAACCTTTTCAAAAATTGCGTAAGAATTTGCAAAATCTTTCTAAAAAATCCATAAAATTTTTAAAATTTGAAAATTGCATCACAAAAATATTTTTCTGCATTGTCCATAACATTTATATTTTTTTAATAGAGTTTGATATTGAACAAGTCTAAAGTATGGTCCGAATATTGGAGCTTAATTGGACCTTAATTATACTTAATCACAAGAACCTTATAGGAACTGGAATTGATGTTCTTCGGGCCTAATTGACTTAATTCTTTGAGATCACTATACTTGGTGTAGTGTCGTCTTGACAGCCTAAGTAGATTATTTCGGAGCGCACTCATGACTCTTGTTGATAATGACCTAGCTCGTACACCTGCACCTTTCACCATGCTCACCTCAGTTGAAGTACTAGAGGGTGGGATTTGTCGCCATGAGACACAATCCAATGGAAACA
The DNA here is from genome assembly GCA_037367405.1 of Ottelia alismoides. Classification (NCBI taxonomy): domain Eukaryota; kingdom Viridiplantae; phylum Streptophyta; class Magnoliopsida; order Alismatales; family Hydrocharitaceae; genus Ottelia; species Ottelia alismoides. The sequence continues at coordinate 135,326 of JAZKJV010004104.1, forward strand.
ATGATAGTCACACATTTGTGGCCATTGTATCCAAACTCGGTCCAATGGTGAAGGTGTCTAAAGACATATTTTGGTGCATACGATAGTGCTTCAAAAGAGGGATAGTCTACTGACTTGAAAGGAAAAAAATTCTTATGCAAAAGCTGATATATATAGTACTCAAAAAATGAAAAACCAAAAACATCAAAAAACTAGACATGTTTGATTGAAAATAAAATGTCTGTCGAAGTCTACATATTTCTACAACCAATAAGAAAGCTTGAGATTCAATGTCATACATTTGCGAGCCTACATCCAAATGAATTATCTACACTGGTCAAGCATCCTAGGATAGGAAGTTACACTAGCTACCGTACATTCTTACCTCCACTTCCTCTTCTTGCGGTGGTTGTCACTTGAACTTAGAAGGGAATACCTCGCTTCTTGAGAATACAGTTGTTGGATTGGGGAATTAGGGTCACCATTGTTAGAAGACTAACTTTTACCGCTTTCCAAGATAGATTCATAGTCATGAGGGTTTGATATATGAGTTGAAGTATTCTGAACTTGTTATTGAGGATATTTGAGCAGAGTGTTGTGATTCTTGAAGGTTGTTGTATTTCAAATCCGTTTCCTGATAAGGTTCCGACCACACCTCAAATCCAAAGATCAGACTTAAGATCCAAACTTTGTTTTATGGAGACATGTTGAAGAATTAAAATCAATCCAATTTCTTTTTTTATCTTTTATTTATTTTTATTTTCTGTACTTATTGCATAAGTGTTTTCTAGGGACTAGCAAAGGCAACTATATGGGGGTGATGAATCTCCATTACATCAACTTTATTCTCCCATTTTCGCCTTAAAAACCTATATAATGCATGTAAACATCGGTATTTTGTACAAACTAACATTTATTATTTATTCGATTTATTGTGTATAAAATATAGTTTTTAATGCCAAAATTATATAATAAATAAAATAAAAGAAAAAAATAAAATTCCAATGGTATTTTATGACCCTAAACCCCGAAGATCATACTTAGTTTGACACGGGGGCTACATCACCTTAGGCTTGGCATTTTCCCCAGCCTCTGAGCTAAAGGAAAACTTTGTAGCCTTCTAGGCATCTAGATGATTGGGTCGACAAGGAAAATCCATTAAATGCCATTCATTTATTCATCAATATTGCATTTTGGAACCTATTTTATTTTCTATTATTTGTACGTCATATAAAGAAACTTTAATATGAAATTATAGATACAAATCTAAATAAAAATATAAAATTGATTTCAATCAAAAATATTATACAATGTACTTGTTATACGCTAAATAAAAAGCCAAAACCCAAACTTCCCATACCCATATCTCTCAATAAAAACTAAATATATATATCAAAATCAATTTTAATTGTATAAAACTTTTAATTGTCTATTTAATGAAGATGGTTTCATTTAATTTGGAGTTAAGGTGTGAAAGTTAGGTTTTGGCCCCCTATTGTATATGTATATTTGTAGAAAAAGAATAAAACCCTAAATAAAACATAAAAATAAAATAATATACAAAAATACATAGATGATATACATATACTCATATGTATATATTTAATACCTCATTTATTTAAAAGTACATATTACATAAAAAAATATAATAAAATTATATTTATGGATATAAAAGTAATATATAATTATATAAAATATTATAATAAAATATTAAAATCAAGAATATAAACTAAACAAAATACTCAAAACATAGGTAAATATACCTATAAATGGAACCCTAAAAGTAACTTGTAATAAATAAGCCCAAAAAAACATTCTTATACTATAGAAAATAATATTTTTTATTTTATAACTTAAATTTAATTTAAAATTATTTTTGGCTTGCGTTTTTCTTGTTGGTCCACGTGGACCAACCAGGGGAAGTCAAGAGTTGGGCCTGGTCAACTCTTCTCCCCAAGAATAGCCTCTGTCAAACCTGGTTGTTGACTCATCTTCTATGTTTTCCTCCGATTGATGCAATCATTGAAATGAGTTGCTTTCTTCTTCACATCTCTTCCTTGTTCATCCCTCTTTACGCTCATTCGATGCATCGACCTTTGCATCAATGCATCATGATGTACACCTTGGTCTTCCAGTCATTCTAGTCACATATACATAACGAAGCCATCGACCTTCTTCGAATTTTCGAACCATTTCCCACCCAATTTCTTAACCTATTTTGTGTTCTTGGGCTCGATCAAGATGAAAGAAATCTTGCCCTACATTTTGGAGAGGAGAGGTTGACCATGGAGGCGAGTTCCAACATCTCCGACGAAGCACCATCGTGAGGTCCCCAACTCCTTGGCTCCTTTCTTTTATTTTCAGATAGGACTAGCCATAACTTTCATTTTATGCTTTCTGATTAATTTTTTATTGATTGATTTAGCATACCCAACCTGATTCGTAGTTTGTCGGAAACCTGCTCCTTCCTAGAGCAGGATCCCTATGCTCCATCTCCTCCCTTTGCGAAAGCATCCACCATCCCACCGCCTTTCGCCTCATTTCCGCTCACTAACGGGTCGAGGCAGTTAGTCCTGGACTCCCCATCCTTCTTATAAAAGTCTCTGAAGCTCAAATCCAGAGGGAGGAAATTTTGGAGCTCGTCAGAGGTTCTTAGTGCTCCCTTGATCCTCCGACCTCTTGGGAGAACTCGGGCCATCCCCAGAGCTTTTTGAGCCTTTTAGTTTATAGAGGATGCCTCCAGGAACATTTTGCGCCTTAGAGGAGGACCAGAAACCATCGAAGTCGCAAGTGAGAAATGATTGAAGGAGCTATGATCGACTGTTCTTCCATGTTCTTATGGAGGAGGAGTAGCCATTGGATCCTTTCTCGTCCTAGTTTTGATTGCAACCATTAGATATCTGTACAAATCAACCATCCGATGGAGCTCCAGATCTAATCTTGTACATTGATCGTTGAAGCATCACCACACTCCCAAAGGTTTTCACGTGGATAAGTAAAGCACCAACAACCATTGGATCCATGCATTTAGAGGTAAATTGCACATTTAATCCCTTGCTTCTTGCTATTAATTGTTTAGTCTTGTAATTTGTTTTCGTAGTATAATATTTTTGTAAAAATTGCAAGCCAGACATCTGTTTGTAATTACACTTTGGTCCTAGCCATGTCACATCACATACTGTCCCATGTGAGGTGACATTTTCCACTTAGACCCTCGTAACATTTTGTATTTAATTTATTTTTAGGTAAATTGCTCAAAGGACCTCGTACCTAGTTTAATTACATTTATGCCCTTTCTTGTACATGCATTTTTGTGATTGTTTTATTATTTATTAAATATAGCATCCGTGGTCCAAAAATTCTTAATAAATAGAATTAACTACCAGTTAGCATCTACATTCACACCCTATTTTTATTTTTTGCATTTTACGCACTTTTAAAATTTATTAAAACTCAATGAGCACATTTTTATTCTTGTTTGAATTATAAAATACCACAAAACTATAAAATTTTTTTGAAAAACTCCCAAAAAATATGTATTTATTTTAGTATATTTTAACTCAAGACCAAAAAATCCCTAAAAATAGAAAAGAAGATGCATAAAAATTAAAAATCACCCAAATCCAGATAAAAATATATAGAATTCCAAAAAACTCAAAAACATATTTATTTTTGTTTCTGAATTTTCTTTTTTTTATATGTTACTAATTAAAATTTATTTGGAAATTTTTTGACACTTTCTCTTATTTTTAATTTCCAAAACAATTCATACTATTTATTTAGTTCTTATTTTGGGATATTTTTTATTTTAAAAATATATAAAATTAGCAATATTATCTAAAAAATCACAAAATAGCAAAATTTTATTTAAAACTAAAAAACAATTTTATTTTGCACTATTTCTTTTTTTCAATAGTATTTATAATTATCTTACCTTACATTGTATTTATGTATCCTTATATATTCTCATGTTATATATTTGAAACGAAAAAGAAATTAAAAATCATAAAATATAAAAAATACATAATTGTAAAATTAAAAATCAAAACATATAAAAGTAAAAATATAAATTAAAAAACCTACACAAAAATATATACACATGAAGAATACAAATTTTATGCATTTACTGTTCGATCTATCTTGTTTGCTCCCCATGTTCAACACTCTACACATACTTACACTTATGCACCCATGTAGAGTAATAATAAATCATAACCCCACATTTATTTGTACTTTGATTTTATATCAATTATAGGTTAATTGTAGAATTAGTCCGATGTTCTCATTGGTCGTTTCGACGATTATGTTCCAATCTTGTGTGGCGAACAAAACCAAAAGAATTTTTAGCTTTTCAATGGGGTTTACGTGCACCAGCACACATCTTTTTGGGACTTTTGCACAATTCCCACTAGAAATGATTTATTTGTTCCCATTTAATCCATAAACTTCATTCTAATTAATCTTCCATGATTAAAATTAAATAAAAATAGCAAAATTTTTTTAGAAATTACGCAAAAATCGTGGTTCCGTTCTGTTAATTAGACCTTTCATACATTATTTTTAATTTGCATTTTCATCCATGTTATTATTTTTTATAATTCCAAAACTCCATAAAAATTCTCTGTTTTGCATTTAAAAATCAATAAAAAACAAAACTTTTATGAAAAAAATATAAAAAATCTTGGTTGAATATTTCATTTCTTTTAATTTATGTACCATTTTTTGCATTTTTATTTCTCAAAAAAACCAAAAAATCACAAAACACTCACAAAAATTCATAGAAATTAATAGATAATTATAAAAAATGTAAAATACCTTTCTGGAAATTATAAAAATTCCTCTTTCTTTCTGTGTATTTTTCATCTATTTTTTAATTTATTTGCTATTTTAAAAATCCAAAAACATTTTCATTTAAGTCTATTTATTTTATTTTCTTTTTTGATTTATTTAAGAGCATTAAAACTATTAAAAATTCTGAAAAATCACAAAACATTAAAAATTTTCTACAAACCTAAAAATAAATTTATGTTGGTTTTCTATTTATTTTTACCACTGTGTAAGACACCTACAATTGCATTCCTTCTCTTTTTATTATTCCTTTTTTCTCATTTCCATTTTTTGTTTTAAAAATATGGAAAAATCTTCTGCAAAATTAAAAAATATATAAATTTAATATTCATAAAAAACAAAACAAAGAGTATTGGGCATAGAAATTCTTTCTTTATTTCATTGATTTAATAACCCCACGATTTTGGTAGCATCCCTGAGTTCTATCATGTACACTATATAGGTATATAGATAACAGTCATAGTTCTTGTGCTATATTGTTTTGTTTTTTATCTTGAGCTGTATATGAAAAAACATTAATTTCTGTAGAGGGATTTTTGGGTTGCAATGACACTACAGGTAATTCATTAATTTTAAAGCCCTAGATTCCTCTGCTCAACAATAATCCTAAATCTTGTATGTGGTTTGATGAAACGATCTAAGATATATTCTTGGATCATGTGGTTTCATCATTTAAAAATTTTAAATTATGTTGCACCGAGCAACTAGTGTGACTAGTCACTTCGATCGCATATGATGCGATCTTCACGCTTCCGTGAAGGCTTAAGGATCTTCTCATATCCTTAAGTGGGAATCCTAATGTACACCATGATGTGCAAAAGGCCAGATATCTGCCATGTGGCAGGAGTTGTATGCGATTGCCAAACCTGCTATGGAGAGAAACAGTGGAATGTAGTGAAGGATATCTTAGTGTATCTAAGTCGAACACAAGATTACTTCTTGGTCCATGAAGATGGTGATCTCCAAGTCTTACAATACGTAGATTCTGACTTCTAGTCTGATATTGATGATCAAAAGTTGACATCAAGATTTGTGTTCCTATAAAATGGTGGTGTTGTGAGCTAGAGAAGCAAGAATCAGGACACTACAATTGATTCAATAATAGAAGCCGAATACATTGATGCATCATATGCTGCAAAGGAGGTAGTGTGGTTGCGCAAGTTTGTCATGGAGCTTGGTGTAGTTTCCTCTAATACTCCCATCTCGCTACTCTGTGATAACATGGGAGCCATCGCTCAAGCAAATGAACCCAGGTTGCATCAAAAGAGCAACAACGTGGAAAGGAAATACCAGATCATCCAGGAGATTCAAAAGCGTGGTGACATCATAATAACCAAGGTGGCCTCTGCCGACAACTTTGTTGATCCGCTTACCAAACCTATGATAGAAAAATTAGTCGACCATCATGTAATGAGTATGAGTTTAAGGATTATATCTGAATGGTTCTGAGGGTTAGTGGAAGATTGTTAGACATGCAAGCCCATGAAAAACCATTCCTACAAAAAATGTTATTGTAATGTTTTATATATCAATCATAGTTATTTATTTATTTTCACACCTTATATGAGATTAAATGAATGAATGAACTACAAGATCCCTTAGTACAATTAGGGTTATGTACCATGACCATCCTAATGATCATATTGTTGTTGATTCTATTGGTGAATCATAAAGGCTGGTGCATGGATGAATATATAAAGTGTTAGATTGAGGACTCAACAAGCATCGTCAAGTATTATTAAGATATGATTTCTAGCCTGAGAAGGAGATGGTAATCCTTCTCCATAGGCTGATATCTGACCGATCTCTTGATGTAGGTCCTCTGCATAGGAATTGAGATTCATATATGTTAGATAAGTTATGTCAAAGAGTTGAGTTAACAAGATTGAGATCACCAAGACCAATGTTGTATACTGTCATGATATAGGCATGCATCCTCTGACTGGAGACAAATGTATTGCTATATGTCTGAATATGTACATTTGGCAAACCGATAGGTTGATGGCCTAACCAAGGTCTATACACCATCGAGCTTGTGTACATGTAAGGGAATATGAGTAATACGATCTCTTAAAGGGATCATACATGTTCACTTGTGAATCGAAAGACACGAGCTCACTCATGAGGTATTGGGATCAATCAAATTCCATGCATGGTAATCTTTCTTTAAAAGCATGACAAGAATTTGTAGGTATGATATAAGCTTTTGGAAAGTGTATGATGGATACCAACTCCCAATTATCAAATGTAAAACTTGATGATAAAACCCTGAAAAAGATAGTATAAAATAGATCTATATCTTTGGGTTTATTAAATGTCATCCAATATGAAGGATGTATAGGATTTGGAATACCTGAGGGTGATGTGATTATAAATGATTGTATAACAATGATGCTTCCATTCTGATGGAGTGATGAAACAGATCTGGATTTTAGTAGCTCCTCTCAATAGAGAAGTGATCCAGTCTTAGTCTAAATGTTGGACATTGATTTGAGTGTTATTCAGATGCAATGAGGAGATTAGATCTATAGCCTTGACTTAATTAAGCATCTATGAGAGTTCCCCGAGATCTATATTTGAGATGTGATCTTAATATCTATGTCACTATACGTGGAACGTACAATAGCCAAGTACTTATCTCCAAGTATACACGAAGAAAGCACATTAATCTTTAAAGAGTTTTAGAATAATTCCATAGAAAGAATATGTATCCAAGCATTAAGAAATAGCTAATTAAATATCACTTAATTATCATGAATAATGTGAATGTGATTCATATAATTTTGATGCATGATATTGATGATCCAATATAATTAAATGCAATTTAATTATCATAGATATGAAAAATGTGGGTCGCATTATTCATTTTAATCATACATATTGTAAATGTGATTTATAATATATAAGAGAGAGCCATTTGTAAAAATCATTTACAATTTGAATGTTGACGTGAATTGGATTCATATTGGACAATTAATTAAAAATATAATTTACATTTTCTTTTTGGGTGTAAATATGATTCAGAAAAATTTCCGAATGGTATGATTGATATTTCACAAAATAATTTTAAATTATTTTTGCGAAATAATTTACAATAAAAGTTCTTGTAAATAATTAGAGGATTATGTGATATACACGATCTTAAATAAATAGGAAAAGGAGCTTGCCTTCCATATAGAGAGGTGGAAGGCCACCCTTGAGTCCTAGTACAAAGTGGTCATCGCCCATTTATATTAGGAAGGATGTAGCCTGCTTTCATAATCCTTTAATGCTTATTGATTTGGTTGAATTAATTTATATAGAGAATTATTCAATATATTTAATTTAATATAATTAATTGTTGTTATGCTTTTGCAACAAAATCATTGTCATTGAAAGAAACACAAATCAATCTCTACCATTGTATTTGTGTTGTCCATGGATTGAGATCGATGAACTCCCAAAATATTATAAAATAAGAGGCAACCCTAGCTCTTATTTCACAACACATAATTAACAAGCTCTCTCTCTCTCACTCATCATACTAGCCCCCCCCTCTCTCTCTCTCTCTCTTTAAGTGGTCATCCACATCTTGACTTAGAGAGCATCGCTATCATTGATACACTGTTGTATTGCTACTTCGAATGCTCATAGATCTTTGTCTTCCTCGGTTCTTCTAATACGATAAGAAGACCTCAGATTTCATGTGATGAAATCAGGAGATCCGTTGCTTTGATCCATCTTGGATTGTGAGAAGGACACATTTCATCTACATTTTTGCAAGCGTCTCCTCAGTCGGGTCGGACTTGAGATAGACAGTCTCTTTATTTAGAGACTATGATCGCAACCACTATTAAAGTGGTATTCCTACATCTTATTTGTGGTTTAGATAAAATGATAGAAGAAGTGTCCCTGGATCATGTGGTTTCATCGCTTTAAAAAATTTTAAATTCTGTTGCTCGGAGCAACTAGTTCGACTAGTCGCTCCCGATTGCATTTGATACGATCTTTACGCTTCTGTGATGATCTTACGGTTCTTTCCATAACCTTCACCGTCATTATAACCTGGGGTTTGAGGGCGTGGATGTTTTTTCCATCGACAACACCATGAAGTTCCTTATAGGGTCCCTGCCAGGATGACTTGAGGTTGTAGGGAAGGAGGCGGGACTCGATCTCCATGATCTTGGAGTAGACCTTGCTAACAATGAGGTTGTCTTACGCGATGGTGAGCTCCACGCCTTCCTTTGGGAGGTCAACGCCCTTGTCAAGGTTGCACTACCTAGGGATGTTTATGATGGAGTTGGCGATCTCCAGGCCACAGTCGGTGTGCTTAAGGACCGTTATATAGATATGAGCTTAGAGGATTGTTTAAGGCCCTTGTAGGGACAATATTATTTGTGGGAGGGGTGAGGTAGTTGATGGTGTTGGCATAGCCACGATTCTTGGCGATGGTGGCCTCAGATGGATTGTTGACAATGTAGTAATAGACATTGGGGATGTTGTCGATGAGGATGTCTGGTTAGTAGATATCTCTCATGTCGACCTACTTCCTATGCATGAACTCGAGGGATCCATGGGTGCCGAAGTGGAGGACAAGATCAGCTTGGAATATCTTCTCCACATAGGAGTAGTAGGCCGTAAATTTGTGATGGGGGCTAGAAGACTTGGAGAAGAGTAGGTGCATGCGGTCTCCCTCGTAATCGAAGATAGGTTGCACACCGATGAAGACATTCACAAGCCCCTCCTAAAGCCCTACATGCACCACCACCATCCCCCCTACTGCTAGTAAGAACACCCTGTTCCCACATACAAGACCAGAGATAGGGATAAGGAGAGAGGGCAATGATGGTGGTTGTGGGAGGAAGAGTGGAGGGAGGATAGATGGAGGTGGTGGTGGTGTTGGAAGGGGGCTGCTGGAGGAAGGGGGAGGGAGTTTTCTTTTTCTTCTTAGTTTTGGTTAATCCCAGTCATCATATCAGGGATTGGTTAGATTAATCCAGTCATTTGATAGAGTTAATAAACTGAAGGAATATAGGGTTATGGGTGTAAGACGACACACTTATTCAGGGTCCTAGGCGTAATTCATGATTATGTAGAATTATGATGTAATTATGAAATTACTTAGGTTTATGAATGTAAATATAGTTATATTTAACATTTCAATTATAGAAATAAATATAGAAATTATGTTAGTTTTGCTTTAACATCATTATAAATATTGGGGGTCACCGAATCAAGTGACCCATCTTGTTTACTTTTAAGTAAAAACATTGTTATCAATATGAATTTAGAATTAAAGGTTATTCCAATAAATCCATAAATTGTAATACATTTATTTTGCTTTGGTGACATTAATGATAGTGTGAATAATTGAATAGTCATCAATCTCATCACATATAAAAAATTATGTGTTATACACAACAATGTAAAATAGATGTGGTTCACTAATATTATCGGAAAAGAGTAGCTTATTTCTTTGTAATATTAAACTATAAACAATCTAGTCATCTTACATTACTAGGAAGCATTTACTTTTTCTTAAAATAATTATCAATTCAATAAAACTTAAATAAGTAGTCGTGGAGTTTATTAATTAGGTAAGAATCGATACATGAGGTGTGAATTTGGGGAGAATTAGTTATTGATTTCACGATTATGTTGCGCTCATAAAATATTTCAGCTTCAAATTCACCATAGCAAGGATACATGCATGCATGCATAAACACATGTATTGTCGCATATACATAGAGATAATAAAATGAGTATCATTTTTTGTGGATATATACAATCATGAATACACATATAGTTTTCAATGTTTAAAAAATGTATAGAACATGATTATGTAACTTTTTCTGACATGGATAGTAATATCTATTATATTAAATTTATGTGTGCATATTTTATTGACATGTTCTATCGACATATTTGATTTGTGATATTCGATATCCCTGTCAGTATCCTAAATAATGAAAAGATATATATCCACACTTTTGACCCCACAAAAATTAAAACTGATTTCCCTATCCATATTCATGCCTCGTTAAAACTATATACGATACTCGATGCATATGGATTATCTGGATGCATTCACTCTGATCGGGGCTAACACAGATAAATCAACCTACAACTAATACTTTAGTCTGTATCTGTATCCAAAAAAATTAAAACAATATTCTTATTTATAATTGTAACATCAAGAAATAGTTAAACTAAGGATGCAAACATATATTGAGATATCCTTATCTAATCCTATATTATGTCCATTCTATAAAGATTTACTTTCATATACATTTATGTTTTAAAATGGATACATATATGTATTTCACTTTGATATATACCTATATTTGTATCTCCATTTGCATATTTAATTATAGATAAATATTATTGTAGATTTTTTCTAAGTATTTGTTGCATAATTGTATATACTATCTAATTGAAATTGTTATAACTATCATGAAATAAATGTATTTTTTATATTTACATTATGTGTAACTCATTGATACATAAGCTAATATCTAAATTGCTAGTATTATACATTTTGATTCATATATGTTTAGCATCTATATATATTTTTAATGATATATAAAAAGTAGCTATCATATATACTAATATCTGTATCCACATCTGTATTCATATCTAAATTAATAAATATATAGTTACGTCTGCATTTGTATTAGTTCCAATCCAATTTCATCTTAAATTAAAACCCATATTCATTTTCATGCATGTGATGAGTTACCCATTCATTCACCTTTTGTTCCTTAAGTTTTATATCTATATATCTCTATTTAATACATGCAAATACATCTAACTCTTATAAATTAACACAATAAGTGTTGTTTGTAAGTAATACATAAACATGTGTATTTAAATCCAAAATAAAAGAATAATGAAAGAAAAGAAAATTAAAGGAAGTATTGTAAATACTGACTGATCCTAGACCACGAGACCAAGTAAATAATGAATAGGTCGATAAGGAATAAAGTAGGGGGAGATCAGGGCAAAGAAAATAGACAAATACACCAAGCCCTAGAAATCCTATGTGTTCAAACATTGTATACATCTATACATACACTATTTTATATATAGCGATACACATTAAATGAAGATATTTTCACCATGAAACATGTACATAGTAATGTATAGAAAAATATAAAAGATAATTGCTAATAAAAACCCAACATTGTACACATGGAGCATATATATGAAAAAGCCACAAACGAAACTTCATTGATGAATATCACCTCCATATGAACTCAAAATTCAGCAAACTCACTTTCATTATATTTCAAATTAAATTATCTATCTAATGAAGGTGGTTTCATTTAAAATAGAGTTATGATGCAAAAGTCGATTTTCTGGGTACCATTACACAAGAACATTTGTATATAATATTATATATTTTATTCTTTCTATTTTTACTATTTCTATAATTTTAAATAAGTATATATGTTGTATATAAAGTACTAAAAAGATAAACATAAATCAAAATAATTAAAATAGATTCAAAATAAATAATAGAATACAATATATATGCACACTATACATATAAATTATACATACATTTATTTATGTATATAAAAAATATTAAAAATAAAATAAAATATGTAAATAAATATCAAATTATTTTATTAATATATATATATGTATGATAATAAATACATAAGATACAAAATAAAATAAAATATATAAAACATTGGTATTTACACATATAGTTATACTTGTACTGATTAACACCTAATAAATAGAATGATAAAAATAAATAAAAATAACCTAAATAGTATATAAAATTAGAAATAACTTTATATTTTAAGATTTAATTAATAAAATCATTTTTATTTTATTTATTATTATCTTTTTTTAGCCTTATTCTATCTTCTAGCAGGAGGGTCTTGACCAATCCTAGATGAGGAAGGGATAACCCAGGGTCATTCCTCCCTTCTTCATGCAAACACTTCTGTCGGATTGGTCCCTAGACTCCATCCTATTTTTTCTCCCACCCAACGTTTATCTTGTTGACCTTGAACTCTTCATGAAATATACGCTTTTAACTTCTAGGATTCACACCAACCTCTAACAACGAATTGATCTTCATCAGCGGAGGCACAAACCCTAGTCAAATGAGACCTCCCCACTGCCTTCTATTCATTGTCCCCTCTCACAATCGAGCTCGTGGAGCTCATCTTGTCATCCATAACCCCAATCGATTAGTACGAGAGAGCTTGTAATCAGAGCTAATTTCCCATGGTGTCAGCAAGGACAAGGCTGGTCAGATCGAGTCTCCCACATCACTGGAAAAACCTTCTCAGGTGTGGCCCTGCTTCTCGAGGTATCTGAGCAAGGTTGGTACATAGCAAAGCTTATTTTCTTTTGCATTTTCATTCTTAAGTTGTTGGTAATCATATGTTTTTATTTCAGTGAATATATTTGGTTATTTTCTAATATCTTCTTTCGCCAGAGTAGTACTCTCTAGCCATTATCCATCTTGAAATCACCTATGTTTCCTACCATTGATTACATCATTATCTGACCCTTCATGTTCTACGTCAGACCACACGCTCAGATCCAACCCTGATATTCTCAGATCATGTGAATGGTCTTCATCTCTCATTCACCTGACACCCATTTCATTCACCTATTTATGTGAGTCTATGCCTTTTTGTGGGTCGAGGAAGCGCTCCTCGAGCCCATGCAGTTTTCTTGCAGGTTCATGAACATAAAGACTCCTCCAGAAGCAGATTTCCAGAACATAGAATCATTCCTAGGTAATCCGAGCTATGAAGAACCCATGTCTCTCTCAACAAGACCTAGAATCATTTGGACACCACCATTGGATGAGGACAGACCCTTGGAACCTTTGGCACTTGTTCTACAACCGATTGACCAACTGAGGAGCCAGGTCAAGGTAATCGAAGGATGGGGGAAGAGTTGTTCCTTCCCTGTCTTCGATCAATCAACTCCACTGTTCGATCAGAGGGCCCTTCCAGTTTATATCAGAACCATTGGAGTAGTGGCTAAATGAAGCCCTCATCCGTCTTCCAATGTGCTCAAGTGATTTAATCCTAGATGTCGGCTTGCGCATGATGGGTATATTACAAACTTAGCCCTGTAACTTTTTGTAAGTTAGTTTTAATATTTAAACTTTCTTTTATAGAGTAAATATTTTTATAGTATTTGCACTAGAACATTCAGAAGTTGTTGCTATTGTTCTTAGGTCCAGTACTTGGTCAACTCATCTGACAATATATGTGAAGCACTTGGATTTTTGCAACTAACCCCTCCATATTGGGTTATTTTGTTTTGGTCCTAAAACATTGTAAATCGATATAATATTTTTGAGTTAGTTGGAGCTTATAGCCAGAACATAATTTATTTGCAAAAATAACCTTGGTAGAGCTTATTAAATTGAATATATTTTGGTATTTTGCTTGATTGATTGTAAACTTTGTTCAAATTTTATGAAATGCAATAATAGTTATTGGAAATTGCAGCTTAGTCCCTATAATGTTGATTCAATTTTGTGCTTGTATTTTAATCATTAAAAAATAGCATTTTGCATCCAAAAATTATGGGGAAATTATATTAAATATCTGGGACACTATTTTAGCGCATATATTTTTAACAAGGCATTTAAAATTTTTCTACTTTTAAAAATTCAAAAAATATTGCATTTTTTATGTTTGATATTTAAACATTCATAAAAACTACAAAAGTTTTTGAAAAAAACAAAAAATACATGTATGCATATTTATAATTAATCTTATGTACAAGAATTTTGAATAATATAAAAAAACTCCTGAATATTGTAAAACCCTAAAAAACTTATAAAAAATTATAAATTCAAGGAAAATCCAAAAATAATGTTTTCTATTTTTGTTTTTTTGTTATTTATAGAATATATTAAAATATATTAGGGTTATTTTAGCACTTACAGATATTTATTAAATCCTAAACAAGGCTACTAATTTACAATATTCATGACTTAGTCTTATTTCTTTATGGTAAAACCATAAAAATTATAAAAATCCACCAAAATAACTAAAACAAGAAAAATCTTTCAGACCAAAAAGCATTTATTTTTTGCATTTTGAGTTTGTTAGTAATGTATTATAATGGTTCTTAGGAATTCATTGTAACCCGTTAGCGACAATTATGTATTTTTTCCCAATTTTGAGCTCTATTGGGTTTTATCCAATATAAGGACCCTTGGACATCTTGAATAAAACAAACATATTTATTCTCTCATTATTTATCACATGGGATTAAAGCAACAGTCTTACACCGAGGTTTCGACCTAAATCCTACCCCACAACCGACCCTATATCTAGGTTTATCCCCATTTTGTAGGATTTCTCCCATTTGTCAATGCTCAAGGGCATCCAAGGCATGAACATGCCCTCATAGGGGAATCTAGGGCGCCCTCACTAGGGCATCATCACGAGGACATCTAGATTCATCTAAGGGACTTTTTAAGGCATGCTCTGCTATCGCGATAGTATCCACCTCTCCTCGAGGCACTTGCGAGGCCAACTCTACTAGACATGGCCCCGCCAAAAGCTCGAAGTGCCTCTAGAGCTTCACCTGAAGATTGATGTGCAATCACCCCTCTTGCGACTTCACCTGAAGAACTTCTAAAGCCCGGTTTGAAGCCTGAAGCTCCACGCAATTACTTTCTAAAGCATAATCTAAATCCAAAAGACCGTTGGGGATTCCTCTTGAAGCCTAAAGGTCTTCGTGACACATCCTTATTGCTTCTATAACAGGATGTTGATGAATATCCATTTCATTGAAGGATATGGGGAGATCCTCAAGCACATCACAGAAGTGTGAGTATCACATCGAATGCAATCGAGAGCGTGAGGATCGCATTGAATTTTAAAATTTTTAAAGTGATGAAACCATATGATCCAAGAACACTTCTTCGATTGTTTCATCTAAACCACAATTAGGTACTATGGTAACCTCTTAAAGAGTGGTTGCGCTCGAGTCTCTAAACTAAGAAACCTCCTATCTCAAGTCCAATCCAACGAAGGAGACGCTTACGAGCGCATTGATGAGACGCGTGCTCCTCGCAATCCTTGTCGATGATCCAAGCGGCGGATCTCTTGATCTCATCACAAGAGATCTAACATTTTCCTCACGAACGATATGCACTAAAGGAGATGAAGATCAAGAATAGATGATCCGACAACATAACGATGATGTTGCGGTGATGATGATACTCACAAGGGCTCCATGGTGGATGACCACTATGAGAGAGAGGCTTGGCATGTGGAGAAAGAGAGAGAGAGAAAGCATTCGTTGTAATCGTGTATTGTGTAACTCGAAGAGCAAGAGGTACCTATTCTTATATAGGGTATTGGGAGTCCATGGATCCCAATCCATTGACATCACACAATCAATGGGTGAGATTGATTTGTGTTTCTTTCAATGGCTATGATCTTGTAGTAAAAGCACAACAACAATTAATTTAATTGAAATTAATATATATTGATAAATCAATATATTTAAATTCAAATCAAATCTTAATTATCCTTGGAGATAATGAGGAGAAAACCTAATCCCTTAAAATAGGGGACGACCACCCTTCTCATGGGATCTCATTGTCTCATGAGATCTTGTTATCTCATGATATATCTCAAAGATTTATAACAATTGTTGTAAATTATTTCACAAAAATAATTAATAATTATCTTGTGAAATTTGCGATCATGCCATTGGAAAAATGTGAATCACATTCACATCACAAAATAAAATGTAAATTATATTTTCAATTAATCATCCAATGTAAATCCAATTCACATCAATAATTAATTAACAAATATAAATCACAATATGCTCTCCTTAATATATTATAAATCACATATACATTATATATGATTAATATGGATAGTACTATCCACATTATTCATAACCATGATAATTAAATCACATTTAATCATCTTGGATCTCTTTTCTAATGTGCCCAAATAACATATATCACATTCATATTATTCACATCTCTGATAATTAGTTCACATTTACGTATCTTAGATAACTCTGCTTGTAATATAAATCAATGTCATATTACTCATGATAATTAAACAACATTTAATTATCAAATTTCTCAATGCTCAGATATATAATATCAACAATGAAATTATCATTGAACTATTTCAAGTATAATGCGCTTTTTCCGTGGATACTTGGAGATAAGGATAGGGCGATTGTATTGTTCCACGTATAGTGACTTGGATATTGAGATCAAATCTCAAATGCAGATCTCGGGCCTCCCATAGATGCTTGGTTAAATCAAGACCGCAAATCTAATCTTGTCATTGCATCGGAATCTCATTCAGATCAATCTCCAACATTTGGACCAAGATCATATTACTTCTCTATTGAGAGGAGTCACTAAAATACAGACCCGTTTCATCGCTCCCTATGAATGGAAGCGTCATGGTTATACAATCATTTATGATCACTTCACCCTCAGGTATTCCCAATACCCGAACATCCTAGATACTGGAAGATCTAGATTAGCCCTGATATATAAGATCAATTTTACACTGTCTACTTCAGGGTTTTATCAGTAAGTTTCTCATTTCATCATTGGGAGTCAGTATCGATCATATACTTTCCAAAAACATATATCATACCTAGGTCTTGATCATATAAAATTCCAAAAGTATATATCAAACCTACAAATTCAGTCAAGCTTCCAAAGCAAGATGACCATGCACGGAATTTGATTCTTCCCAATATCCCATGAGGGAGCTCATGTCTTCCGGTTCAGTAATGAACCTGTATGATCCCGTTGAGAGATCGTATTACTCATATACCCTTGCATGTACACCAAAGTGTTGCTGTATAGACCTTGATTAGGTCATTAACCTATTGGTCTGCCAAATGTACATACTCAGATATATAGTAATACATCTATCTCCGGTCAGAGGATGCATGCTATATTGTGATAGCATACGACACAGGACTTCAGTTATCTCGATCTCGTTTAGTCAACTCTTTGACCTAACTTATCTAACACCTCGAAATTTCTATTCCTATGCAGAGGACATGCATCAAGAGGTCAGTTAGATGTCAATCAAATGAGAAAGGATTGCCATCTCCTACTCAGGCGGGATCTCTTAACAATCATTTGACGGTGCTTGATGAGTCCCCAATCTAACTCATTAGATATTCATCCAAGCACTAGCCTCTATGATTCAATAATTGAATCAACATTGTAGGATCCTCAAGATGGTAATGGTACATAACCCTAATTATACTAAGGGACCAATTAAGCAAATTAGTTATTCTTCATTTCAGATCAGGGAATGACATTCGCAATAACATTTATTGCAAAATGGCTCGTCGTGGGCTCGCATTTCCAACAATCTCCCACTAGCCCAAGGAGTCATTAATGGGCTAATAATTTAAACTCGCACTCATGTGACAATCATATGCTATTTAGAAAAATAGCTAGGTAAGTTGATCAATCACTCTGTTCCCAAAAGACTACGCTAAGTCCTTTTATGGCACTTGCATATCTCTCAGTAACAATGCTCGCATCCGATGCAAACGTTGCATCTCATGCAACCAATATTCAGTCTTGTCAGTTATAGTGTCTTTGAAACTACATCTCAGTAATGATTATAACAAGTATTTCTATAATACTTATAAGAATACCCTTATTCTCGGAGATCTCTATCTCTTAAGGTATTTGCAAATAAGACCTTTTACATTACTATCTATAAAGTCTTATTCTCTTGAAGATACGACTTAGAGATCATTATTTCTAAAGTATTCTCATCTTTGAAGATATTGTTATTACTGCAATCAAGTGTTTTATTTCCATAGCATGATTAGCAACAGTTTACTACTCCCACTACATGGCAGACATACGACTTTTGTACACATCTAGCATATACTTGGCTTCTCGCAACTGATGCACAAGGGCAAGCAGTTCTAACATTCAGTTACTCAACTCCTGGAGGTGTTATCTCCTTATATAGGTCAGTACCATATCTTAAGTAAGGAAGAATTTCGTGGAAATTTCCAAAAAATGAAACAAGTCCAAGGTGTAAAACTAATTTGACGGTCCTAATATTTTCTTCTCTTTACTTATGAACAACTTCTGAACTACGATCCAAGAGGTACCCTTGAGATCATATCTCAAGTTATGGAATAGTCAGTCTATAAAACATTTATTATTATCCTTATATCATTACAAATGATAAGGATATTATCTACATTTAGCACGATGAGCATAATGACACCCCCACTAAGCTTCACATGGTTCATAAAGATTCTATATGAAATCACTACATTTTTAATTTCATCAAATCTTATGTTCAAACTACAAGAAGCTCACTTGAGTTCCTAGATGGAGTTATTCAGCTCGCACACCTAGCTTTCCTCAACCATGAAGCCCTGGGGCTACTTTATATGAATATCCTCGGAGAGGTATTCATAGAGGAATGCAATCTTTACTTCCATCTTGAAGATGTCAAAGTTATGTAGCTATAGTTAGAAATATTCTGATGGGTATAAGAAAGGTAACTGAAGAGCAAGTCTCATCGCAAGTGATGTCTTCTCTTTGGTGTGTATCTTGTGGATATGAGCCGTGCTTTGAAGGTTTATACCTTCTCATCAGGTTCTCTCTTTCGCTTGAAGATCCATTTACACCTTAACAAGTCTTACCCTTATAGGTGGATCCTCAAGGGTCCATATACAACACTTGTATATGAAGTCTACTTTAGACTTTATTGCTAAAATCCATCATTCTATGTCATGATCTTGAGAGGCTTCATCACATGAAGTTAGATCATTGTCAGACTTAACTGACACGTGGAATACATCCCCAAACTCATTTGAAGAGGTATGATTGTTTCATCTTTAATTGTCCTTTAGTTTCTCATTTTAGGAGCCTCATCATCATCTCAAGATTTAATGAGTTCCTTTTACTTCATTTTAATCTTTATTCTCAAGAGAGTCATCCTCTAAGAATCACATTCTCAGAGATGAATCTTTAAAGAATCTCAAGGTCATAAGGTAGGTATCCAATACCATCCTTTATTTTCCTAATGAAGTAGTACTCTCTGGTACTAGATTCCAGCTTACTTGCACGGAACCTTATTAAGGATATATATTGTAGTCTCTGCTACATATATACCTGGAAACTAAGAGGCAATTATGCTAATATTCATCATTGACCTAATCATGTCACACATGATCTAATTGTATCTTCCTACAACTCTATCGAGTTTAGTTGTATCAGGAGGAGTGAGATGAGAATGATATTCATATCTCCATAAGGTATTCCACGAATTCATCTAATAGGTACTTGCTACCTAGTTTAGACAAAATTCATTTTATCTTCCTTAAACTTTGGTTCAAAACCAAACTTATGAAATCTTTGAACATTTCAAAGTTTTCTTAGGTGAAGGGAAGAAATCTCATATCACAAATAATCATTAATAGATATCACATATCCATAATGTTTATTCTGATATAGATGATCCACACACATCAATATGTATGAGATCTTAAATACCTCGACATTTTACACCATTCCCAAAGAAGGATGTATTGGACATTTTTACTTTTGAATAAAATATTCACAAGTATGTAAGTTTATTTAAAATTTTAGACATTCTAAAGTTTCATATCTTACTAGTCTATTGATTAAATCAACAAATGTCCAAGGTTTGATGCTAGATCATTGTCAAATGATCTTCATCCTCCTATTGATCTTTTATTGTTTAACTTCTAGTATTAGAAATCTTAATGAACCATTCATTAATTTTCTAATTTAGAAGAGTCTACTAGATGTTAGATTAATATATAAAATATATCCATCATAACTCTCAATGATAGGTTTATTCCAGAATTCATGTTTATATCCAACACTTAGAAATAAACTATGAGTGTATTCTAATATCCATGTCATAGAGAAATTATCTAAGACTAAGGGCTCTCCCACTGAAAATATGAAGTCTATCTATCCAATAGAGATTATTGCAACAATTGCATCAATATCCATGTGGATGACTATTAAACCTTAGGATCAAAATTATAGTCTTCTAATACATATGCAACCATTTTGCAAGTGTTATTAGAAGATTGAGATACAATTATTATACTTTTAATCTCATCAAATAAGCAAGTCAATTTCAATGATTAGGTTTAGATCTAAATTATTTCGATGCAATATCTGGGACCTTCTTTAAGGATCCTAGACTAAATAGTCATACTATCAATACATTGGTTTATTGCAGTATTGGCATTCATCCAGTTCTTTGGATGTCATATGGAAGTCAAAGAAGTACAGTCAACCTCTTGGCTTTCCTTCTTGCTTGGGTCAGACTCATGCTTCCACTGTGCTCCCTTCATCTATAAACAACCATTGCTTGTGACAAATGATCTCTTATGTTGAATTCAAAAGATTTCAATATAAGAGTATTTCAACATTATACATGCTTCATTCACTTCATACAAAAGGGATTGGCGGCGCAGCTTGTTTCCTGTCTCCCAACAGTTTCTTTGTAAGCTTAATTATCAGATACTAACAATTACAATCCCATCGACAGTTTAATGTTAATATTATGAAGCTTCACGGATGACTAGAGTACAGACAGTAGAATGATGACATTCATCATATCTACATCCATCTTAACTCTTAAAATCATTGGTTCAGGTAGGTACTCAAACTTTTTTGAGTACATCATCTCCAATAGAACCACCATTCTGCATAATGCAGAGAACCATGTCATTCATGGTTAAATGTTGAGAGTGCATATATTTGCCAAAAACATCTTCTTAGATTTTATTAGGATTATTTGACAATTACGTTCATCATCGACATGTCACTTCCAAAGTACATTCGATGAGAGATCAAGACTATAGAGACATACAAACTCTAGGATCGTTGTCCTATTGTCTATTTAATTATCATTGCTCATTATTATGAGGAAACTCGCACATTGCAACTATATACATTATGGGTCCAACTGCAAGTACAATATCTTTACCATGGATCCAATCTATGTTATTTTACTGGTTATTATTGAGTATAACATTGAGTGGGTTTAATGAAGGATTGTCTGAAATAAGAAATTTACATAAATATATATAAATATATACTTCACTTTGATTTAGGAGTTTTATATCAAAGTTGTCTGGCCTTGTCAACATTGAAAGTTCATTCCCTTAATTACTTTCAATGTAAGAGATATACTTACCAATAAATCTCAAGCAAGATCTAGGATCTCCTTCCTTATCTTTGTCACATCCCAATAATATGAGAAACTGTAACTCGGATAAAAAGAAGAGGGAACACATTCCTCCTTGCAAGTCCAACGTGCATTCCCAATTCAGTCTTTAACACCCGAGGCTACCACCCCTAAGGTGATGTTGCCCGACATTAATTGAACCAACCGTTAATAGGAATACAACTCATTGTGCACACTCCAATATCGCCAAATAATATGAGGACCTGATTTGGGGTCACTACGCATATGTCCTTACTCTTTCGAGAAGGGAAGAGCCCGATCCATATGCGCTTGCATACAGGAGCTGTCACTTCGTCTAGGCATCTCCTACATACAATCCGTGGTGATGGAACCCTTTACCTTGATGGGATATCATGGATGTCACTTATGTGATCCTCCATATCATATTCAAATTCTAATTAGTCATCATGAATCATATTCATTATGATTAATTCTTCTAAGGGAAATAACAACTATATACATAATAGAATGTTTTAATTTAAATTTGATTCCAATTAGTCTAATCATATGAAATTAATGATCCTATTAATATCCAACAAATATTTTTTTTATTGTTACTTAAAAATATGTTATTATCTCAAATACCTATTATTTCGAATTTTAATAATTAGAAAAATACATCATGATCTCTTAAGAATTATTGGTTCCCTACTCGCTCTCATGACCAGTACCGACTGAGTGGGATAGACCGCACACGATGCAACTGTTGGACATGTGAGCCCATGAATATCATTCCCTGATCTGAAATGAAGAATAAATAATTTGCATAATAGGTCCCTCTGTACAATTAGGGTTATGTACCATGGCTATCTTAATGATCATACAGCTGTTGATTCAATTATTGAATCATAGAGGCTGGTGCTTGGATGAATATCTAAAGAGTTAGATTGAGGACTCATCAACCACCGTCAAATGTTTGTTAAGATGTGATCTCCAGCCTGAGTAGGAGATGGCAATCCTTTCTCACATAGGCTGATATCTGACCGACCTCTTGATGCAGGTCCTCTGCATAGGAATAGAGATTCGGAGGTGTCAGATTAGTTAGGTCAATGGGTTGACTTAGCGAGACCGAGATAACCTAAGTCCTATGTTGAATGCTGTCACAGCATAGGCACGCATCCTTTGACCGGAGACAGATGTATTGCTATATGTCTGAGTATGTACATTTGACAGACCAATAGATTGATGACCAAACCAAGGTCTATACACCGGCACGTTGGTGTGCATATAAGGGCATATGAGTAATACGATCTCTCAAAGGGATCATACATGTTCACTACTGAACCGGAAGACATGAGCTCACTCATGAGATATTGGGAAGAATCAAATTCCGTGCACGGTCGTCTCGCTTTGGAAGCTAGACTGAATTTGTAGGTTTGATATATATTTTTGGAAAGTATATGATCAAGACCTAGGTATGATATATGCTTTTGGAAAGTATATGATCGATACCAAATCCCAATGATCAAATGAGAAACCTAGTGATCAAACCCTGAAGAAGACAGTGTAAAATTGATCTTGATCTTCGGGTTGACCATGGGTCTTCCAGTATGCAGGATGTACAGGTATTGGGAATACCTGAAGGTGATGTGATCATAAACGATTGTATATCCATGACGCTTCCATTCCGAGGGAGTGATGAAACAGGTCTGGATTTTAGTGACTCCTTCCAGTAGAGAAGCAATCTGATCTTAGTCCAAGTGTTGGACATTGGTCTGAATGAGATTCAGATATAATGAGAAGATTAGATTTGCGGTCTTGATTTAATCAAGCATCTATGGGAGGTTCGTAAGATCTGGATTTGAGATAAGATCTCAATATCCAAGTCACTATACATGGAATAATACAATCGCCCTGTCCTTATCTCCAAGTATCTGCGGAGAAAGCACATTATTCTTGAAAGGGTTCGAGAATAATTAATTTGATGAAATTCATATCCAAGCAAGAAGAACTTGATGATTAAATGAGATTTAATTATCAAGCTTAATATGAATATGATTCATATTATGAGAATGATTATCTAAGATAATTAAATGGGATTTAATTATCAAGAGAATTTGGATATTATTATCCATAATATTTGTGTATTATAAATATGATTTATAATATACATATATTCAAGAGAGAGAAATTTATAAATAACATTTGTTAATTATTAAATGTGGATTGGATTCACATTTGTTAATTAACTGGAAATGTCATTTACAAATTAGTTTGGGATGTGAATATGATTCGCGTAATTTCCAATGGCATGATTGAAATATTCACAAATTAATTTGGAATTAATTTGGTGGATGTTTGTGTGATAATTGATAGATAATGTATTATAATAAAAAGGAGAAATAAAGCCACCATTTTAGGAGGCAATATTATCTCCATTTTATTATGATGATTAATCTCTCAACTAACTTATTTATGTTAAATTAAAAATGTGTTGATAATGTTGCAACATATATTTAATTTAATCATAATAAATGTTGTTGGTTTTTAACCAAAAATAATTATAGCCATTGATTTTACATGGACCAAGCCTGGCCGTTGGATCCATGTGTCCCATGGATTGAGATCCATTGGATCCTAAACTAATATAAAAGGAGGGCTAGGGTAGCCTTCCAAGGTACATGATTAAGAGTTGTGCAAGGTTACAACTCTCTCTCTCTCATATTCTCGCCCTCTCTATTTCTCTCCTCCAAAAGATGGTCGTCCATCTTTGTGTTGAGAAAGGAGAGACTCTCGGCTTCTTCTTCGACGACTCGTGGATCTCCATCTTCTTTGGAGTTGCTTACTCTAAAGGAAGATGATGGATTTTGTTTGACGAAATCGGGGGAGCCATCGCTTGGATCTTCATCGAGGATTGCAGGAAGGAACGCGACTCATCATCACGCCCGCAAGTGCGTTCTTCGTGGTTCGGACTTAAGACAGGAGGATCTCTACTTTGGGATCTCGCGATCACAACCACGCTCCAAGAGGTATTCCTTATACTTTGTGGTTTGATGAAACGATCCGAGAAGTGTTCTTGTGATCATGTGGTTTCATCTTTAAAGTTAAATTTTTAATTTCCGCTACATCTAGCATCTAGTACGACTAGTTGCTCCGATTGCATACGATGCGATCAACACGCTTCCGTGATGCGCTTGAGGATTCACGATATCCTTCAAGTGGTATCAGAGCCTGGTTGAATAAGATTTTGGATATGATCCATAGACCGTAGACGATTTGGTTCTTGAAAAGGTTGCGAAATTTTTTGCTGCATTTCAATTTTCGCACCTCTGTATAATTGAATTTTTCGGTACTGTTTAAAATGTTTAAACACGAAATTTTCAATTGGATTTTGATCCCCATTAAACAAGGAAACCATAGGACTTGAGTTTACTAAATTTGGACTTTATTTGCTCAAGATATGGCTTTTTGAATATGACTATATTCACTGTTGCGGGAACTGCGGATTTAAACGTGATTAATGAGATAATTACGGTTTAATCCGCCTCGAAATGCATGAATTATCACTTGGGTTCTTTAATAAATCAAATAGGCAATCTTTGGAAACTGAGTTTGCAATTTTTGGATTTAAATTGATCAAGATAAGTTAATTTTAGTGATTGGAGGTCACTGCTGGAAATTAACAATTTCTTGATCTTGAACCTTGTGATATGTCATTCAATTATCATGATGAAAATTAATTGTTAATTTTCTGGAATAATTAGTGATAAATATTTGTGAAATATTTAAAGAGATAATTATTTCATTGAATGACATTTGCCTAAACTACAATGATAAGATATTAGATCTTGATCATTGGTTCATCAACAAACATTGCTTTCATGAAAACTATAGTTTATCCTACAATTGTTGTAGGACAACTTTTACATGAAAA
Source organism: Ottelia alismoides (assembly GCA_037367405.1). Lineage (NCBI taxonomy): Eukaryota > Viridiplantae > Streptophyta > Magnoliopsida > Alismatales > Hydrocharitaceae > Ottelia > Ottelia alismoides. Next base: position 161,276 of record JAZKJV010004104.1, read on the forward strand.
ACCCTTTTTGCTTGAATAGGTTTGGGGATTTGTCTAGAAAATCTCCTTATAATCAAAAATGTTTTGATTTATATTATATGGTATAATTTCGGTTGAAAAACCGATGAACATCTCAAAGTACATGATGGTCTATCTGGTATTATCCTTTCCCGAGGCGGATGTGGTGCCTAGTCGGAGAGCATTGGGGTCGCGGGTTGCAACGTATGTGGTCCATCCCACTCTCGTCGGTACTGGCCATGACAGCGGGTAGGGACTGTATAATACCGGAGACAGACAATGTGTATTTTTCTAATTATTAAAATTCGAATAATACGTACTTTGAGTATATACCTACTATTCAAGTAAAAGACATGTTTGTTGATTGATGATTGGATTAATGATTAATTTAATATGATTAAATTAATTATATCCAATAAAAACTCTATTATAAATAGATGTGTATTTCCCTTGGAAGAATTAATTACGTGAATATGATTCACCATAATTAATTATACAATTTGAATATGAGATGGAGGATCACATAAGTGACATCCATGGTCTCCCGTCAAGGCAAAGGATTCCGTCGCCAGTTGTTGTGTATAGGAGACGCCTGTCCGAAGTGACAGATCCTATATATGATTTAATTGGATCGGGTTCTTTGCTTCTCGAAAGAGTAAGGCCGTATACGTAGTGACCCCAATATCGGGTCCTCATATTATTGGGGCGATATTGGATTGCGTATAGCGAGTATTAAGCCTGTTGACGGTTGGTTCAATTAATGACAGGTCAACATCATCTTAGGGGTGGTGGGCCCGGGTGTTAAAGACCGAATTGGGAAATGCAAGTTGGACTTGCAAGGCGGAATGTGTTCCCGCTTCTTTTTATCCAAGTTGTAGGTTCTCATATTATTGGGATGCAACGAAGATAGGAAAGGAGATCCCAGATCTTGCTAGAGATATAATGGTAAGAATATCTCTTACATTGAAAGTGATTAAGGGAATGAACTTTCAGTGTTGACAAGGCAGGACAACTTTGATATAAAAATTCCTAAATCAAAGTAAAATATGTATATATTATATATATACCCCTATGCAAATTTCTTATTTCAGATAATCCTTCATTAAACCCACTCAATGTTATACTCAATAATAACCAGTAAAAATATCTTGGATTGGACTCATGATCCAGATATTGTACTTGCAATTGAACACATAATGTATGTGGTTGCAATGTGCAAGTTTCCTCAACATAATGAGGAATGACAATTAAATAAGACAATAAGACATCACCTTAGGGTTTGTATGTCTCTATAGTCTTGATCTTCCATCGAGTGTACTTTGGAAGTGACATGTCGATGGTAATCGTAATTGTCGAATAATCCTTATAAAATAAAAGAAGATATTTTGGCATACATATTTGCTCTAGACATTTAATCATGAATGATATGGTTCTCTGCATTATGCAGAATGGTGGCTCGAAAGAGATGATGTATTCAAAATGTTTGAATACCTACCTGAACCTAAGTCTCTAAGAGTTAAGATGTATGTAGATATGATGAGTGTCATCATTCTACTGTCTATACTCTAGTCATTCATGAAGCTTCATATTAATAATTTTGAATGAATTTAATGAAGCATGTATAAATGTTGAAATGCTCTTGTATTGAAATCATTTGAATTTAACATAAGAGATTCTTTGTCTTAAACAATGGTTGTTTATTGATGAAGAGAGCACAGTGGAAGCATGGGTCGGACCCGAGTAAGAAGGAAAGTCAAAGAGTTGACCTACTTCTGTGACTTCCATATCACATTCAAAGAGTTGAATGAATGCCAATGCCGCAATAAGTTGATGTGTTGATAGTATGACTATCAAATCTGTCTAAAATCCTTAGTGAAGGACTCAGATAGAGCATCAGAATATCTACATATAATCATTGACTCTGATTTTCTTATTTCATAAGATAAAGTCTGGCAATTGTATCCCAATCTTCTAATGACATTTGCAATTGGTTGCATATATATATTAGAAGATTAGAATTTTGATCTTAAGGTTTAGTAGTCATCCACATGGATATTGATATAATTGTTGCAGCAATCTCTGTTGGATAGATGGACTTCATATTCTCAGTGGGAGAGCCCTTAGTCTTAGAGAATGTCTCTATGACCTAGATATTAGAATACCCTCATTGTTTGTTTCTAAATGTTGGAAATAAACATGAATTCTGAGATAGAACTATCATAAAGAGTTATGATGTAAATATTTCAGATAGTAATCTAACATCTAGTGGACTCCACAAAATTAGAAAAATAATGAATGGTTCATTAAGAATTCTAATACTGAAAATCAAACCTTATAAGATCAATAGGAGGATGAAGATCATTTGACAATGATCTGGCATCAAGCTTTGACATTTGTCTGTTGAGTTGATCAATAGACTAGTAAGATATGAAACTTTAGAATGTCTAAAATTTCAAATCTTACATACTTGTGAATATTGTATTCATAGAATGTCCAATACACCCTTCTCTTAGGAAAGGTGTAAGATGTCATGGTATTCGGGATCTCATACATATTGATGTATGTGGATCATCTATATCGTAGTGAACATTATGGATATGTGATATCTATTGATGATCATGTATGATATGAGATTTCTTCTCTTCACCTGAGAAACCTTTGAAATGTTCAAAGATTTCACAATTTTGATCTACAACCAAAGTTTGAAGGAAGATTTAAATGAATTTTATCTAACCAAGGTAGCAAGTACCTATTAGATGAATTCAAAGAATACCTTATGGAGATATGAATATCATTTCTATCTCAATCCTCCTAACATACCTAAACTCAATAGAGTTGTAGGGAGATACAATTGGATCATGTGTGGCATGATTTGATCAATGATGAATTTTAGCATAATTACCTCTTAGTTTCCAGGTATATATGTAGTAGAGACTACACTATATATCCTTAATAAGATTCCATGCAAGTAAGCTGGAATTAAGCACTAGAGAGTGCAACTTCATTAGGAAAATAAAGGATGGTATTGGATACCTACTTTATGACCTTGAGATTCTTAAAAGATCTCATCTCTAAGAATGTGATTCTTAGAGGATGACTCTCTTGAGAATCAAGATGAAAATGAAGTATAAGAACTCATCTAATCTTGAAAAGATGATGAGGCTCCTAAAATATGAAACTAAAAGGACAATTAAAGATGAAGCACTAATACCTCTTCAAATGAGTTTGAGGATGTATTCCATGTGTCGGACTTCATGTGATGAAGCTCCTGAGGATCATGACATGGAAAGATGGATATTAGCAATAAAGTCTAAAGTAGACTTCATATACAAATGTTGTATATGAACCCTAGAGGATCCACCTATAAGGGTTAGACCCATTAAGGTGTAAATGGATCTTCAAGAGAAAGGGAACCTGATGAGAAGGTAGAGACCTTCAAAGCTCGGTTCGTAGCCATGAGCTACACACCATAAGAGAAGACATTGCTTGCAATGAGACTTGCTCTTCGGAAACCATGCTTGAACTCATCAGAATATTGCTAAAATTAGCTACACAACTTGACTATTGCATCTTCAGGATGTAAGTCAAGATTGCATTCCTATAAGAATACCTATCTGAGGATATTCACATGAAGTAGCTCCAAGGCTTCATGATTTGGGAAAGTAAGCTGTGAAAGCTAAAGAAATCCATCTGTGGACTCAAACAAGCTTCTTGTAGTTGGAACATCAGATTTGATGAAATTATAAATGTTATGATTTCAGATAGAACCTTGATGTATCATGTGAAGCTTAGTGGGAGTGCCATTGTGTTCATCATGCTAAATGTAGAAAATATCATAATCATTGGAAATGATATAAGGATGATAATAAGTGTTTTTATATTCTGGCTATTTCATACCTTGAAATATGATCTCAAGAATACCTCTTAGGTCTTAGTTCTGAAGTTGTTCAGAAGCAAAGAAAAAAAGGTATTGGGACTGTCACATTTGTAGTACACCTTGGACATATTCCATTCTTGGAAATTCCAAGAAAGGCTTCCTTCCCTTGAGATTTGGTACTGACCTATCTAAAGGGATAGCACCTCAAAGAGTTGAGGAAGTGAATGCTAGAACTGCTTGCACTTGTGCATCAGTTACGAGGAGCTATGCTAGATGTGTACAAAAGCCGGATATCTGCCATGCAGTGGGAGTAGTAAATGTTACCTAATCCTACTGTGAAGAAAGAACACTTGATTGCAGTAATAACAAAAATCTTCATAGATGACAAAGATTTTTGAGATGGTGATCTCAAGTCATATCTTCAAAAGCTTAGACTTTATAGATAGAGATCTAAAAGGTCTTAATTGTGGATACCTTAAGAGATAGTGATCTCCCGAAATAAGGGTATTATGATAAGGATTATGGACATACTGGTTATAATAGTTATTGAGAAATAGTGTCAAGGACACTATAACTGCTTTGACTAGATTGAGTATTGGTTGCATTAGATGCAACATTCGCATTGAATGCGAGCACTGTTACCTACGGATATGCAAGTGCCGTAACAGGACTTGGCATAGTCTTTTGGGAACAGAGTGACTGATCAGCTTACCTAGCTATTTTAAAATAGCCTATGATTGTCACATGAGTGTGGGTTTAAATGATTAGCCCATTAATGGCTCTTTGGGCTAGTGGGAGATTGTTGGACATGTGAGCCCACGGCGAGCCATTATGCAATAAATGTTATTGCGAATATCATTCCCAGATCTGAAATGAAGAATAAATAATTTGCATAATAGGTCCCTCTATACAATTAGGGTTATGTACCATGGCTATCTTAATGATCATACAGCTGTTGATTCAATTATTGAATCATAGAGGCTGGTGCTTGGATGAATATCTAAAGAGTTAGATTGAGGACTCATCAGGCACCGTCAAATGTTTGTTAAGATGTGATCTCCAACCTGAGTAGGAGATGGCAATCCTTTATCACATAGGTTGATATCTGACCGACCTCTTGATGCAGGTCCTCTGCATAGGAATAGAGATTCGGAGGTGTCAGATTAGTTAGGTCAATGGGTTGACTTAGCGAGATCGAGATAACCTAAGTCCTATGTTGAATGCTGTCACAGCATAGGCACGCCATCCTCTGACCGGAGACAGATGTATTGCTATATGTCTGAGTATGTACATTTGACAGACCAATAGGTTGATGACCTAACCAAGGTCTATACACCGGCGCGTTGGTGTGCATATAAGGGCATATGAGTAATACGATCTCTCAAAGGGATCATACATGTTCACTAATGAACCGGATGACATGAGCTCACTCATGAGAGTTTGGGAAGAATCAAGTTCCGTGCACGGTCGTCTCGCTTTGGAAGTCTGACTGAATTTGTAGGTTTGATATATACTTTTGGAAAGTATATGATCAAGACCTAGGTATGATATATGCTTTGGAAAGTATATGATCGATACCAAATCCCAATGATCAAATGAGAAACCTAGTGATCAAACCCTGAAGAAGACAGTGTAAAATTGATCTTGATCTTCGGGTTGACCATGGGTCTTCCAGTATGCAGGATGTAACAGGTATTGGGAATACCTGAGGGTGATGTGATCATAAACGATTGTATATCAATGACGCTTCCATTCCGAGGGAGTGATGAAACAGGTCTGGATTTTAGTGACTCCTTCCAGTAGAGAAGCAATCTGATCTTAGTCCAAGTGTTGGACATTGGTCTGAATGAGATTCAGATATAATGAGAAGATTAGATTTGCGGTCTTGATTTAATCAAGCATCTATGGGAGGTTCGTAAGATCTGGATTTGAGATAAGATCTCAATATCCAAGTCACTATACATGGAATAATACAATCACCATGTCCTTATCTCCAAGTATCTGCGGAGAAAGCACATTATTCTTGAAAGGGTTCGAGAATAATTCATTTGATGAAATTCATATCCAAGCAAGAAGAACTTAATGATTAAATGAGATTTAATTATCAAGGCTTAATATGAATATGATTCATATTATGAGAATGATTATCTAAGATAATTAAATAGGATTTAATTATCAAGAGAATTTGGATATTATTATCCATAATATTTGTGTATTATAAATATGATTTATAATATACATATATTCAAGAGAGAGAAATTTATAAGTAACATTTGTTAATTATTAAATGTGGATTGGATTCACATTTGTTAATTAACTGGAAATGTCATTTACAAATTAGTTTGGGATGTGAATATGATTCGCATAATTTTCAATGGCATGATTGAAATATTCACAAATTAATTTGGAATTAATTTGTGGATATTTGTGTGATAATTGAGAGATAATGTATTATAATAAAAAGGAGAAATAAAGCCACCATTTTAGGAGGCAATATTATCTCCATTTTATCATGATGATTAATCTCTCAACTAACGTATTTATGTTAAATTAAAATGTGTTGATAATGTTGCAACATATATTTAATTTAATCATAAATAAATGTTGGTTGGTTTTAACCAACAATAATTTAAGCCCATTGATTTTACATGGACCAAGCCTGGGCTGTTGGATCCATGTGTCCCATGGATTGAGATCCATTGGATCCTAAACTAATATAAAAGGAGGGCTAGGGTAGCCTTCCAAGGTACATGATTAAGAGTTGTGCAAGGTTACAACTCTCTCTCTCTCTCTCTCTCATATTCTCGCCCTCTCTATTTCTCTCCTCCAAAAGATGGCCGGTCCATCTTTGTGTTGAGAAAGGAGAGACTCTCGGCTTCTTCTTCGACGACTCGTGGATCTCCATCTTCTTTGGAGTTGCTTACTCTAAAGGAAGACGACGGATTTCGTTGACGAAATCGGGGGAGCCCATCGCTTGGATCTTCATCGAGGATTGCGGGAAGGAACGTGACTCATCATCGCGCCCGCAAGTGCGTTCTTCGTGGATCGGACTTAAGACAGGAGGATCTCTACTTTGGGATCTCACGATCACAACCACGCTCCAAGAGGTATTCCTTATACTTTGTGGTTTGATCAAACGATCCGAGAAGTGTTCTCGTGATCATGTGATTTCATCTTTAAAGTTAAATTTTTAATTTCTGCTGCATCTAGCATCTAGTACGACTAGTTGCTCCGATTGCATATGATGCGATCAACACGCTCTCGTGATGCGCTTAAGGATACTCAATATCCTTTAGCAACCTGCTACCCCAACGCTCCCCGACTAGACACCATATCCGTTTCGGGAAAAAAATAATGCCAAGGTCAATCACTTTGTACTTGAGATGATAATCGGTTTTTCAACCGAATTTATACCATATAATAATAATCAAAACCATTTTAATTAATATTATAAGGATATTTTCTAAACAAAACTCCAATCCTATTCAAGCAACTTGTTTGTTGGAAAGTGTATCAGTAACCAATTAATGATCTAGATCATATCTAATCATTTATTGGTTGATGCTATCTCATTCAAGGGAACAATTATCATCTAATATTTCCTAAATATTATCCATAATTTTTCTAGAAAATTAACCATTAATTTTACAAGTTACTTAAATGACAATCACAAGGTTCATAATCGAGTATGTAATTTTCAGTAGTGACCCTACTTACTAAATTTAAGATATCTCTTTTATTTTAAATCCAAATTAAGCTAAATCAGTTTCTAAAGTTTTATAACTTGATTTAAAACATAATCTATTTGATTATTACACATTTCCAGGTGCTTTAAAATCGTAATAACTCCATTACGTCATTATTCGCCATCCCCGAAATAGTGGATATATAATTATTAAAAAGATCATATCTTGAGTTATCAGATTCCAAATCACGCAAACTCAAATCCCACGATTTACTTAACTAATGGGAAAACATTATGCAAGTGATAGTTTCATGTTTAAATATTTCAAACAAGACTGAAAGTTATCACAAAACAGGGCTGCAAAAATAGAAATGCAATAAAATTTTCACAATCCCTTATGAACCCAAGTCTTCTTAGGTATATGGATCGTATCCAAAACCTCCAACATGGCTCTGATACCACTTGAAGGATATGGGGAGATCCTTAAGCAAATCACGGAGTCGCACTAGTTGCTCCGAGCTGCAGAATTTTAAAATTTTTAAAATGTTTAAACCACATGGTCCACGAACACTTCTTGGATTGTTTCATCTAGATCACGATTAGGTACTAGAGTTAACTTTTGAAACTTGGTTGCAATCGAGTCTCTAAACCAAGAGACTCCAGTCTCAAATCCAATCCAACGGAGGAGATGCTTACGAGCACGTTGATGAGATGCGTGCTCCTCGCAATCCATGTTGATGATCCAAACGGCGGATCTGCCAGATCTCATCACATGAGATCCTACATCTTCTTCACTGAGTGAGATGCATCGAAGGAGATAAAGATCCACGAGTAGATGACCCCGACAACATAACGACGATGATGCGGCGATGACGACTCTCACAAGGGTTCCATGGTGTGCGGCCACTATGAAAGAGAGAGGCTTGGCATGTCGAGAAAGAGAGAGAGAATTCATCGTAATCGTGTATTGTGTAACTCGAAAAGCAAGGGGTGCCTCTTCTAATATAGGGTTTTGGGAGTCCATGGATCTTAATCCATGGACATCACACAATCAATGGGTGAGATTGATTTTGTATTTCTTTCAATGGCTATGATCATGTTGTAAAAACACAACAACAAATAATTTAATTTAAATCAATATATATTGATAAAATCAATATATTTCAATTCAAACAAATCAATTAATTATCCTTGGAGATAATGAGGAGATAAACCTCATCTCCTAAAATTAGGGGACAACAACTCTTCTCATGAGATCTCTTTATCTAATGAGATCTCATTGTCTCGTGAGATCTCATTATCTCATGATATATCTACAATATTTTATAACAATAATTGTTGTATATTATTTCACAAAAATAATTCACAATTACCTTGTGAAAATTGCGATCATGCTATTTGAAAAATGTTAATCACATTAACATTCCAAAACAAAACGTAAATTATATTTTCAAGTAATCACTCAATGTGAATCCAATTCACATCAATAATTAATTAACAAATATAAATCGCAATTTGCTCTCTCTGTTATATTATAAATCACATTTATAATATATCTGATTAATATGGATAGTACTATCCCCATTACTCATAACCATGATAATTAAATCACATTTAATCATCTTGGATCTCTTTTCTCATGTGCCTAAATAACATGAATCACATTCACATTATACACATCTATGATAATTTAATCACATTAACTTATCTTAGATAACTCTCATTGTAATATGAATCAAATTCATATTATTCATGATAATTAAATCACATTTAATTATCAATTTTCTCAATATTTGGATATATAATATCAACAATGAAATTATCCTTGAACTCTTTCAAGAATAATGGGCTTTCTCCGCGGATACTTGGAGATAAGGATAGGGCGATTATATTGTTCCACGTATAGTGACTTGGATATGGAGATCACATCTCAAATCCAGATCTCTGGCCTCCAATAGATGCTTGATTAAATCAAGACCGCAAATCTAATATTCTCATTGCATCTGAATCACATTCAGATCAATGTACAACCATTTAGACCAAAATCAGATTACTTCTCTACTAAAAGGACTCACTACAATCCATACCCGTTTCATCACTCCCTAGGAATGGAAGCGCCATGGTTATACAATCGTTTATGATCACATCATCCTCATGCATTCTAAAAAACCGTACATCCTGCATACTGGAAGAACCCATATTAAACCTGAAGTATAAGATCTATTTTATACTGTCGACTTCATGGTTTTATCAGTAAGTTTCTCATTTGAACATTGGGAGTCGGTATCGATCATATACTTTCCAAAAACATATATAATACCTAAGTCTTGATAATATACTTCCCAAAAGTATATATCAAACCTACAAATTAAGTCAAGTTCCAAAGCATGACGATCGTGCATGGAAGTTCATTCTTTCCAATATCTCGTGAGTGAGCTCATGTCTTTCGGTTCAGTAATGAACATGTATGATCCCTTTGAGAGAACATATAACTCATATGCCCTTGCATACACATGAGCATGCCAGTGTACAGACCTTGATTAGGTCATCAACCTATTGGTCAGCCAAATATACATACTCAGATATATAGCAACACATTTGTCTCCGATCATAGGATGCGTGCCTATATTGTGACAACATACGACATAGGACTTTGGTTATCTCGATATCGCTAAGTCAACTCTTTGACCTAACTTATCTAACAACTCTGAATCTCTATTCCTATGCAGATGACCTGCATTAAGAGGTCAATTAGATATCAGCCAAATGAGAAAGGATTTCCATCTCCTACTCAGGCTGGAGATCATCTCTTAAAAATCATTTGATGGTGCTTGATGAGTCCTCAATCTAACTCATTAGATATTCATCCAAGCACTAGCCTCTATGATTCAATAATTGAATCAACAATTGTATGATCATCAAGATGGCCATGGTACATAACCCTAATTGTACTAATGGATCTATTATGCAAATTAGTTATTCTTCATTTCAGATTAGGGAATGATATTCGCAATAACATTTATTGCAAAATGGCTCGCTGTGCGCTCGCATGTCTAACATTCATCACGTTTATTCTATCATTTTGGTCGTAAAAAACTTAGCTAATGCATGTAAATAGTATTAATTTGTATAAAATAACAGTCATTCTTTATTCCATTTATTATGTATAAAATACTATTTTTAATACCAAAATTATAGAATAAAGAAAATAAAAGAAAAATAATAAAGTACCAAAGGTACTTTGTGACCCTAAACCCTGAGACCTAGTCATTTCATGACTAGGTCGACAAGGAATAACGTAGGTGGAGATAAGGCAAAAAATCACCAATAATTTCCATTCTTCAATTCATCATTTATTTATTTTGGGACCTATTTTATTTTCTACTTTTTGACCTCAAATAAGAATCTTTGTCCATGAAGTTGTAGATAATAATATATAGAAAAATACAAAATTGATTTCAAACAAAAATATTATAAAGCGTACTATTTATACACTAAATAAAATTCCAAAACCTTAACTTCCCAGACCCATAATATCCCAAATAAAAACTCAAAATGTATCACAATCACCTTTAACTGTATATAACTTTTAATAAGATATTTAATGAAGGTGGTTTCAATTTTTTTAGAGTTAGTATGTGAAAGTTAGGTTTTGGACCCCTAAACATGAATAAAATATTCATTTTTCTTTAATATTTTTATAATTTTTATATTTATTATGTTGTAAAATATTTATAATAAATGAACATTTTAAAAATAAAATAAAACCATCAGTAAATCATTAAAATAAAATAAGTAGACTAAGTACATAAATGAATATACAATAACAATACATATATAATATACACCTATACCCATTTAAGTGTAAATATTACATCAAAAAAATGCAATGAAAATATTTTTTGTATATAAAAATAAGTTATAATTTTTTAAAATAATACAATAAAATAATAAAATCAAAAATAGAAATTAAAATGAAAGACTCAAAACATATGTAAATATACCTATAAATAAGACCCTATAAACAAACTTGTAATAAATAACCTCATAAAAATAAATAAAAATATAAATAATATACTTTATAAAATAATAATTTTTTAATTTTTAAATTAATATTAATAAATTCATGTAATAATTATTATAGATTTTACAAAGATCTTTCTGGCTGGTTTTTTCCTGGTTGGTCCACGTGGACCAATTAGGTCCTTCGACTAGTTGACCTTGGTCAACGAGCTGGCCTACGCTTTTGCTCTTGTCAGAACTAGCTTCTGCCTCTATCTACTTCTTTCCCCGATCGATGCGTTCATCGATTCAGGTTGGTACCTCGAGCATATTTCTTCCTGGATCCAATCTCAATCACGCATACGTGATTTTTTGGGAACAAGGAGCTTTGATTCACCTTGACCACCTTATTCTTTCCACCGCTCCATCATTCTATACATATGCACCTCCTCTGCCCCTTTTTCATTTTTGATTCACTTTCCTTGGTTTCGACCCCCTTGGAGCACCTGTTACAGAAGCCTCCGTCACTCTTCACAACGAGGAAGAAGCCATGTGGGAGCGTATCTAGCCATCTCCGGCCATTGCTACCACGAGGTATCCATCTCCTAGATGCCAGCCAGCCGAGGTACGATTTCTTTCACTCCTTAGTTAGCTGTAGTTCTAGGATTTTATTTTCTACTTTTATTTTGATCTCTTCTTGCTTGTTTAGCGTAGATTAGAACTTTAAGCCCTCGACAAAGCTCCGCTCCATCCACCATCTTTGTTCATTGAAAAAAACACCTGTCCCCATCATGTAGTTCACCCCATTTCCCATCCTCGTAGATTCTCCACACCGTGTACAACCTATAGCCCTCAGATCTGCCCTAGAACTGAGCATTGAGGTTCCTTCCGTCATCACGTGCCAGACCTCCTCTGCCCGACTCCATCTCCTCGAATCTGCCTAGTAACAGCCTCAACAGGCATGACCATCCATTATAGTGTTCTATACACTATCTGTAGGTCGAGAAGGAGGCGTCTGAGCCTCATCTATGTCAGGAAAGAGCTCTTAGGCCTATGAGGAAAACTTTGAGAACCATAACCCACCGATGGTCCCTGAAAATTTTTGAAGGTACTTGGAGCTACAAGGTGTTGAGAAGAACAATAAGAGAACTTTGGTTGAGTTCTAGGTGCTTGGAGACACGTGCCATCAATTCAAAACTCACCAAGCGCAAGTTCGTCAGGTGTTCTTCCAGACCAGCTCCATACTGTTGAATCAAGATCCTTTGCCTTGATTTGTCAAGAGTCGTTCAATCGCTGCTCGCCTCGTCTGTTGATTTCAACTGCACGATCAGATCTTGATCTTTGAACGTGAAGCGGCATCGTGCGCTTGGAGCACGCCATGAGTTTAATTGGGTGGCGTTCTCTCTTCCGATCGCAGACCTTTTGGGGGTAAATATCAACTACAACCTCTAGTTTTTGGCATTTATTCTGAAATCTTGTAAATATTATATTTAGTTAAAACTTTTAAGAACATTTTGCATTGGAACCCATAACATTATTGTAAGGATTATTTGGTCCTTTGCCAATGCATCTCATGTGGCCATCCATGTGAGGAGCAGACTTTTTGTAGGAAAACCCCTACAGGTCTCTCACTTTGTATTTAGTACATGAACTTTCATATACAATAATAATGTTTTGGGTAAATTGCATCTTGGCCCCTATTCTTTATTTTTTACATATTTACCCATGCCAGGCCACTGATTTTTTTGTGTTTGTTTTTTTATTTAAGTTATATATTGTGCTAAAAACCCAAAAATAGATGTAGATTCCCAATTTCAAACACATTCACACCACATTTTTGTATTTTAATTTTAAGCAATTTACTATTTTATAAAAAAAATCAAAAATAGCATAATTTTCCTCTTTTTAGCTTAGAAAATCAGAAAAAATATAAAAACTTTTTGAAAAATTCCCAAATTCTTTATTTAAGTATTTTTAGCCTTTAGACTAAAAATCACTAAAAATAGAAAAAAATTCTTAAAATTTCAAAAACCTCAAAAACCATTATAAAAATCTAAGAAAATTCCCCAAAATCCCAAAAATATATTTTTTCTATACTTTAATTTTACTTATATTATTATATATCTATTAAAATTGATTTAAATAATTTGGGACATCATTTTCTATTTTTTATATTAAGTTCAATTTCAGATATTTATTTTAATCTTTTTTAGTGTATTTTTTCTTTAAAAAATACATAAAAATTTGCAAAACTTCCTAAAAATTTCAAAGTAGTAAAAATATTTAAAATCCAAAAATATTTTATTAATTGTATTATAACTATTTTAGTTATATATATATATATATATTTACTGTACTTTATATTGTATACTTAGTCTATTATATTTTTTTACTATTTTTCTAAAAATAATGAAATCCAAAATATGAAAAATATAAAAAGAAAATATAAAAATATAAGATTAAGAACAAAATATAAAAATGTAAAAATAGAAAATACAAAAAAACTAAAAATTAAATACCCACATAAAAACATCATATAAACAAGAATGACACAGTCATTTTTGTACTTTAATTACCTGGTCTACTAATTTGGCCTGTGTTCAACACTCTATACATACTTACACCTATACACAACTTTGTTTTAGAGTTATAATAAATTTAATTCCACACTTTATTTCTCATTGCTTGATTTATTTCTGGGGTTAATTGTTGAATTAGTCTGAGTCATCGGTCACTTCGACGACTCTGATCCTGCCTTCTGTGGAACACACGATCGATGGAATTTTTGTCTTTTCAAATGGCAAAGTTGTTGGGGAGAAACATTGCATCTATTGATTTTTTGATTTTGTCTTTTTATCTCTTTTGTCAATAGTTTTGCTTTATTTATTTTCTAATTTATTTGATATAATTGTTGAATTGTCCAATGACCTCTTCATGTTTGTATTTATGCGACGTTCAACGAACCAAGGGAGGCACTCTACTCGAAGCGCATGTGCACCCATGTGAATCCAACCGACCTTTTGACCCTAGTTGTCATGAGGAAGCATCAAAGGACATGGAGAAGTTTTGAAGAGCATAATTTATTTAATTTTTATTTTGTAATTCAAAGCGAGAGAGAGAGAGACCATTTATTGTAATATTTAGGACACTTCACACTTCACGAGGTCCAGTGCCCGGGGGATTGTTACCTTGGAGGCCTCGTTGGTTTTCTCGCATTTTTTCATCGCATTTCTTTTATTTTGTTTTCTTTATTTTGTGTGATTGAGCCCTAGCTTAGGATTTCTTGATGATAGATTGAGTTCAAACACCTAATACATTTATCTGCATCTGTAGTCTTATTTGGACTTAGTCAATTCTAAATTACTCTTCACTTAATCTCGGAACCGCACGCTGCCGTGAGCCCTCCAAACATCGCTTGCAGGACCTACTGTGGTGGGCATTGAGGAGGCTCCAAGACTGGATCTTTTTGGTTCTATTATAAGTGATTAGCATATTGTTCTTTGCGATATTAGTATATTCCCATCTAGGGTGATTTCATAAGCTTTTTATTTGCATATAAAGTGGTTTTAATTCTCCTTGGAATCCTTGCATGTAGAGAGTTGGAGACAAGGTGAGCATTTATGATTTAGCATTCATCATCAATTTATTGCTTTCATTGCTTTTCCAACTCTCTTCTTCTAATTTTGATCACTTAGGTGCTATAAAGAATCAACTCCTCGTTGGGCTCGTGCATTTTCATTAAAAATACAAAGAAGTGATAATAAAAAATTGGAACTAGTAATATTATTTGACCTTAAAATAGACTAAAAAAATCTTTATCTTGGACGAGTATTCCCCTGCATTGTCTTCGTAGTTACTTGCTCACTTACACACTAACGTTTGTACCCAAATCCCATAATTCCTTCCTAAGTGATTCTATAATTTCTATTTATCACCTATCTCTAAAGCATATTGAGATAAAAAGATCGAGCTTTCACGATCATCACTGAGTTGAGTAGGTGAATTGTGGGTTTTGTTTTTTGTGTTTGATTGTGTGCAACACTCGATCTCTTTGTGCATTTTGTGCTTTTTCCTCATATTTCTTGACTTGACCATCGTTCTCTCTCGATCATTTTTCTTTATTTCGAGAAGGCCGACTGGAGCGATCTTTTCCCAATTTTATGGATCCCTCGTACCTCCACTCCATCCACCTACGCTTTTTTAGGGAGAACTTTATTCCTGATTTTTGTACATATATGCCTCATCCACAATTTCAAGCCTCGAACTTCTACCCACCACCACCATTGCCAGACTGCCCACCATCTTACCCACTTGAGACTGATCTGTTGTAGTCACGTCTCATAGACTCCACCCTTGATCACTTGACCCAGATGATGGAGCATATGAGATAGAGTATTTATGACCTCACTACTATAAATAAGAGCCACCATGATACTCCACCATTTGATGATATATGTTCATTCAAGGATTTTTATGAGAGCTTGCAATCGCCAAAAATACAAAAAATGAGATAATCCTAAAAATTCAAGAAGATTTTGGGAGACACATTGTTGAGTCACTTTTTGAGGAGAGGGCACACATGTCAGACCCTTTGACTACACATTCATTCACACTTTTTGTCCCAACCTTGACCCCAACGATGACACTGTGCAGACTGTTCTTAGTCGTCCTTGTATAGACAATTATTCTGATCTCTTCCCTTGTATGGAGGAGATCAAAACATTCAAAAAATTATTAATTTGAACCTGAAGTGGCGGACACTATCCTCGAGATCATTGATGGCCCACTTTGCCAAGCCATGACCCATTTATCTGCTCCTTATCCCAAGAAGAAAAATCGTCAGAGGCAGAGCTGAGCGCCATATCTTGGACCATGGCCACTGCCCACACCATCACACACCGCCCTTCTTCTATGAAAGGGAATACAGTCACACCTCTTGTGAGGTGCACCATATATGACCCATTCATGTGATAACACTCTCCTTGACAGCAGTGTATCTATTAATATAATACCATTCTCATTGGTAGAATCTATTCATCTTGGGCCTCTCAAGAAAACATGATGATTGTTCAATTTGTTGATGAGTCAATAAAGAGGCCGAAGGGTATTATTGAGAAAGTCATTCATTCGGATTCAGGGCATGAGAATTACTACATACTTTGTTGTATTTCCGTGGAGATCTCCACCCCTGTGGATAGCTCTCTAATCATCTTGGGTCGACCTTTTCTCGCCTCTACGAAAGCCATTATTGACTATGGATCTGGAGAGATCCGCTTTCGTTCTGATGTCGGTAGCGATGTATTAATCACCGCACCTACGACAACTAGAGACCAGGACCCCATGAGAGTTGTGCCCGTGTTAGCTGACCCCAAGGACTATGACCTATCTGCTGATATCAGAGAGTTTTTCTTTATGACCGATGATGAGACTGAGAACTACTATGCAGGGAGGAAGACTCGGAAAGCAATAGACCTTGGAGTTTCCTCTTCCTGAGACTAGCATTGTATTGATGACGTCCGCAGGATTTACATGATTAACACATTTGAGCTGAGGGCAGATATTGTAGAGACTGATAAGGTTGAATTTGATCTAATTGCTTTTATAAATGAATTCATGCCTTTTGATGAGGACAATGATCTTGTCGAGACCCACAAGATGAACCTAACTTTACTACTTTCATACATGAGTTCATTCCCTTTTGTTTTGACCTAGCTAAGACTTCCCAGGATAGACCTAGTTACACTTCTTCCACTGGACCTATTCATGCCTTTTCGATCGTACTGTCTGAGGATACCTTCTATGTCGACCCTGATCGGATTGTGTTAGCTAAGGACCCTACTATCAACCTCCACCTTATCAGATCCATTCCTCAACAGTCTCGCAAGAAGGTTCGCTTTCTACCTACTTGACCTGTGTACATCCATCCTATGTATATTCATATTCGTTTATCTCATTCCATCCATTGCGTCGCTCATCCACCCCATGTCTGTGTGTTGCCTTGCTTAGGACGTACTTTGTCGTAAGTATAGGGGGGTAGATGAGTTGGGCTTTCTTTCTTCATTATATTTCATCATCTTGTCCTTGCCTATACATAGGGCTCTCTTACCCTAAGTATAAGGGGAGTGATGTGTATATTCTCTTCGATCCCTTTCTTCTATCATCATCTATCTTTTCTACTTTTTTTCTTTTCTTCTTTTCCGTTTTCATTATCTTTTTCTACCGAAAAGGTGTCAACCCTTTTTGTCAGTCTTTCTATACATAGGACGTACTTTGTCCTAAGTATAGGGGGATGTGCATTCCAAGTTCTTCTACTCTTTGATCCTTCTCCACTATCTCCTCTTCGTGTCTATACTTAAATATCTTACCTTAAGTATAGGAGGATACAATCTGAGTACGATCTATCCATTCCCCACCCTTGACCTCCCTACCTTTATGTATAGTCTGCTATACTTAGAATTATTTGCTCCTAACTATAGAGGGGAGGGTTGACTTCTCATTCATTCCCTCCAATTATTCATTTTTATTCTTAGGCTTTTTTTATACCAATTATGAGTTATGTCGTCTCTTTTTCTCTCTAATCTAATATGTATTAACTTTAGCCATAATCATACTTTCATATTTTTAATAATAAATATGGATAAAATATTGTATAAAATACTATATATATTGTAAATTCATTAATAAAAAGATGTTTATTATTCTGCAAATTCTTTTTTGTATATACTGATTCATAAATTAGGTAAAAATATTTTTTCAAAATGTTTAAAAAATAATTTGGAAATCTTTTTGAAAAATCTTTTGAAAACTATTTGGAGAATGTTTTGTTTAATATTTTCAACCATTGTAAAAATATTTGCTTGTAAAACTTCTTTTCTTTATCTGAAATAAAAATGTTCTGAAAACCGATTTGCAAATGGTTTGGAAAATGGTTGCAAAAACATTATGAAAAATCTATATATACCTTTGAAAAACGTTGCAAAATGATTTTCAAATTTTGTTAATATTTATAAAATTATTTGTAAATATTATTTTAGATAATTTTCAAAATTGTTTACAAAATCATTTCAAATAAGTTCGAGGAATATATACATCATACCAAAATTCTTTATTAATAATCTATAAATTAAATAACATATCCCTTGTAAATTCTTAAAAACCCAACTTTTGTAAATATAAGATGCACTCCCATGTAAATATTTGTACCTATTTTCTTAGCCAAAATTTCTTCTTTCAAAAATCACAAGAACATTTGCAAAACCAAAAATACCAAAAACATTTGCGAAATCATTTTGAAAATTACATACAAATTTGCAAAACCTTTTCAAAAATGCATAAAAATCTCAAAATTGCAAATTGTATCACAAAAATATTTTCTGCATTATATATAACATTTACATATCATTCGCTTTTTTCCGATAGAGTTTTATAATTGAACAAGTCTAAGTAAAATCCAAAGATTGGAGCTCGGTTGGACCTTACTACATAATCATGGGAACCTTATAGGAACTGGAATTGAGGTACTTCAGGAATAGTTGACATAATTCTTTGAGAATCATGAGACTTGGTTTAATGTATTCTTCACAGCCTAAGTAGAGTATTTCAGAGCATACGTACAACTCTTGTTGATAATGACTTAACTTGTATACCTGCACCTTCCACTTGGCTCAACTCAGTAGGAGTGGTGAGGAGATTGGATTTGGCGGTATAAGATGCACACAAGTGGAAACATTTGTTTTCATCTAGGGAGGGAAGTGCACTCTAATCCATCCAGTAGCAGAGATGTCTAAAGACAGGAGAGTGTGGGTGACTTTGGTCATGTCCTGAGTCTTGACATGGATGCGATCCTACTACTGCTTGTTATCCCGCATGCACATATTGTGGATGCTGGATCTGAGTAATGCAACCAAAGTTTGGCATGCCTCCTAATGCCAGCAATGCCTATGAGACTACTTCATACGAGGGAATATATGATATTGTTGAGGACTCACATGATCAACCTTCTAGTGTTAGTCAGCCACCATTTACAAGATCTGAGTAAGCACGTCTTCGACAACTTCTGTAGAGCTCCTCAGTCACTGATAATAGTAATAATGCTCCTACCAGTAGTTTTTCTACTACCTCAGGTACCTAATAACTAAGATTTTTCGAGGATTGTACGGATTAACAAGGTGAAATCATAGTCAGTATATTGACCACTCAAGAAATATCAATCAATCAACATTTAACCCACAATATGTATAAAGCGGTGAAAAACAAAATATGTGGATTTAAACTTTATTACAACTCTACAAATGTGTATATAGTTGTATGTACGTGTAGAGTGTCGAACATAGGGAGCAAGAAAGGATAGATTAGGCAATGAAATGCAAAAAACGGTTTGTGTGGCTCTTTGTTTATTTTTTATGTGGGTTTTTAATTTTAAATTTTTTAATTTTAATTTTATTTTATATTTTTACAATTTATTTCCAATTTTATATGTTTATTTTCTTTTCAGATTTTTTTATTTTAATATTTCTTTTCTTTTGAAACAAGTAATATAGAGATATAAGAGTGTATATACAATGTAATCTAATATATCTATTAATATTAATAAAAAGAATAAAAATATATAAAATAAATTTTTAGGGGATTTAAATATTTTCCTATATTTTTTTTTGGAATTTTTTGGCGAATATTCCTAATTTTAATATATTTTTAATGTAAAAAATCCAAATAATGGATTAAAAAAATAGTTGAAATTGAAATGATGGTTAAAAATACAGAATATGTCTAAAATACTACAAATTTATTTTAAAAGATAGATAATAAGATAGTTAAAATTATAGAATAATAAATATATTTTTGGAATTTTTAGGAAATTTTACCCTTTCTATAATAGATTTTAGAGCTTTTTGGTTTTTATCTATTTTCTTTTTCTATTTTTAGGGTTTTTAATTTCTAGAGTTAGAAAATATATAAATAAATACACAATATATTTTTTTTAAAATTTTTCAATATCTTTTTATATTTTATATTGATTTTATACTACAATCATGGACTTTTAGTGCTATTTTTTTGTTTTTTATACAATAATTACAACTCCTAAATTGCAAATATAAATATATGGCATGAAACTACAATGCAACATGAACCTAAGACTATTTTTTAGTTTTTTGGTAGCACAATAGATATTTTAATTAAGTAAAACAAACCAACGAAATGCAAGGCCTAGTAGGGGTATCAATGTAAAGACAATAAATTCCAAGGGCCACAACTGTAATTTTTCCAGAAAGTTACAACTAAAATAAATAGTTCTTGGAGCAAATATAGAATGCATAACCCGTGTGGGCCTTGATGCAAAAACACCCAGCCTACGTGTATAGTCACGTGAGCCCATCTAGCAAGGACCTAAATGATACTACAAAAAAGAGCAAGGTGGTTCTGCAAATACTACAAACAATATATCAGCTGGGGAATGTTTAGGCTTTAAATAGTAAATACAAAAATACATCGGTGGAAGATGCAAAATACCCAACAAAGGGGCGTAGGCTGATGGCGAGATGGAGCTCACTTGGATACATGGCAGTAGATGGACGGAGGATGATGTTTCATGAACAACAAACAAGATTAGACCGCCTTAAAGGATCTGAAGGCTGAGCAGGGAGATGATCTAACGATATCTGCACCTAACGAAGAACATGAGAGGATCTAACGACGTTGGAGGGCTCTGGATGAATGCACGAAAACCCGTGTGAGGCGAGTTTCTATAAACAAAAGCCTGAGGTCGTCTGCTTTTTCATGTCTCCTGATTACTCCAAGAGATTCCTAGTGTCCTCCCACACCTGCAGAAGGTTTGAAAATGGTGCGAGAGGATGTCAATCTGTCGGGCGTACCACCTGGACTTGGGGGTTGAATGGCCTCAAGTTGGCTCCATTTTCAGTTCTTTCCTGCAGGACGTGGTTAGCGACAAAAATGCGAAGCTTCGACGAGCTTCAACAAGTCAACGGAGCGAAGGGTGTGCGGAATGGCATCCCTCCGATGAACAACGGAGTTGGAGGGGTGAGTTCCTTGATACGTGCGGGATCAAGAGGAATGAAGCGGTGTTGGGCATTAAGCAGGGGAAGGGGAAGCTGATGAATGTGTTAGAAACGATGGAGAAGTATGGGAGTGGGCAGAAAGAAAATTTGGAGCTGGGGCTCAGTCGTTCAAAGGAATTGAGAAATACGGTGAAGTGAATCAATGCACATAAAACTAACACTGCACATAATCTACTATGAACTTAAGGAATGAATAGAACTAAGAACGTAGAATTTTACCATCGATGCGTGACCGGAAGAAGGAGCTCTGGCGAGCTTGGCAGCGAGCGGTGGACCAGCCTCGATTCAATGCCTAAACGCCTCGCAAAAGCATCGAGACACTTCCAACTATAACCGGGAAGGAGATTCCGAGTTTAGACTTAGGGTTTGAGGGTAGAAGAGGTATAAAATGTCAAAAATGGGTAAGGAGATACTAAATACTCAGCGACCTTTGACCGACAAGTGCACATGTATTGATGCATCACAGATCAAGAAATCAATCATGCGCGAAAGAACGATGATCGTTGCATCAATGTTCTTCAAGCATCTACCCCAAAATATGCAAGGGTCAATGGGGGAAAAATCGAAGAACATGAGAAGGAGGCCTAACGCAATGCAGACATGGGGAGAAGAAAGGAGTTGACCAAGGTCAACCCAGACTCTCTCCTTATTAGTCCGCGTAAGGTTGGAAAAAGACAAAATAAAAAATTAAAAAAATAATTAAAAATAAAATAAAAGTGATTTAATTAATATTTAGTGATAAAATAAGAAATGTTTATTATTTTATGTAATTTTAATTACGAATTTTATTTATTTTTCTAGGTGCTTAATTATACATTTAGTTTTTGGGTTCCACTTATAGGTATGTTTACTTACTTTATGAGTGTTTTATTTTTATTTTGTAATTTTGATTTTATTATTTTATCTTATTATTTTATATATTTATAACTTATTTTTATATACTTCAATATATTTTTATTATATTTTTCTAATATAATATATACAAATTGAAGGATATTGAGTATCCTTAAGCGCATCACGGAAGCGTGTCGATCGCATCGTATGAAATCGGAGCAACTAGTCGCCCTAGTTGCTAGATGCGGCGGAAATTAAAATTTTAAAAAATAAAGATGAAATCACATGATCACAAGAACACTTCTCGGATCGTTTCGTCAAATTACAAAGTATAAGAAATACCTCTTGAAGCGCGATTGATCGCGATATCCCAAACAAGAGATCCTCCTATCTCAAGTCCGATCCACGAAGAAGGCACTTGCGGGCACGATGATGAGTCGCGCTCCTCTCGCAATTCTTGATGAAGATCCAAGCGATGGCTCCCTTTATTTCGTCAAACGAAATCCGTCGTCTTCCTTTAGAGTGTGCAACTCCAAAGAAGATGGAGATCCTCGAGTCGTCGAAGGCGAATGCAAGATGCTCTCCTTCTCAATATGTAAAGTGGACGGCCACTTACTATTGAGAGGAAGAGAGCCCACACGAGAATGAGAGAGAGAGAGAGAGTAGTAGTCTTCTACAACTCTAGAAAATGTACTTAGAAAAGCTAGGCTAGCCCTCCTTTTATACTAGTTTAGGATCCAATGGATCTCAATCCATGGGACACATAGATCCATCGGCCATGCTTGGTCCGTGTAAGATCAATGGCTATGATTGTTGTTGGTTAAAACCAACAACATTAATTTATATTTAAATTAAAAATATGTTGCAACATTATCAACATAATTTAATTTAACATAAATTAATTTATTAAGAGATAATCTGATAACAAATAAAGGAGGCAACTAACCACCCTAGATTATAGGGGGCGTCACCTATGAATAATTCATAGGTGACGCCACCTATTATTTAGGTGGTTGTTTTTCCTCTTTTTTTATTATTATCTTATTATTTATTAATGAACTTTGTAATAACTATTATCACAAAATTATCCACCAAATTAATTTGTGAATATTTCAATCATGCCATTTAGAATATATAAATCAAATTCATAACCCAAACTAATTTGTAAATTATATTTCCAATTAATTAATAAATGTGAATCCAATCCACATTATTAATTAACAAATGATATTTACATAAATTCTCTCTCTTATATATATTATAAATATTATTTATAATAAACATATATCATGGATAGTATTATCCACATTCTCCAATCCTTGATAATTAAATCCCATTTAATTATCGTGGATAATGATTCTCATAATATGAATCTCATTCATAGTATGCTTGATAATTAAATCTCATTTAATCATCAAGTTCTTCTTGCTTGGATATGAATTTCATCAAATGAATTATTCTTGAACTCCTTCAAGAATAATGTGCTTTCTCTGCAGATACTTGGAGATAAGGACATGACGATTGTATTATTCCATGGATAGTGACTTGGATTTTGAAATCTTATCTCAAATCCAGATCGTACGAACCTCCCACAGATGCTTGATTAAATCAAGATCGCAAATCTAATCTTCTCATTGCATCTAAATCTCATTCAGATCAATGTCCGACACTTGGACCAAGATCAGATTGCTTCTCTACTGAGAGGAGACACTAAAATCCAGGCCTGTTCATCACTCCCTCGGAATAGAAGCATCATAGATATACATCGTTTATGATCACATAACCCTCAGGTATTCCCAATACCTGTACATCCTGCATACTGGAAGACCCATGATCAATATGAAGATTAAGATCAATTTTATATTGTCTTCTTCAGAGTTCAATCATTAAGTTTCTCAATCTTGGTCATTAGGAGTTGGTATCGATCATATGCTTTCTCAAAGCATATATCATACCATCAAATTCATGTCATGCTTCCAAAGCACGACGACCATGCAAGGAATTTGATCGGTCCCAATACCTCATGAGTGAGCTCATGTCTTCCGGTTCATAAGTGAACCTGTATGATCCCTTTGAGAGATCGTATTGCTCATATGCCCTTATATGCACACCAGCTCACCGGTGTATAGACCTTGGTTAGGCCATCAACCTATTGGTCTGCCAAATGTACATACTCAGACATATATCAATACATCTGTCTCCAGTCAGAGGATGCGTGCCTATGCTGTGACATCATTCAACATAGGACTTAAGTTATCTCGATCTCGCTAAGTCAACCCATTGACCTAACTAATCTGACACCTCTGAATCACTATTCCCATGCAGAGGACCTGCATCGAGAGGTCGGTCAGATATCTGGCTATGTGAGAAAGGATTGCCATCTCCTACTCTGGCTGGAGATCTTCACTTGATAATCATTTGACGGTGCTTGATGAGTCCTCTATCTAACTCCTTAGATATTCATCCAAACACCAACCTCTATGATTCATTTAATGAATCAACAGCTATATGATCATCAAGATGGCCATGGTACATAACCCTAATTGTACAGAGGGACCTTATAGTGCATTTATTCATACAATTTCAGAAAGAGAGTGAAACATCAATAACTTTCATTGATAAACATAAACATTACAATAACATTTATTGTAAGAATGGTTCACCCAGGGCTCACATGTCTAACAATCTCCCACTAGCCCTCAGAACCATTCAGGTACAATCCGTAAACCCATACTCATTACATGCTGGTCAAAAACCTTCGGTTTGGTAAGAGGATCAGCAATGTTGTTTGCACAGGCCACCTTTGTGATGATGATATCACCACGCTTTTGAATCTCCCGAATGATGTGGTATTTCCTTTCCACGTACTTGCTTTTTTGATGGCACCTGGGTTCCTTTGCTTGGGCAATGGCTCCGGTGTTATCACAGAGTAACGGGACGAGAGTATTAGAGGAAACTACGTCAAGCTCCAAGATGAACTTGTGCAACCACACCGCCTCCTTTGCAGCATCCGATGCAGCAATGTATTCGACTTCTGTTAGTGAATCCACCGTAGTGTCCTGCTTCTTCCTTCTCCAGCTCACAGTACCACCGTTCAACAGGAACACAAACCCTGATGTCGACTTTCGATCATCAATATCTGACTGGAAGTCTGAATCTGTATATCCCAAGACTTGGAGATCACCATCCCCATAGACCAAGATGTAATCTTGCGTCCGTCTTAGATATTTGAATATGTTCTTTACTGCATTGTAGTGTTTCTCTCCATAATAGGATTAGTAACGACTTACCACTCCCATTGCATGGCAGATGTCTAGCCTAGTACACATCATGGCATACATCAAGCTTCCTATAGCTGATGCGTAAGGGCATCCAGCCATGGCTTTCCTTTCCTCAACACTTTGAGGAGCCATCCCTTTAGATAGGTGGATACCATGTCCTAAGGGGAGGAATCCTTTTTTGGAACTATCCATACGGATCGTTCAATAATCTTCTTGATGTATCCATGTTGTGATAATACAAACATTCTCTTTTCTCGGTTTCTGAACAACTTCCGGCCTAAGATGTAAGAGGCTTCTCCAAGATCTTTCATCTCGAAGGTATGGGATAGCGAAATATTCACACTGGTCATCATTCCTGTATCATTCCAAATGATAAGGATATCATCTACGTAAAGCACGATGAACACAATGGTGCTCCGACTAAGCTTCTTGTACACACAAGGTTCATCAGGATTTTGCACAAAATCATAACTCTGTATGGTTTCGTTAAATCTGATGTTCCAGCTACGAGAAGCTTGTTTGAGCCCATAGATGGATGTCTTCAGCTTGCATACTTTACCATCCTCAACTATGAAGCCCTGGGGTTGCTCCATATAGATATCCTCCTCGAGGTATCCATTGAGGAAAGCCGTCTTGACATCCATCTGCCAGATGTCGTAGTCAAGAGATGCATCTATAGCTAGCAGTGTCCAGATGGATTTAAGCATGGCCACATGAGAGAATGTCTGATCGTAGTCGATGCCTTCTCTCTATGTGTAGCCCTTGGCTACCAGCCGTGCCTTGAAAGTCTCTACTTTCCCATCAGGTCCCCTTTTTCTCTTAAAGATCCATTTACTCCCAATGGGTTTTACCCCTTTAGGTGGATCCTCTAAGGTCCATACACCATTCTTATGCATGGAGCCAATCTCTGACTTCATTGCTAGCATCCATCTCTCCATGTCATGATCCACGAGTACTTCATCAAATGAAGAAGGATCATTGTCAGTCTCACCTGACACATGGAATCCATACCTTTCAGGTGGTGCAACCACCCTTGAACTCCATCGAAGAGGTATGGGTGCTTCATCTTCATTTATCTCTTCAGTTTCTGGTTCAGGAATCTCAGAATCCTCAGGGGATTCAATGAGTTCCTCTACTTCATTCTTGTCTTGACCTTTAAGGAAATCATCCTCCAGAAATTTGACATCCCTAGAGACAAAAACCTTTTGGGTCTCAGGGTCATAAAGCTGGTATCCAATACCATCTTTAACATACCCAATGAAGTAGCACTCACGAGTGCAAGATTCTAGCTTACTTGCATCCACGTTCTTCGCATGGACCAAGCATCCCCAAACCCTCAAGTGTTTAACACTAGGTTTGGTACCATACCAGAGCTCGTGAGGAGTTGTGGTATATACTTGCTAGGAATCTTGTTCAGGATATAAATCGCAGTCGCTACTGAATATCCCTAGAAACTAAGAGGTAAACGTGCTTTTCTCATCATTGAACGGACCATGTCCGTGATGGGCCTGTTGCGTCTTTCAGCAATACCATCAAGTTGGGGAGTTCCAGGAGGAGCGAGATTGGAGACAATTCCATTGTCTTTAAGATTTTCTTTGAATTCATTTGAGAGGTACTCACCACCTCGGTCAGATCGAATCCGCTTGATCTTACTGTTGACTTGGTTCTCAACCAATGCCTTAAACTCTTTGAACTTTTCAAAGGTTTCAGATTTATGATGTAGCAGGAAGATAAACCCGTATCGCGAATGGCCATCAATAAACGTCAAATAATATCCATATCCATTTCTAGTCGCGGTACTGAAGGGACCGCATACATCAGTATCTATTAGGTCAAGAATACCTTCACATCGGCATCCTGGTCATTTTACCTCAAATGCAATGTTCATAGGTAGGTAAAGATTGAACCTGTAGAAAATCTAAAGGTCCATCCTTTATCAATCTATTGATCCTATCAACAGACAAATGACCAAGCCTTTGATGCCAAAACATATTCGAATGATTTCCATCCTCCCTGGTTCTCTTAGGGTTTTTATTATCAGTGGCAGTGACATTCATGACACATTCATCAATGCACAATTCATAGAGTCCACCAGAAGTCAAAATACCATCTGCAATATATTTATCATAATGGTTTATGATTAATTTATTCCAGAAAGTGAAGGAATATCCATTTCTAACTAACTTAGATACAGATATCAGATTCCTTCTAACTTCAGGTACATAAAGACACTCTTTAAGTACTATGACTCGACCACTAGATAATGATAGTCTGCAGGTCCCGATGGCGACTGCTGCAACACTTGCATCATATCTCATTTGGATAACTATCTCCCCTTGCTCCAGATTCCTAGTTTTCTGAAACAAATGCAACGAGTTGCATACGTGAATAGAAGCACCAAAATCTACAAACCAACTTCCTTCTCGTCCAACGAGAAAGCTGGTTTCAATGATGAAAGTAGATTTCATACCTACTGGGGATTTACCTTTGTCGGCAAACTTCAGGTAATCCGGGCAGTTACGCCTCCAGTGCCCCGGCTTCTTGCAGTAGTGACAGACATCGGTCTTTTTCGATGTCATAAGTGTGGAAGCACTAGAAGATGAACCAACTCCTTGATTCTTCTTCTTTCTCTTTGGGGCCGGGCCCTTCCGAGAACCTTTCTTCCGCCTGTGCTTTCCTCTCACTTATGCAACCATTGCACTAGCAGAGGGGCCATCCTTCTTCATGACGTCTTTTGCAGTCTTCAATGCAGCTAGCAGCCCAACGTTTGTGAAGTCTCCTTTGTTCATGTGGTAAGACACAACAAAGTTGTTGAAAGATTTAGGGAGCAACAGGAGAATGAAATCAGCTTGCATTTCAGAATCCAAGTAGGCTCCCAGGGTTTCCAGCTCAGAGAGGTACCCAAACATTTTGAGTACGTGTTCTCTGACAGAGGTCCCTTCCTGCATCTTGCAGCGAATAAGCTCTTTCATCACATTATGACGCTGTGTGCGGTTTATTTCATCGAACATCTCCTTCGGATTCAACATAATCTCTTGGCAATTGTTCATTTCCACATGTTGCTTCTGAAGCACATTGGACAATGACCCAAGGATGTAACACCTTGCCAGATTATAGTCTTCATCATATTTTTCATTATATGATTTATCTTCCGCAGTCAAAGGGTTTGTTATCTTGTCCTTTCTCAGCACGTAAGAGACGCGCTCTGCAGATAGGACAAGATCCAAATTTCGGATCCAATCCGAATAATTTGGTCCGGTCAACTGATTGACCTCCAGGAGCCTGCTAAGTGGGTTCATGGACTTCATTTTATGAAATTAAGAATGCACTATATTAGAATATATAGATAAATATATATTCATTTTAAGATATTTGATTAATACATTTTTAATCAAATTTATCTTGCTATGTCAACTTTGAAAGATTATTCCCTAATTGTCTTTCAAAATAAGAGATATACTTACGCTAGGTCGTCCCACGACTCATCAAAGAAACAAAGGAGAAAGGCCCTTACTGCTCGCAGAGAGGCTTTCGACGCACCTCTCCCTTCCTCCTGAAAGAGCGTGCTATATCTCAAGCGAGATCCGGGATCTCCTTTCCTATCTTTGTCACATCCCAATAATATGAGAACTTGCGACTCCGATAAAAAGAAGCGGGAACTCATTCCGTATTGCAAGTCCAACTTGCATTCCCAATTCGATCTTTAACACCCGTGCCCACCACCCCTAAGGTGATGTTGACCCAATGTTAATTGAACCAACCGTCAATAGGATTAGAACTCGCTATGCGCAATCCAATATCGCCCCAATAATATGAGGACACGATATTGGGGTCACTACGCATACGACCTTACTCTTTCGAGAAGCAAAGAGCCCGATCCAGATGCGCTTGCATACAGGAGCTGTCACTTCGGACAGGCATCTCCTACATACAATCCCTAGTGACAAAACCCTTCGCCTTGATGGGAGACCATGGATGTCACTTATGTGATCCTCCATCTCATATTCAAATTTTATAATTAATTATCGTGAATCATATTAACATAATTAATTCTTCCAAGGGAAATACATATCTATTCATAATAGAGTGTTTATTGGATATAATTAATTTAATCATATTAAATTAATCATTAATCCAATCATCAATCAACAAACTTGATTTTTACTTGAATAGTAGGTATAATATCAAAGTACGTATTATTCGAATTTTAATAATTAGAAAAATACACATTGACTTTCTCCGGCATTATACAGTCCCTACCCGCTGTCATGGCTAGTATCGACGACAGTGGGACAAACCACATACGTTGCAACCCGCGACCGATAATACCAGATAGATCATCATGTACTTTGAGATGCTCATCGGTTTTTCAACCGAAATTATACCATATAATATACATCAAAACAATTTTTGATTATATTATAAGGAGATTTGCTAAACAAATCCCCAATCCTATTCAAGCAAGATGGTTTTTCATGTAAATGTTTTCCTACAACTATTTTAGGATAAACTAAGGTTTTTCATGAAAAAAGTTTGTTGATGATTTCATGTCAACTAATGATCAAGATCAACAATCTTATCATTAGGGTTTTGGCAAATGTCATTCAATGAAATAATTATCTCTTTAAATATTTCACAAATATTTATCATTAATTATTCCAGAAAATTAACAATTAATTTTCACCATGATAATTGAATGACTTATCACAAGGTTCATGATAAAAAAATGTTAATTTCCAGCAGTGATCCACAATCACTAAAATTAACTTATCTTGATCAATTTAAATGCAAAAAATGCAAACTCAGTTTCCTAAGATTTCCTATTTGAATTACTAAAGAACCCAAGTGATAATTCACGCATTTCGAGGCGGATTAAAACTGTAATTATCTTATTAATCACGTTTAAATCTGCAGTTCCCGCAACAGTGGATATATGCATATTCAAAAAGCCATATCCTGAGCAAATGAAGTCCAAATTTCACAAACTCAAATCCTATGGTTTCCTTAATTAATGAGGAAAAAAATCCAATGAAATTTCGTGTTTAAACATTTCAAACAGTACAGGAAATTTCAATTAAACAGAGGTGCGAAAATTGAAATGCAATAAAATTTTCGCGACCCTTTCAAGAACCAAATCATCTAATGTCTATGGATCATATCCAAAACCTTATTCGACCTATGACTCTAATACCACTTGAAGGATATTGAGTATCCTTAAGCTCATCACGGAAGCGTGTCGATCGCATCGTATGCAATCAGAGCAACTAGTCGCACTAGTTGCTAGATGCGACGGAAATTAAAATTTTAAAAAATATAGATGAAACCACATGATCACGATAATACTTCTCGGATCGTTTCATCAAATCACAAAGTATAAGAAATACCTCTTGAAGCGTGATTGATCATGAGATCCCAAACGAGAGATCCTCCGGTCTCAAGTCCGATCCACGAAGAATGCACTTGCGGGCACGATGATGAGTCGCGCTCTTCCTGCAATCCTTGATGAAGATCCAAGCGATGGCTCCCCTGATTTCGTCAAATGAAATCCGTCGTCTTCCTTTAGAGTATGAAACTCCAAAGAAGATGGAGATCCTCGAGTCGTCGAAGGCGAATGCAAGATGCTCTCCTTCCCAATATGTAAAGTGGACAACCACTTAATATTGAGAGGAAGAGAGCCCACACGAGAATGAGAGAGAGGGAGAGTAGTAGTCTTCTACAACTCTAGAAAATTTACTTAGAAAGTCTAGGCTAGCCCTCCTTTTATACTTGTTTAGGATCCAATGGATCTCAATCCATGGGACACATAGATCAAACGACCATGCTTGGTCCATGTAAGATCAATGGCTATGATTGTTGTTGGTTAAAACCAACAATATTAATTTATATTTAAATTAAAAATATGTTGCAACATTATCAACATAATTTAATTTAACATAAATTAATTAATTAAGAGATAATGTGATAACAAAAAAAGGAGGCAACTAACCACCCTAGATTATAGGGGGCGTCACCTATGAATAATTCATAGGTGACGCCACCTATTATTTAGGTGGTTGTTTTGTCTCTTTTTTTATTTTTATCTTATTATTTCATAATAATTTTTGTAATAACAATTATCACAAAATTATACACCAAATTAATTCCAAATTAATTTGTGAATATTTCAATCATGCCATTGAGAATATGTGAATCAAATTCACAACCCAAACTAATTTGTAAATTACATTTCCAATTAATTAATAAATGTGAATCCTATCCACATTATTAATTAACAAATGCTATTTACATAAATTCCCTCTCTTATATATATTATAAATCATATTTATAATACACATATATCATGGATAGTATTATCCACATTCTCCAATCCTTGATAATTAAATCCCATTTAATTATCTTGGATAATGATTCTCATTATATGAATCTCATTCATATTATGCTTGATAATTAAATATCATTTAATTATCAACTTCTTCTTGCTTGGATATGAATTTCATCAAATGAATTATTCTTGAACCCCTTCAAGAATAATGTGCTTTCTCCGCAGATACTTGGAGATAAGGACAGGGTGATTGTATTATTCCATGTATAGTGACTTGGATGTTGAGATCTTATCTCAAATCCACGTCGTACGAACCTCCCACAGATGCTTGATTAAACCAAGACCGCAAATCTAATCTTCTCATTGCATCTGAATCTCATTCAGACCAATGTCCAACACTTGGACCAAGATCAGATTGCTTCTCTACTGTTAGGAGTCAATAAAATCCAGACATGTTTCATCACTCCCTCGGAATGGAAGAGTCATGGATATACAATCGTTTATGATCACATCACCCTCGGGTATTCCCAATACATGTACATCCTGCATACTAGAAGACTCATGATCAATCTGAAGATTAAGATAATTTTTATACTGTCTTATTCAGAGTTTAATCATTAAGTTTCTCAATCTTGGTCATTGGGAGTTGGTATCGATCATATGCTTTCTCGAAGCATATATCATACCTTCAAATTCATGTCATGCTTCCAAAGCACGACGACCATGCATGGAATTTGATCGGTCCCAATACCTCATGAGTGAGCTCATGTCTTCCGGTTCATAAGTGAACCTGTATGATCCCTTTGAGAGATCGTATTGCTCATATGCCCTTATATGAACACCAGCTCGCCGGTGTATAGACCTTGGTTAGGCCATCAACCTATTGGTCTGCCAAATGTACATACTCAGACATATAGCAATACATCTATCTCCGGTCAGAGGATGCGTGCCTATGCTGTGACAGCATTTAACATTGGACTTAGGTTATCTCGATCTCGCTAAGTCAACCCATTGACCTAACTAATCTGACACCTCCGAGTCACTATTACCATGCAGAGGACCTGCATCGAGAGGTCGGTCAGATATCAACCTATGTGAGAAAGGATTGCCATCTCCTACTCAGGCTGGAGATCTTCACTTGACAATCATTTAATGGTGCTTGATGAGTCCTCTATCTAACTCCTTAGATATTCATCCAAACACCAGCCTCTATGATTCATTTAATGAATCAACAGCTATATGATCATCAAGATGGCCATGGTACATAACCCTAATTGTACAGAGGGACTTTATAGTGCATTTATTCATATAATTTTAGAAAAGGAGTGAAACATCAATATCTTTTATTGATAAACATAAACATTACAATAACATTTATTGTAAGAATGGTTCGCCCAGAGCTCACATGTCTAACACATATAAATAAATAAGTATATAAATATATAGGAATAAGTATAGGTATTACATCTATGTAGTCTATATGCATATTTTATATTAATGTTTATTTATGGTTTTATTCTAATTTTAATATGTAAAAATATTATAAAAAATATTTACAAAATTGAAAAATATAAAAAAATTAATTAATTAATAAAATGAATATTTTATTCGAGTAAATTGTACATAAGGGGTCTAAAACCTAACTTCCACATACAAACTCCACAAAAATATGGCACCACCTTCATTAAAAAGATTATTAAAAGTTATATACCATTAAAGATGATTTGATACATTTTGAGATTTTATTTGGGAGATATGGGTCTGAGAAGTTTAGATTTTGGAATTTTATTCATGGCATAACTTTTACACTATATATTATTTCCATGTGAAATAAATTTTGTATTTTCCTCTATATTATCATCTACAATTTTCATGTTGTACTTTTCTTTATTTGAGGTATAAAAAGTTGAAAATAAAATAGGTTTCAAAAATTCTTAAATAATGAATAAATAATTGGGATTGTTATTGTATTATTCATCCTTATGTCCCCCTACTTTATTCATGTCTACCCAGTCATCATGATGCCTAGGTCTTGAGGTATAGAGTCATAAAATATCTTTGGCATTTTGTTCTGTTTCGTTTCTTTTCTTTATTATATAATTTTAGCTTTAAAAACAATATTTTATAAAATATTTATACAACAAAGAATGAATGTTAATTTGTGCAAATTAAGGGTATTTATGTGCATTAGCTAAGGTTTTTAAGGCTAAAATGATAGAATAAAGGTGATGAAATGAAGATTCATCACCCCCAATATACTTGTCTATTCTAGTCCCTAGCAAACACTTATGTAATAAGTACAGAAAATAAAAACAAAGAAAAGATCAGGAAAGAAAGTGGATCAACTTTATTTGTCAAACTTGTCTTCACAAAATCAAAGTATGGAGCTTAAGTTAGACCCTTGCAAGTTTAGTGCGGGCGGAATCTTATTTGGAATCGGATTTGAACTACAACTGCCTTCGAGAATCCCAAAACTATGCTCAAGTCTCCTCAATAGCCAAGTAAGAATACTTCAACTCAAAAGAAAACCTTTATGACTACGAATCTAACTTGTATGGTCTATGTGATAGTGGCTCCCCTCAATTGAAATGACAAAGAGATTGACTTCTTCAGCATGACAAAACAATGATTCCCCAATCCAGCAACTCTTTCCTCGAGGAGCAGGGTATTCCCTTCTAAGTTCAAGTGACGACTGAATTAATAAGAGGAGGTGGATAGACAAATGGACGGTAGCCAGTGTAGCTACCTATCCTAAGATGCATGACCAATGTAGTCAAGTCATATAGCTACATGCTCACATGGTATGACTTTGAAGCTCAAGCTTGCTTATTAACTATACAAATATATATACTCCAGCGGGTATTTTATTTTCAATCATGCCTGCCCACTTTTTTGGAGTTTTGCTTTTTGTTTTTTTTAAATACAATATATAACAACATTTACATAAGGAGTTTTTGCTCTTGAGCCAGTAGACTATCCCTCTTTTTATGCATTACTGCAACCCACCCTCTCTTGTCTTTAGATGTCTCTGCTACTGGATGGGTTGGGGTGCACTTCCCTCGCTAGATGAGGACAATTATTTCAACTTATGTGCATCTCATATTGGCGAATCCAATCTCGTCAGCCCTCTAACTGAGTTGAGCCAAGTGAAAGGTGTAGGTGTACAAGTTAGGTCATTATGGACAAGAGTCTTATGTGTGCTCCGAAATACTCTACTTAAGCAGTCAAGAATCCATCGAACCAAGTCCCATGATTCTCAAAGAATTAAGTCAACTAGACTTAAAGTACCTCAATTCCATCTCCTATATGGTTCATGTAATTAGGTAGATTTAAGGTCCAACTAAGCTCGAATCTTCTGATTTTACAAAGACTAGTTCAATTATTAAACTCAATCTGAAAAATGTGAATGCTACGTAAATGTTATGTGCAATGCAGAAAAGATTTTTGCAATGTAATTTTCAAAGTTTTGAATTTTTATGGATATTTGAAAAGATTTTTTTGCAATTTTTTATGAATTTTTTCAAAAACATTTTTTGATTTTTTAAAATAAAATATTTTGACTAAGAAAATAGGTAAAAATAATTACACGGGATGCATCTTATATTTACAAGAGTTGGGTTTTTAAGAATTTACATGGGATAAGTGATTATTTTTATAGATGCGTGCATATAGTATATAGGGAATTTTGGTGTGATGTATATATATTCTTGAAACTTATTTGAAAATGATTTTACAAATAATTTGAAAACTATAGTCCAAAATAATTTTTACAAAAATTTTTTACAACATTTACAAATATTTAAAAAATCATTTTGCAAAGGTTTTTCTAATAATATAGATAGTTTTTCAAAATATTTTTGCAACCACTATTGAAACCATTAGCCAATTGTTTTTCAAAAATTTTACTTCACACAAAGAAAAGAAATTTTTACAAACAAAATCTTTACATAGGTTGAACATATTAACAAATCATTTTCCAAATAGCTTTCAAAAGATTTTTCAAGAAGATTTCTAAACTATTTTTTAAACATTTTACATGATTTATTAATCAGTAGATACATAAAGAATTCGAGGAACAATCTACATCCTTCTATTAAGTATTTTTTTAATTAATTTAATCGTAATTTCTAAAGAATTTTAGCCAAAATTATTTAAAATATGGAAGTATGAGCTATGGCTAAAAGATATACAACACCCTTATACTTAGCTTGACCTATGTCTGAACGATATGGAATAATCCTTAAGTGCATCACGAAAGTGTGAGGACCGAATTATATACAATCGAGAGTAACTAGTCACACTAGTTGTTCGGTGTAATGGAATTTAAAAAATTTCTTACTGATTAAAGAACATGACCCAAGAACACTTCTTGGATCATTTCATCTAACCACATATAGATAAAGGAGTACCTCTTGTAGCGTTGTTGTGATCGAGCCTCTAAGAGAAGAGACCTCCTGTCTCAAGTTCGATCCGTCGGAGAAAAAAATTGTGACCGCAGAGATGAGTCGTGTGCTTCTCGCAATCCAAGTCGACGATCCAAGAAATCGATCTCACAATCTCATCTCACGAGATCGAACGCCTCTTCACGAGCGATACACAACAATGAATACAGAGATCCAAGAGTCATCAAAGCGACAACACAACAACAATGCTATGACAGA
Organism: Ottelia alismoides; assembly: GCA_037367405.1. NCBI lineage: Eukaryota > Viridiplantae > Streptophyta > Magnoliopsida > Alismatales > Hydrocharitaceae > Ottelia > Ottelia alismoides. The sequence continues at coordinate 198,011 of JAZKJV010004104.1, forward strand.
AGCGACCTTCTCTCTATGAGAGGAGTGGATGACCATTCAAGGAGAAGGAGAAGGTTTGGCATGAGAGAGAGAGAGAGTTTCCATAATCATCCATTAAAGAACAATGGGTGCGTCTTCTTATATTGGGTTTTGGGAGTCCATGTATCTCATTCTTGGAAAGCACAAAATCAATGCATGAGATTGATTTGTGTTTCTTTTCATGAACATGATGTAGATGTAAAAACACAACAATAATTAATTTAAATTAATATATATATCGATAGATCAATATAAATAATTTTCAAATCAAATGAATTAATTAATCTTAGAGATAATGAGAAGATTGACCTTATACAGTAAAAGGGGGGGACGACCACCCTACTCCTAATGGAGATTGGTGGTCTCCACCCTCTTGAGGTGGAATAGGTCTATTTCCTCAATTTCTCATGAGATCTCATTATCTCATGATATCTCCAAGATTTACAATAACACTTGTTGTAATCCATAATGATGTTGTGAATATTGCAATCATGTCGTTAGAAAAATGTGAATCACATTCACATCCCAAAAACAAAATGTAAATTATATTTTCAATCAATCATCCAATGTGAATCCAATTCACATAAATAATTAATTAACAAATATAAATCACAGTATTCTCTCTCTAATATACTATAAATCACACTTATATTATATATGAGTAATTAGATAGTACTATCCACATTATTCATATCCCTATTAATTAAATCATATTTAATTATATTGGATTATTATTATCATGAATTCAAATAATATGAATCAAATTCACATTATTCATGATAACTAAATCACATTTCATTATCCATTTCTCAACGTATAGATATAATTCAACAACGGAATTATTCTTGAACTCTTTCAAGAATAATGCACTTTCTCCGCATATACTTGGAGATAAGGATAGGGCGATTGTACATTCCATGTATAGTGACTTGGATATTGAGATCACATCTTAACTTCAGATCTTACAAACTTCTCAAAGATGCTTGATTTAGTCAAGGTTGTAAATATAATCTTCCCATTGCATTTTAATCTCATTCAGATCAATGTCCAACACTTGGGCCAAGATCAATTTACTTGTCTACTGATAGGAGTCACTAAAATCCAGACTTGTTTCGTCACTCCTCGAAATGGAGGCATCATGGTTATACAATCATTTATGATCACATCACCCTCAGGTATTCCTAATGCATGTACATCCTGCATACTCGAAGACTTATGATAAACCCGAAGATATAGATCAATTTTACATTATCATATTTAGGGTTTCATCATCAAGTTTCTCATTCTTGGTCATTGGGAGTTGGTATCAATCATATGCTTTCCAAAAGCATATATCATACCTTTAAATCTTGTCATGCTTCCAAAGCTTGATGATAATGCATGGAATTTGATCGATCTCAACACCGCATGATTGGGAGCTCATGTCTTCCGGTTCACAAGTGAACATGTATGATCCCTTTGAGAGATCGCATTACTCATTTATCCTCATATGCACACTAGCTCGTCGGTGTATAGACCTTGGTTAGGTCATCAACCTATTGTTCTCTCAAAGGTACATACTTAGACATATATTAACACATCTGTCTCCTGCCAGAGGATCTGTGCCTATATCGTGATAGTATATAACAAAGGACTTAGGTTATCTCGATCTCATTATGTCAACTATTTCACCTAACTAATCATACACCTCTGAATCTCTGTTTCCATGCTGAGGACCCACATCAAGAGATTAGTCAAATATATGCCTAATGAGAAAGGATTTCCGTCTCTTACTCAGACTAGACATAATCTCTTAACAACCATTTAACAATGCTTGATGAGTCCTCAATCTAACTTCTTGGATATTCATTCAAAGACCAGCCTCTATGATTCAATTTATTGAATCAACATCTGTATGATTATCTAGATGGCCATGGTACATAACCCTGATTGTACTAAGGGACCAATTATGTAAATTAATTACTCTTCATTTCAGATCAGGGAATGATATTTTCAATAACATTTATTGCATAATGGCTCGGCGTGGGTTCGCATGTCCAACAATCTCCCACTTGCCCAAAAATCCATTAATGGGCTAATCTTTAAACCCACATCCACGTGACAATCATAGGATATTTAGAAAAATAGATAGGTATGTTGATCACTCACTCTGTTCAGAAGAGACTATGCCAAGTCCTTTTACGACACTTGCATATCCCTAGTAACAGTGCTCGCATCCAATGTGAATGTTACATGTTATGCAACCAATACTCAATCTTGAAGCAACTATAGTGTTGTTGACACTACGATTCAATAATTGTTATAACTAGTATATAATTTCTATTATATTTATCAAAATACATTTATTCTCGGAGATCTCTATCTCCTAAGGTATTTGCAGTAAAGACCTTTCATATCACCATCTATAAAATCTTAAGTTCTTGATGGTAAGACTTAGAGATCACTATCTCAAAAGTTTTGACCTCTTTGAAGATATTGTTATTATTGAAATCAAGTGTTTTATTTCCATAGTAGGATTAGTAATAGTTTACTACTACCACTGCATGGTAGACATCTGACTTTTGTACACATCTAGCATATTCTCGGCTTCTCGTAATTGATGCACAAGGGCAAGTAGTTCTTACATTCACTTCCTCATCTCTTTAAGGTGTTATCCCTTCAGATAGGTCAGTACCATTTCTTAAGGGGAGGAATCCTTCCTTGGGGTTTTCCAAGAATGGAATATTTCTAAGGTGCACTACAAATATGATGGTCCCAATACACTCTTCTCTTTTCTTGTGTGCGTTTTCATAACTAAGACCAAACAGGTATCCTTGAGATCATATCTCAAGGTATGGAATAGACATATTATGAAACACTTATTATCATCCTCATATAATTCCAAATGATTAGGATATCATCTACTCTTAGCATGATGAACATAATGGTGCTCCCACTAAGTTTACATGGTACATCAAGATTCTATTTGAAATCACAGCCTTTATAATTTCATTAAATCTTATGTTCCAACAACCAGAAGCTTATCTGAGTCCAATTATGGAGTTCTTTAGCTGCACACCATGCATTCCTTATCCATAAAGCAGTGGGGCTACTTTATATGAATATCCTCAAAGAGGTATACATAGAGGAATGCAATATTGACTTCCATCTTGAAGAAGTCAAAGTCAAGTTGTGCAGCTATAGTTAGCAGTACTCTGATGGGATGAAGGTCACTAAAGAGCAAGTCTCATCGCAAGCGATGACTTCTCTTCGATGTGTATCTTATGGATATGAGTCGTGCTTTGAAGGTTTGTTCCTTCTCATCAGGTTCCCTCTTAATCTAATAAATCCTTTTACACCTTAACAGGTCTAAGCCATATAGGTGGATCTTCGATGGTCCATATACAATACTTGTATATGAAGCCTACTTTATACTTTATTGCTAGCATCCATCTTTCCATGTTAAGATCCTCAGAAGCTTCATCACATGAAGTTAGATCATTGTCAAACTTAACTGACTCATGGAATCCATCCTCAAACTAAGTTGAAGAGGTACTAGTGTTTCATCTTTAATTGTCCTTTTAGTTTCAGATTTCAGAAGCCTCATTATCTTCTCAATATTCATTGAGTTCCTTCGCTTCATTTCTATCTTGATTCTCAAGAGTCTCAACCTCAAAGAATCAAATCCTTGGAGATGAGATCTTTTAAGAATCTCAAGGTCATAAGTAGGTATCAAATATAATCCTTTATTTTTATAACCAAGCAACAGTCTATGGTGCTAGATTTCGGCTTACTTGCATCCATGACAAGTTATGGACCAAGCAACCCCAAATCCTCAAGTGTCAAACACAAGGATAGGTTCCAAACCATAACTTATGAGGATTTTCAGGTTTACATTTGAATGGAATCTTATTAAGGATATATATTATAGTCTCTACTGCATATATACCTAGAAACTAAGAGGTAATTATGATAGTATTCATCACTGATCAAATCATGACACGCATGATCCAATTGTATATTCCTATAACTCTATTGAGTTTAGTTACAAGGAGGAGTGAGATAGGAAAGATATTCGTATATCCATAAGATATTCTTTGAATTCATCTAATAGGTACTTGCTATGTAGGTTAGATCAAATTCATTCCATCTTCCTTTAAACTTTGGTTCTAAACCAAAATTGTGAAATCTTTGAACATTTCAAAGCTTTCTAAGATGAAGGGAAGAAATCTCATATCACAAATAATCATCTAATGATATCACATATCATCAATGTTTATTATGATACAAATGATCCACATACATCGATATGTATGAGATCTTGAATACCTCGGCATCTAACACCATTCTATGAGAAGGGTGCATTGGACATTTTCTACTTTGAATACAATATTCAAAAGTATGTAAGATTTGAAATTTCATACATAATAAATCTTCATCTATTACTAGTCTATTGATCTTAGAAATAGATAAATGTTCAAGGCTTGACGTCAGATCATTGTCAAATGATCCTCATCCTCCTATTGATCTTTTAAGATTTAATTTTCAGTATTTAGAAATGTTTATGAACTACTCATTAATTTTATAATTTAGTATAGTCCTCTAGATATTAGATTACTATCTGAAATATATCCATCATAACTCTTTATGATATGTCTATTCCAGAATTCATGTTTATTTCCAACATTTAGAAATAAACAATGGGTATATTCTAATATCTAGGTCATAGAGACATTTTCTAAGACTAAGGTCTCTCCCACTAAAAATATGAAGTCTATATATCTAATAGAGATTGTTGCAACTATTTCATCAGTATCCATGTGGATGACTATTAAACCTTATGATAAAAAAACTAGTCTTCTAAAACATATGCAACCAGTTGCAAGTGTTATTAGAAGAATGAGATACAATTATCAGACTTTAATCTTATTAAATAATAAAGTCAATTTCAATGATGATATGTAGATATAGATTATTCTAATGCATAAATAGGTCCTTCTCTAAGGATCCAAGATAGTTTAGATAATCACGCTATCAATGCATTGGCTTACTACAGTATTGCCATTCATCCAACTCCTTGAATGTCACATGGAAGTTAGAGAAGCATAGTCAACTTTTTGACTTTCCTTCTTATTTAGGTCAGACCCATGCTTCTACTATGCTCTCCTCATCTATGAACAACCATTGCTTAAGACAAAGCACCTCCTATGTTGAATACAAAATATTTAAATATAAGAATATTTCAACATCTATACATGCTTCATTTAATTCATATAGTATGAATATTATAAGGCTTCATGAATGGCTTGAGTATAGACAGTCGAATGATGACACTCATCATAGCTACATACATTGTAACTCCTATAGACCTAGGTTCAGGTAGGTACTCAAATATATTGAATATATCATATCTTATAGAGACACCATTATGCATAATGCAGTGAACCATGTCATTCATGATTAAATATCGAGAACACATATGTATGCCAGAACATCTTTTTAGATTTTATAAGGATTGTTTTACAATTATGATCATCATCGACATGATACTTCCAAAGCACACTCGATGAGAGATCACGATTATAGAGACATACAAACCCTAGGTTGTTGTCCTATTATCTATTTAATTGTCATTTCTTATTATTATGATGAAACTTGCACATTGCAATCCACATACATTATGTGCCCAACTACAAGTACAATATCTTTATCATGGATCCAATCCATCATATTTTACTAGTTGTTATTGAGTATAGTATTGAGTGGGTTTAATGAGGATTATTTGAAACATGAAATTCGCATAAATATATATTTATATGTATTACTTTTATTTAGAATTTTTTAGATCAAAGTTGTCTTTTCTTGTCAACATTGAAAGTTCATTCCCTTAATCACATTCAATGTAAGAGATATACTTACCATTATATTTCAAGAAATATATGGAATCTCCTTCCTTATCTTTGTCACATCTCAATAATATGAGAACATACAACTCAGATAAAAAGAAGCGGGCACACATTTTGCCTTGCAAGTCCAACTTGCATTCCCAATTTATTCTTTGATACCTGAGCCCACCACTCCTAAGGTGATATTGACCCATCGTTAGTTGAACCAACTATCAACAGAATTAGAACTCACTATGTGCATTCCATTACCACCCTAATAATATGAGGACCCAATATTGGGGTCACTACACATACGACTTACTCTTTCGAGAAGCAAATAGCCCTATCCAGATGTGCTTGTATGCAGAAGCCGTCACGTTGGACATGTGTCTCCTTCATACAACCCTGGCGATGAAATCATTCACCTTGATGGGAGGCCATGAAAGTCACTTATGTGATCCTCCATATCTTGTTTAAATTCTAATAAATAATTATGACTCATATTCACATAAATACTTCTTCCAAGAGAAATAACAACTCTTTTCATAATAGAGCCTTTTAATTTTAATTGCATCTAATTAATTTAATGATAAATTATCAATCCAATTAATCAACCAACAAACTTAATTGTTACTTGAATGGATGGTATTAGCTCGAAAATATGTATTATTCAATTTATAATAATTAAAAGAATACATCATGATCCCTCAAGAATTATCTCTTTCCTACCCTATGTCATGGCCAGTATCGACAAAAATGGGATAGACACGTCGCGGAGCAACCTGCTACCCTAACGCTCCCCGACTAGACACCAAATCCACCTCAGGTTATAATAATGCCAATTGATCACTTTGTACTGGAGATGATAATCAGTTTTTCAACCGAATTTATACCATATAATAATAATCAAAACCATTTTGATTTATATTATAAGAAATTTTGGTAAACAGATTCTCAATCATATTAAAGCAAGTTTGTTTGTTGGAAAGAAGATTGAGTAACCAATTTGTGATCTATATCATATCTAATTAATAATTTTTAAGGTAATGTCATTTAAGGAAATAATTATCATCAAAATTTTATGAAATATTTATCCATAATTATTCAAGGAAATTAACAATTAATTTCATTAAAAAATTAAATGACAAACACATGGTTCTTGATTAGGAATGTAATTTCCAACTGTGACCCTTACTAAAATAAGTATATCTCAATCAATTTAAATCCAAAACATGCAAAGTAAGTTTCCAAGGTTTGCTAATTTGATTACAACAGAAACCAAGTGATTAGCATGCATTTCTAGGCGATTCAAAATAGTAACCAACTCTTTAATTATGTCAAGATTTGCCATCCCCAAAACAGTAGATATATGTTCATTAAAATGATTCCAAATCACGCTAACACAAATCCCACAGTTTCCTTATTTAATGGGGAACATACTACATGTGATAATTTCATCTTTAAACAATTTAAACATGGTCAAAAATAATCACAAAATAGGGTTGCTTGTATGAAACGCAATAAAATTTTCACAAACCCTAATGGACCCAAGACAACCTAAGTTTATGTATCGCATCCAAAACTCTGACCTAAGGCTCTGACACAACTTGAAGGATATGGAATAATCCTTAAGCGCATCACAAAATCATGAGGATTACATCATATACGATTGAGAGGGACTAGTCTCACTAAATGCTTGGTGTAGTGGAATTTAAAAAACTTCCAACCAATTAAACCACACAACTCAAGAACACTTATTAGATCATTTCATATAACCACATAATAGATAAAGGTGTACCTCTTGTACCATGGTTGTGATTGAGCCTTTAAGAAAAGAGACCTCCTGTCTCAAGATCGATCCGTTAGAGGAGACACTTGCGAGCGTGGAGAAGAGTTGCATGCTTCTTGCGGTCCAATTCGATGATCCAAGCAATGGATCTCTTGATCTTGTCTCACAAGATCGAACACCTTCTTCATGAGCGAGACGCACCAAAGAAGATGGAGATTTCAGAGTTGTCGAAGTGACAACACAATGATAATGCTATGACGGAGGTGACCTTCTCTCTATGAGAGGAGTAGATGGCCACTCAAGGAGAAGGAGAAGGCTTGGCATGATAAAGAGAGAGAGAGAGATGTAATCGTCCCTCTAAGAGCAAGGGTACCTCTTCTTATATGGGGTTTTCGGAGTTCATGGATCTCAATCCATGGATGACATAAAATCAATGGATGAGATTGATTTCTGTTTCTTTCAATGACCATGATGTTATTATAAAAATACAAAAAAAATTAATTTATATTTAGATAATATAATTTATATCAATCAAATTAATTAATTAATGTTGATGATAATGAGAAGATTGACCTTATCTCCTAAAACAGGGGGATGAACACCCTACTCCTAATGGAGATTGGTGGTCGTCCACCCTCTTGATATGGAATAGGTCTATCTCCTAAATATCTCACGAGATCTCATTGTCTCATGATATCTCCACAATTTACAAAAACACTTGTTGTAATTATTTCACAAAAATAATCCATAATTATCTTGTGAATATTACAATCGTGCCATTGGAAAAATGTGAATAATGTTCACATCCCCAAAAATGTAAATTATATTTTCAATTAATCATCCTCTGTGAAGCCAATTCACATCAATAATTAATTAACAAATATAAATCACAATAATCTCTCTCTAATATACTAAAAATCACATTTATATTATATATGAATAATTAGATAGTACTATCAAAATTATTTATATCCATAATAATTAAATCATATTTAATTATATTGGATTATCATTCTCATACATTCAAATAATATGAATCAAATTCACATTATTCATGTTAATTAAATCATATTTAATTATCCCTTTCTCAATGCTTATTTATAATTCAATAATGGAATAATTTTTGAATTCTTTCAAGAAGAATGTGTTTTCTCTGCAGATACTTGGAGATAAGGACATGGCGATTGTATGTTCCACTTATAGTGATTTTGATATTGAGATTACATATGAAATCCTGATCTCACGAACCTCTCGTAGATGCTTGATTTAGTCAAGATAGTAAATCTCATATTTGCATCTGAATATCATTCAGATCAATGTCTAACACTTCGACCAAGATCAGATTACTTCTCTACTGAGAGGAGTCACTAAAATCCAAACTTGTTTCCTCACTCCCTTGGAATGAAAGCATCATAGTTATACTATCGTTTATGATCACATCTCCCTCAGGTATTCATAATGCATGTACATCTTTCATACTAGAAGGCTTATGATAAATCTGAAGATAATAAATCAATTTTACAGTGTCGTCTTTAGGGTTTCATCATAAAGTTTCTCATTCTTGGTCATTGGGAGTTGGTATCGATCATATGCTTTCCAAAAGCATATATTATACCTTCAAATTCTTGTCATGCTTCGAAAGCATGAGACCCTACATGGAATTTGTCGGTCCTAACACCTCATGACTGAGCTCATGTCTTCCAGTTCATAAGTGAACATGTATGATCCCTTTGAGATAACGTATTAGTCATATACCCTCATATGCACACCAGCTGGCCGGTGTATAGCCCTTGGTTAGGTCATCAACCTATTGGTTTTCCAAATATACATACTTACATATATAGTAACATATCTATCTTTGATCAGAGGATGTATGCCTATATCGTGTTAGTATACGACATAGGACTTAGGTTATCTCAATCTCGTTAAGTCAACTCTTTGATCTAACTAATACGATACATCTAAATCTCTATTTCCATGTAGAGGACCTGCATCAAGAGGTTGTTCAGATATTTGCCTAATGATAAAGAATTGTGATCTCCTACTTAGGCAGGGGATCATCTCTTAACAACCATTTGACAATGTTTAATGCATCCTCAATCTAACTCCTTAGATATTCATCCATGCCCCAACCTTTATGATTCAATTTATTGAATCAACAACTATATGATTATCACGATGCACATGCTACATAACCCTAATTGTACTAAGGGACCTATTACGAAAATTTATTATTCTTCGTTTCAGATCAGGGAATGATATCTGCAATAACATTTATTGTAAAATGGCTCGTCATAGGCTCGCATGTCTAACAATTTCCTCATAGATGAGAAAGAAAAGAAAAAACATAACTTGTACTAAGTATAGGAAAACCTAAATAATAAATGAATGCTGAAGAAATGAATGAGAAGTTGACCATTCCCCCAATACTTAGTGATCAAATAATCCTAAGAATAACAGAATGTACACACAACATAAGGGGTCAAGGGTGGGAATAAACAGATCGTAGTCAGCCTGTCTCCCTCTATACTTAGGATAAGATAACCTTGAGTATAGACAAGAAGAGGAGACAGTGGAAAGGATCAAAGAATGAAAAACTCGAGATGTGTACCCCCTTATACTTAGGATAAAGTACATCCTAAGTATAACAATGATGAAGGGAAGGGATGACACCTTTTTGGTAGAAAAAAATTGAAGAAAGAAAAGAAGAATAAAAGAAAATAAGAAAAATAATTCCAAAATGTTTTGATTTGCTTTGTTTTCTACTGCGGCTAGAGATGTATTTGGCTCATTATCATAGATCACTTGGATGGAGTCAACGACAGACAAAAATGTGTCATGTTCTAGAAATAGTTTTAGAAGCTGTCCATTGACCACAAATGGTTGCACGTCAGCTAACAAATCAGAGATCATCACGCTTCCATTGTCATGCACATGCTTTGCTATAAACGACCATGCCCATTTGCTCTTTTGCTTTCTTGGAAAGATCTTCAATTCCGCATCGAACAACCACACCTTCTGACCCAGCTCGAAGGACTTGCAGTGGATATGCATGTCGTACAACTTCTTGACCTTCTCCTTGTACATCAGGTTGTCATACACATAATCTCTGAATTCCTATAATCTGTTTTGATCCACTTTTCAGTTTTTTACCGACTTTCTCAGAGTAAAGTTATAGATATTAATGGCCCATAAGGATTTTTGAATTACCTCAACAGGAAGATGACATGTCATTCCATAAATAAGGATGTAGGGGGACATTCCTAATGGACACTTGTACATAGTTTTGTAAGACCAAAGAACTGAATCAAGTAGCTGAGACTAGTTCTTACGATCAAATGCACAAGCTTTTGTAGAATTATCTTTATCTCCATATTTGAACATTCAGCTCAGCCATTAGATTGTGGGTTGTAAGGTGAAGCAACACAATTTTCTATGTAGAATTCTTGAATTAACTTCTCTTCTTCACCTCTCTATTGATGAGATGTCTATCGACATTTGATATTAAAACCTTTGTGATCCCGAACTGTGTAATGATGTGATCTCTTAAGAATCGATAGTTAGTCCGATTATCGATGGTTCAGACAGGAATAACCTCCACCTAGCAACTCGTATAGTTGACAGCAAGTAAAATGTATTCGTAGCCCTAACTGCTCGGGAATGGGCCCATAAAGGATGCTCCAAGTGCCAAAGACATCTGATATATGAACGAACTTCAGAGGAATCATATCTGTTATTCATATGGTGTCGCCCATCTTCTAGCATTCAGTGAAATGCTTGACATAATCTTTTTCATCCTTGAATAATGTAGGCCACCAAAGGCCACTCTGAAGAACTTTTGCTATCGTTCATCTGTCTCAATGGTGTCGTCCTGATTCTTTATCATGACAAAGTTCAAGGACACTCAGAATTTCCTCCTGAGGAATACACCTCCGCAAGATACAATCTACCCCCTCACGGAATAGATATGGATCATCCCACTAGTAAAAATGAACATTAGACAAAAAATTTGTTTACTTTCAGCTTCGGCTAATCTTGTGGAGTTCTCTTGGACACAAGACAATTCACAATATTGGAATACTAGGGAAGCGAGGTGACATGCAAAATTTGCCTCATATAGAAATGTCTATGTGATGTGTTGTAAGTTAAGCTTAGGATATTCGGTCTTAGAAATTCTGGATAAGTGGTCAGCCACCACATTCTTAAATCTAGGTTTATATCAAATTTCAAGGTCCCTCTTCTCATATAAGTGATGAATGTCTGAGTGATCTGAGTAGATGATGACCTTCATTCCGAGGAGATGGGATCTGAACTTTTCCGAGGCAATACTACTGCTAGCAGCTCCTTCTTGGTGAATGTGCAATTTCTTTGAGCTTCATCTAGCATTCGACCAGTGTAGTGAATAGAAAATGGATGGTATCCTTCCTCTGTCCCAGCACGGCACCAATGGTGTAATCTAATACATCTGTCATTATTTCAAAAGGTTGTGTCCAAATCAGCAGCTACATGACTGAGTGATGAGTTATTTCAACTGATTAATGATGAGGAGCACATGTTCATCGACAATGAAATCATTCTCCTTACCTAGCATTTCTATCAATGGTCTAGCCAACTTAATAAAATCTTTGATAAACCATCGGTAGAAACTGATATGACCAAAGAATGACCTAACTTGCTTGATAGTTGTAGGTGACTCTAGTTTGGAAATCACCTCCACCTTGGCTAGGTCATCTTCCATGCAATGTTTAGATACAACGTGGCCCAGCACAATTCCCTCAGTCACCATGAAGTTGCTCTCTCCCATAAGAGCACTAGATTTACCTCATAGCATCTCCATAAGACTCGATCGAAATAATCAAAGAACTGGTCAAAGGAGTTCCCATAAACCAAGAAATCGTCCATAAATACCTCAAGAAAATTGCCCACCATGTCGATGAAAACTACAAGCATATACCTCTGAAATGTAGCTAGGGCATTGCATAGCTCAAGCGACATCCGTTTGAAGGCGTATGTACCAAATGGACAGGTGAACATTGTCTTCTCTTGATCTCTAGGAGCTATAGCAACTTGATTATATCCAGAGTGTCCGTCCAAGAAACTGAAGTATTCTTTCGCGGCCAGTCTCTCAAGAATTTAATCGATGAAAGGAAACAGAAAGTGGTCCTTCTTGGTAGCGAGATTGAGTCTTCTGTAACCTACTCACACTCGCCAAGAAGTTGGTACTCTGATTGAGATTTCCTCTCCTTTGTCATTTTTTACAATGGTGATCCCTGATTTCTTCAGCACCACATGCAGAGGGCACACCCATTTGCTGTTCGAGATGGGAAGTATGAATCTTGCATCGCACCATTTCTGAATTTCTTTCATGACGACCTCCTGAAGTTTGGAATTCAACCTTCTTTGAAATTCGTGAGAGGGTTTGCTTTCTTCCTCAAGGAAAATGTGATGCAAGCAAATGAAAGGGTTGATCCCATGGAGATCCAAAGTTTTCAACCCAATGGCCATGTGGTTTTGTTCAAAAACCACCATTATACGAGATTCTTGGTCTTCGATCAGATGGGCATTGATGATGACTGAGTACATGTTAGGTTCACCTACAAGGAAGGCCTACATCATATTGGAGGACAATTGTTTCATCTTAGGCAGAATGAGAGCTTCTTTGGCGGTGACTTCGACTATCATACAGGTGGTGGTTCTTTCATCTGTTCTATGTCCACCATTCTTTCTTCAGCCTCTTCATTCAAAAACTCATAGAAGTTATCGATAATGTCCTTTTCATTATAGAAATCCTTAATAATCCGCTCTTGGTCTTGAAGGCACATGATCTCTATAGAAACCCCATTAAGAAATGCTACAAGAATCTCATCATGATCGAAAAGGGGAAATTCGACATCATTCTCCATTCCTTCCTTGGGGGTATAGCAATTCATGGATCTCATGATCATCCATAAATAGGTGAGTATCTTGAATTTCATCTAGAATGTCGCAATCTTCAGAATGGTCGATCACCCGCACACCCGCTATAGATGTTCCCTCTGTAGGCTTTGCATGAGACACATCCTCTATCTTGACTTTGCTATCAGTGGAGCTGAACGTGATCTCTCCAGTGCCGTAATTCACTACTGCATTAGTCGTTCGCAAGAATGACCATCCAAGGATGATGGGGGTGAGCAGTAGAGTTGTGGAGACATCCTTGTCTAACACTATAAAATCGATAGGGAATTGCATCCTCTGAATTGTGAATGATTACGTCCTCCAACATGCCCATAGGTCGCTTGACAGATTTGTCTACGAATTGCAGAAATCATCTTTGTAGGTTTGAGCAGTCCTAACCTAAATTCTGTGAGCAATGAAGTTGGCATTAAATTGATAGAAGATCCATTGTCGAGAAAAGTGCATTCAAACTCTTGGTTAAATATCTTACAACGAATGAGTGGTGCACCCTTGTCTGCCTTTCTATCTAGGAGATTGCTGGGCATTGATTGTGGCCATTGTAAGGATATTATTTTCAGACTTGAAATATTTACTTATTGCATTGTGAGGATGAGGTTTGCACCTAGTTGTACATGCATCTTTTAATCCTTTCATCACAAAAGGAATGTACTCGAGCGCTTTCATTGAAGGCATATTCAAGACCAAATTTTGAATAATTTACGATGGAAGGATCAGACGAAGTATTTTTAAAAAATTTCGTTTTTTGTGTTTTTTCATTGCTTCAGAGAAAGGAATATTTAGAAAACCTGAAGCTGTATCATTCAAAGTTTTGTCCATTAATTGTTTACTGGGAGATGGAAAAATATGTAAAATTCGACAAGATGTGGACCAAAAAATATAGGCTCGGCTTCGTATGCTTACTTTGGATTTGTTGCAGGCGCAAGATTCTTCAAGACTGGTGCTGGTTCTACAACACGTGCAAGCGTCTCCAATGTTGGCTGGTCTCCACCATATTTGTTGTTGTCTTTTCTTGCTTTTATATTTCTTAATTTTTTGTGTTTTTTCTGCAGATGGTGTTCCTTCAAAAATACTACTTGGCCCTTGTGTTGGTTGGACTGACGATTCCCCGTTAGAAGCAATATGCTTTCCCTTTGCGTCTTCCATAGGCTGTAGTGCTCTACCACTATTAAGAATAACAAGGTTAGTTATAAACAAGTAATTTTTACCTGAATCAGGCAGATGACTGCATACTACCTACTCCTTGCATCGGAAATTATTTGGATTAGACTCGACCTGGGCTGGTATGATGGTTTTGCCAGCTGTCGGGTCATTGATCTTCTGAGTCATCTCATCCATGTTCTTGACTAGCTGCTCCAAGCATGCAAGGGTCAGGTTCATTGGCATAATCTTAAAAGAGTTACCGAATTGAGGCCTCTGATTATGATAGTGCAGGGAGGTTAGTGTTGGTAACCCTTGGAAAATGGTGACGAGGGGGTGAGAAGAGTACTACAAGTACTGTTAAGAGGGATAAGAATTTTGATATGATGCAACCGGCTACTGCAGAGAAAATCCTTGATAACGGGAGCAGAGCTACTACTGTTGATATCCTTGCCTCCAGGTGTTCCCATATTGCGGAGGCTGCTGGTTCTGAGGTAGGTAAGATCTGAAGTTCCTTCCTCCCTGTCGTTGCTGGTGGTGTGGTTGGTTGGCCGAGTTCTAACCCTGAGGGTGTCCCTGAGGACGTGTCAGCTGCTATTCATGCTCCCACACACCATTTATCTCTTGAATCCGCAATGGGGGTGGAGGAAACTACTGCAGACAGGCTGAATGCAACTCTAGTTGATAAACAACCATCTAGTTCTGGGACTGCGAGGTCTACTGCAGGACCTGCACGTAGTATACGTGCTAGACAGGTTGGGGCTGTAGGAGACTTGGCTGAGGAGGTTGTATCGGTGCTAGATTATTTTGCTCAATAGGATTCTCTGCGTGACAAACACATAGTTACAAGAATTGACATTCAAAGCTCAAACGAGTTGCTCCAACTGCTGGAAAATCAAATTGAGCTTTTCCAAGCCATGGGTCCTCTTATCAGTAATATAAACTTTCTCAAGGTCTTGCGACCTTTTCTCTATGATGTCTACATTAGACAAGTGTCTCCCGATGATGCTAAGGTT
This sequence comes from Ottelia alismoides, assembly GCA_037367405.1. Lineage (NCBI taxonomy): Eukaryota > Viridiplantae > Streptophyta > Magnoliopsida > Alismatales > Hydrocharitaceae > Ottelia > Ottelia alismoides. Next base: position 213,790 of record JAZKJV010004104.1, read on the forward strand.
GGAGTTGTCATCCTATTCTTCGGCATAAGTAGCCATGTTAACATGCTTGTTGATGGTGGTGGGCATATTCATATGTGCTCGTGATGAGGATTGAGTAGCCTCTCCTTCGACCATCTCCTCAAAAATGTTCCAGATGACATCCTCGTCCTTGATGAAATGAGAGACACCACAAGCAGTGTCGATGAGCCTCTTGCTTTCCAATGTCAACCCACCATAGAAATGATGCATGAGACTAGTCCTTGGAATCTTGTGGTGGGGGCACTTTTCCAGTAACTCCTTGAATCTTTCCCACGCTTCACGTATCATCTTGTTGGGTTGCTGACAGGAGCTAGAGATGCATGCATGCATATGATTCAGTTAGCCGAGAGGGTAAAATTTATGGTGAAATGCTGATTTCAACTCCTCCCAGGTCATCACTACTTTTCCTAGATGATAGACCCAATACAAGACCTTGTCTTGGAGGCTGAAAGGAAAAGCAGTCATCTTGATCATCTCCAGAGGGATATTGGGGTAATGAGTGGTGGCACAGATGCGGTTAAATTTTTCAAGTTGATGTATGACTCCTCGGTTGTGTTCCCATGGAATGTTGGAAGCATAGATAACAACAACGGCTTTAACTCGAAATGGGCGTGTATTGGTGGAATCTAGATCCACTCGGTGACTCAACCTGCCCTAGGATTGTAGGTTTCCTTCAGAGTTGGATTTGGCGATGGTGGTCCTGCCTCCCATCTCTCATAACGGGGTCCACCCACAGAAAATTCATCTCCTGCACCTCTGTGGTTAAACTCATTCTTCTTGTTTGGCTCATCTTCCCTCTAGTCATCTCTCTCATCAATCCTCCTCTTCAAATCATTAAGCATTTTTTGGAAGGTGATCTGGGATAGGGATTGATTAGTCAGATGTTGTTGGATAGACTGTATTGAAGCGAGCAACTGACTTTTGACATCATTCTACATGGTATACTGACCTTCATCCTAGTATGCCTGCTTAGTTGGTTGTGATTGTGGTCCCCTTCCCCTTCCTGTAGGAGCCATCTCAAAATCTGCTTGAAACTGTAGCTCGTAATTGGGTTGATGATCTACAAGATGGAATAAACCATGTTCAGTCTCTAACTGAACATTAACTACTGGGATGAATTTGAAATTAAGGACAATCCCAGATTATTGCGAATGAAGCATATGATATTAACTAAATCAATCTTTACCCACAAAGGTTTTATTCTGGGACAAGAGTAATCTTGGTTTATATGGAGAGGAAGAGCTAGCTCCGGCTACGAGTCCATTCTGAATAGTGGATTTATTGGAGAAAGGGAATTATTGAAAGTAGGGAGAATCGAGGAGTCCAAAGAGAAGTTTGCAAGATCCAAAGTGACTTCATGGAGATCACCCCTCTTTATTTGAGATGTCAAAAGGAATTGATGTGGGTATCGATGGAGTCACAATTAAACCATCCGTGTGATGTCATCATGAGATGGTGAAAAGAGATAGATGATGGATGAAGAGCATGAGACAAACAAGGAATAAAAGGAGTGTAAAACACCAGAAGGCTCACAATGATCAAGGGTCAAACACAAAGGAGAGAAAAATTACATAAGTTCGCTATGTTTTTCATTGTGACCTTAAAAAGACTAATCAATCAAACCTCAAAATAATGTATTCACCAGCTCAACCCCTGAAGCCGTGAAGGATCGGTAGTTATCTTTATAAAATTTAAATTTGATTTTCAGGCAATTTATCTTTGAACGAGTCCTTAGAGTGCTACGCCTATAGGAGAGAGAGTACTGTCAGGAAAGTATATCGTACTTGTCTTCCTCCTTTGTAACATATAGTCTGCACTTTTTAAGGTCCTTGTAACCCTTTTTGGATCCCTACTCAGCTAAAGAAATGGAGGGAGGGAGCGGATTGGCGAAACCACTACTTCGGACCTCACTCGCAACGAAATCACCTGTGAGCGTACAAAGACCTACTCGAACGAAAGACGATGAGAGAAACTCCCCCGTGAAGGTGTGGCCTAAAATAAATACTTCGGACAAAGTCGATGCTTTACACAATAGAGAACATCATCGTTGACCAAGCTCTACTCATCTACATATGATAAAAGCACCAATAGTTTGGAAATCCAGGCGATACACAAGGCAGCCACATACTGGGTTTTGGTCTCTATTCCTTGTGATAACACTCTCTCACATGGAAGGAGACCTTCCAATGCAACCTAAAAACAAATGAGAGCTTTGCTCACCAAGGCAATGACTCTAATTGATCAATTTTATTTAGGCCAAGTATTTTTAACAGTCCCTTTTTTAATTTTTTTGTGTTATCACGTCCTGCTCTAGGGAGGGTAGTGCATCTCAACCTAGTCTGGTGGTGTTGAAGTCTGAGGACAGGATGCTATGGGTTGCAATAATGCTTCAAAAGAGGGATAGTCTACTGGTTCAAGAGGAAAAACTCCTGATGTACATGTTGCGCCTTGTATGTAGTTCCCAAAAAAAAGGAAAGAAAAGAAAAAAAAGAAAAAAAATGCAAGAACTCCAAAAAAAGGGACAGGCCAAAAAAAATATTGCTTGTCAGAGTATGTATATTAGCAAGAAGTCTGCAGCTGGATGACTTGGCTACACTGGTCAGGCATCTTGGGATAGGTAGCTACACTGGCTACCGTCCATTCTTTCTTTACCCCCTCCTTTTGAGCTGGTCGCACTTGAACTTAGAATACCCCGCTCCTCGAGGAAAGAGTTACTGGACCGGGTTATTTGAGTTACCTTGTTAGAGGAGGCTGGTTCTGAGCCATTTCTGATGTGGAGAGTTACATTACACTTACACAGTACAAGTAAGAATCATAGTCATCAGAAATTTGCGTTTGAGGATTTGTTCTGACCTGACTGTTGAGGCGTCTTGAATAGAAGACTTGTGGAACTTGAAGTCTGTTAGGTCTTCAGTTCAGATCCCAATAAGGTTCCGCCACACAATTAGTCCAAAGGTCGAGTCAAGCTCCATTTTCAACTTTTGTTCATGATCGTGGTATGGAACCCAAAATCATTTCACTCTTGCATTTCATTTTAGTTGCTCGGGGACGAGCAAGGTTTAAGTATAGGGGGTTGATGAATCTGCGATTCATCACTCTAAACGTTGAAAATAGAGCTTTGTTCCCGAGTAATTAGCTGTATATTTCCCCTTATCTTGCATAATTAGCATTCATGCATGCAAGCATAATATCTGCATTTTAACATTCATATCTGCATTAAATGAGAAGCCAAATTTACTTGTAAATATTAACATGTATATTAGCTAAAAATTCCTGATTTGTATATATTTTACACTAACTCCGAATCTAATAAAACCAACTCTATTGTGTATATATGACTAACACTAATTAAAGAAAAATATCAAAAAAAATACTAACTTGTAAAATTACCAAATAAAGCCACAACCCAAGTTTGAAACCTCGAACCTTAAAATGTGCATATCTCTCTCATACAACCTCTGAATTAGTTCTACTCACTTTTAAAGTAATATACATTTAGAGACCTTTGAAACAAGACCAATTTCGTTAAAATTGGAGCTCGTATGCAAAACTTGGATTTTGGGCCCCTTTTGTATATTGTACATATTGACCGTTTTGCCCTTCATTTATTTTTTTAATTATTAAAAATCCAAAAAAATAGATTAAATTGTAAATATTCTTCTCATATTTTCTCTATTTTTATTTTGATTTCTCTCTTATTAAAAAATGTTAGAAAATATTATAAAAGATAAAATGCGGTATTTTATGTCTATAAGGTACCACCTAAAAATACATTTTTGTACAGATCACTTTCTTTGATTTTCGACCCTTCACGAAAGTTGTAGATCTCATCCAGACAAGAAACTTTCGTGTTGACCACTTTTTGATTTAATCCCTTTTGTTATTCCTTTTTGATTTATCTTTGCATTTATCTTTGGATTTTTCTGAGAGCAACACGTGGTGGCTCCGGAAGCTGCCACGTGTCAACCCCATGGTTTTTGCTTTTTATTAAATAAAAGCCACATGACCGCATCCGAGCACGCCAAGTGGCACCTTCTCATTCCACATCTACCCATTCCACCCCACTCTCCCTTGGCTTGGGGAGAAGGCAACGTCAACTCCTCCACTCCATCTTCCATCTCTCCCACTCTCTCCATCTCCTCTCCAACCTCCACCTCATTCTCTTTATATCCCCTTTCCTCCTTCCTTCATGCCCATCTGCCATTTTTCCAAAGAGAGGAAGCAAGCTCCGACCACCTTAGGTGACAGTCAAGGTATCATCGTTGAGCGATGACCTTTAGTCTTCTGGCGAGATCCGACGAGACTTCAACCTTCGCCGCTGCAAGCTTCACACGAGGCCTGCTCGAGCTCTGCTTGCCACGCGTTGAGCGATAACCAGGAGTCGGCCATTGCCACTCCATTCCACAGGCAACCAACTATCTACAACAAGTAACTTCTTCTTCCTTATTTCTTCTTTTCTCCATTCTTCTTCATCCTCTCTCTCTTCGATTTCATCATCTTCCATCCGACGAATCGTAAAACCGGTCGCACTTCAACGGATAAATCACATGTTGCGAACGCAACGATGATTTTTCTGAAATTTTTCGGTGAACTTTCATCAATCGATTAATCGCTTATTTGCGCCCACTAAACAAATGCATGTGCAACAGGGCCCTGTGCCCTCCCCAACGTCTCTTCTTCTTCCCTCCACCACACTGAGCCCCGCTCGATCTCTTCTCTTCATTGTAGGTATCATCTCTGCCCCGACAACCCTTGGCCGTGTATCAGTCGTCCCCCTCGCCGCCAACGCCCGCCGACCGCCCAAGCAGCCATCTCCGGCGCCGTGACCTCGCGCCATCACCGCTGCTCGACCCGACGGTCGCGCGTCACCTCCTCCCTCAGCCACGCGCGGGCCCCCTCCGGCCACCAGACGCACCGCGACCCTCGCACAACTCCTCCATGCTCCAGGGGCCGCAGCAGCCTAGCGCTAGTGAGGCGCTCGACGCGCCGCCGTGCGCCACTGCTCTACCGCGCCACCTCCGCGAGCTCCTCCGGCCGCCCCCCTCCAACGCCGGCCACCTCTGGCCTCCTCCCTCCAACGTTGGCCGCCTTCTACCTCGTGTGCGCAGCCGCGCCTACCACTGTGAAGCTCATCTCCAAGCTCCCATATTTCATCTCCAAAAGCAGGGGAGACTTATCCATAATAAGAACAAAAGGGAATTTGCAAAGAGAACACTTGCACTCCTTTGCTAGTTTTTAAAAAAAATTCAAGTTTTTGGTAATTGCATGTAAGTCCTTGCTCTTCATTTGAGCTCATATTTCTTTTTATGTATTGCACTCGTACCCCTGCATTTGCACGTTTATTTAGTCGCCATTTTGTTGTCCATTTTTTATTCCGAAATTGCATTATGTAGCATACTCTTGTTCTACTATTTTAGCATTTATTTATATTTTTCTGATTTGCAGAATATTTATGAAATTTAATTTGGTGAAAAATTGCAATATTTTACCCATTTTGATTGATTAATTGATTGCGCATTATCTGCTTATCGAAAAATCTCTAGAAATTCAACATTGGTATATATAAGCCTATGCTACAACAGATCCGAAAATTACACCATTTGCACATACAGTTTGTCTTAGAAAAATGATTTAGTGAAAACCTTAGTCGATTTTTAATTAATCAATCGTGAAATGTTTTAAATAAATTCAAGTTGATCTAGATAGCTCTTAATTAGAGCTCTTTGGATTAATTTTGTTTCTGAGAAATATCATCGTTTGGTAATTATTAAAATTGGTTTAGTCATTTTCACTAAAGTCTGCACTTTTTATTATTCGTGCATCAGAAAATTCTACAAAATTTAGAGTAGCTTAATTTCAACCCATTTCATAATTTGGCCAAGTTTTATAATTTTTGGAATTAATTTGACCATCTTTCTGCGTTAACTTGTAATTTAGCCTGATTTTGCCTGTGTCTTGCATAAAAAATCGAAAAAGACCAAAAATATCTCCTCTCAAAATCAAATCTTGGAAATTTGCTTCGAATCAACCTAAGGAGACAACTGCCTCCATGAGTTCGACTTTGGACTTCCAATCAAGTAAAAAAAAAATTCGCTCAAAATTAATTTGACTATAATTGAAAGTGGTTTTTAATCTGCTCTCATTATCCGACAGCAACGAACATTCTTAATTAATTTGAACATTAATTTGCTCGAATTAACAAGGGTAGTGGGAGACGTTATCAGCAACACTAAAATGGAAATCTGACCATAGTGCCTAAATAATGAATGCTCAGTTAGAAGACTTATAGTGCTTCCCAGATCTCTCCATGTGGGATGCAAAACAGGAATTTGTAAAGATATACTATATCTCAATAAGCACACGAAAATCATCCTAAGCAGGCAATTGCTATACGTGAAGAACCAAATGATAAACACTAAGAATGAAGCCTAAAGTCAAGTCTTAGAGCCTCTTCTGTGCCCACTACGGTGGATCCTACAAGAGTTATGTATGGAGTTCCCTCACGACGTGTGGTGTCAAGACTAGATGTTCGACAATTAATTATACTAAGTCCAAATGGGAAGACTATAGGTGCATGCAAAAATAGTTAAGGGTTTGGTTTTAGATTATACAATCAAGAATGCCTAAATACTAAGGGCTCATTACGTAAAACAAATGAAAATTATTGCAGATTACAAAAATCACGAGAAACAAAATAAAATAAGGTAGTGGAAAACACGGAAAACATGATGAGCCCCCCATGTGAACAAACAGTTTGAAATTGAGCCCAAGTGTCCAAGTCCACAGTACATGTATTATTACTTATTAATGGTTCAAAAAAAGTCTCTCTCACACAAAAAATAAAATTCCTAAGATATTGTCCTCTATATCTCTAGATCTTCCTTCTCTCTCTTGTCGGCTAAGTCAGAATAGTCGACTCCTCATCCCAAGGTTGCGTAGAATCACCTTGACAATCCTCCTCAGTCTGTGGTCCCTAGCAAGAAGATAAAAGAAGAGATACTAGACGATTCAAAATTGATAATCAAATATAAAGCAATAAATGAGATAATGGCTAAGCAATATAAGAGGCAAACACTCCTGTACAAACCGATGCTCCCTAGCAATGGTGCCATTTGATAACTGAGATTTTTTTAGGATTGTACGATTTCACATGGTGAAATCGCAGTTAGTGTAATGGCTCCTCAAGAAATCTCAATCAATTAATAATTAACCCAGAATATATATAAAGCAATGAAAAGCAAAATATGTGGATTTATAAGCCTACAAATGTGTGTATAGGTCTAAGTATGTGTAGAGTGTCGAATGCACGGAGCAAAATAGGATAGATCGAGCAATGAAATGCACACAGCTGATTTTGTGGCTCTTTGTCTAATTTGTTGTTGGTTTATTATTTTATAATTTTTTATTTTATAATTTTATTTTATTTTATTTTTTTTCAATTTTGTATTTTTATATTTTCTTTTTAGATTTTTTTTAGATTTTTATATTTCTTTTTCTTTTAAAATAAGTAAGTATACATGCAATATAAGCTAATTCAACTATAAATGCTAATAAAAGAGCCAAAATGTAGAAAATAAAATGTTTGGGGTTTTAAATACTTTTATACTATTCTTGTGATTTTTGGTGAATTTTTCTAATTTTTAATATTTTTAAAATAAAAATATCCTAAATAAGGGATTAAATAAATATCTAAAATTGAAATAAAGGTTGAAAATAACAAAATAGATCCAAAATCATTCAAATTAATTTTATTATATGGATAAAAAGATAGCTAAAATTATATAATAGGAAAATATATTTTTAGCATTTTTAGGAAAATTAACCCTTTTTTATACAAGATTTTGGAGTTCTATTTTTAGGGTTCTCAATTTTTAATGTTAAAAAATAAATAAACAGACACAAAATATTTTTTTGAATTTTTTAAATTTTTTTATATTTTTTAGGAATTTTATACTGTAGACAGGGATTTTTACTGCTCTTTTTTTATAAAATAATTAAAGGTTTACAAATATAAGTATATGGCGTGAAACTACAATTCAATAGGAACCTAAGCCTATTTTTTAGATTTTTTGGAGCATAATAGATATTTTAAACAATAAACCAAAAAATTCTGCCTAACATGGGTATAAATGTAAATACAAAAAATTCCAAGGACCAAACTGCAATTATTCCAAAAGTTACAATTGAAATAAATATTTACTAGAGCAAATAGAAAATGCATAAATGACGAGGCCTTGATGCAAAAATAGCAAGATCATGTATATAAACACGTGTGCCTAACTGGCGAGGTCCTAAATAGTATTACGAGAAAAAATGGGGTAGATCTGCAAATATTACAAATAATATATAACATCCCAGGAATGTTTGAGCATTAAATAGTAAAGATGGAGATCACTTGGACATGTGGTGGCAAATGGACAGAGGATGACGCTTCACGAGCAACGACAAAAATTAGATTGCCTCAAAGGATATGACAACAAAGTGAGGAGGTAATCTGACAGTAGCTGCAACTCACAAATAAAAGGAGATGATCTAATGTCATTGAAGGGCTCTGGATGAACACGCGAAGAACCAATGCGAGGTGATTTTGGATCAACAAAAGATCGAGGTCGCATGCTTTTTCATGTCTCCTGATTGCTCCAAGAGAGTCCCGGCATCCTCCCGCACCTACAGAAGGTCTCAAAATGGTGCGGGAGGGTCTCGATCAGTCAGGCGGACCACCTAGACCTAGGGGTACTCTGAGGGGTAGTCTGACGAGCTTCAGCGGGTCAAGGAAGCGAAGAGTGCACAGAATGGCATCCCTCCGGGGAGCGACTGAGTTGGAGGGATGAGTTCCTTGATCCGTGCGAGGTCAAGAGGAATTAAGTGGTGTCAGTCATTAAGTAGGGGAAGCTGTAACATGCGGATGTGTTAGATATGATGAGAAATATGGGATTGGGTGGAAACAGGCGGCGGAGCTGGGGCTTATCCTTTCGAAGGAATTGAAAAATATAATGAAGTTGATCAAAGCGCACAAAACTAGCACTACGCCTAAACTACTATGAACTTAAGTAATGAAAATAACTAAGAAGATATAATCTTACAGTCAACGCGTGACCAGAAGCAGGAACTCCGGTGAGGTTGGAGGCAAGCAACGGACCAGCCTCGATTCAATGCCTAAACGCCTCGCTAAAGCATCGAGACGCTTCCTTTTGTCACCAGGAAGGAAACTCAAAGTTTAGAATTAGGATTTGACGGAAAAAGATGTATCGAAGTAGAAAATGGGGTGAGGCAATACTAAATACTTAGTGACATTTGACCAACAAGTGTGCACGAATCAATGCATCATAGATCGAGAAATCAATCCTATGTGAAAGAATGATGATCGAGGCATTGATGTTCTTTAGGTATCGACCCAAAAAAACAAGGGTCAATGAGGAAAAATCTGGGAACAGGAGGAGTAGGCCTGACACAACGTAGACCTGGGGAGAAGAGAGGAGTTGACCAAGCTTAACGTAGACTCTCTTCCTATTGGTCCAGGTAAGGCAAGAGAAAGACAAAATAAGAAATGAGAACAAAAATAATTAGAAATAAAGTAATAAGTGATTTATTTAAATTTTTGTGATAAAATAAGAAATGTTTATTATTTTATGTAATATATATTTATGATTTTTGTTTATTTTTTCGATATGTTGAATTATAGTTTAGTTTTAGGTTCCATTTATAGGTATGTTTACCTATGATTTGAGTATTTTATTTTTATTTTGAAAATTTTATTTATTTTGTTATTTTATATATTATTTATAGCTTATTTCAATATAATTAAATATATTTTTCTTAATTTTCTGAATAATATATACATTTAGATAAATAAGAATATTAAATATATAGTACAAGTATAGTATTTCATATGTGTAGTCTATATACATATTGTTGAATGATTTATTTATGTTTTATTTATAATGTCAGGTATTATTGTCCCTTATCGACTCCTACTTTATTCCTTGTTGACCAAGTCATCATGATGCCTAGGTCTCGGGATTTAAGATCATAAAATACCTTTGGCATTTTATTCTTTTTCTTTTTTTCTTTATTGTATAATATAGGCATTACAAATAGTATTTTTACAAAATTTATAAAATAATGAATGAATGTTAATTTGTGCAAATTAATGGTATTTACATGCATTGGCTAAGGTTTTTAAGGTCGAAAATGATAGAATAAAAGCAATAAAATGAGGATTCATCATTTCCATTACTAACTCTGTTTTCTGCATTAATCTCTACATGGATTATTGGTTTTGGTGCTTTGACTCATCTAATGGGAGAAGGTAGCTTCTTCACCTCATCACGACCATCTTCCTCGGTGAAGACTATTCGGGTTACCAATGAGGCGCATTCCTCTATCACTATTCTTGGCACTGTGGAGTTTTCCTCTAAACTCTGATTGACTGGAGTTCACTGTGCTCCTTCTTTTGCACTTAGTCTTTTATATGCACATAAGCTATGTACTGAGCTTAACTGTATAGTCATCTTTGATAAGTTCTGTTGTTATTTTCAGGACATCTGTACGAGACAACTTTTGGTGCGGGACATAAGAAAAATTGACCTTTATTATCTTGATATCCCCTCTGACTCTTGTTTTGGTAGCGCTACATCAATCCCCAAAGAAACTCTTCTTTGGCCACCTTTTCTTCAGTCATCCGTATGCAAAAGCATCTTTTTAATGTTCCCTAAACTATCTATGCTCAAGCCATTTGATTGTGAGGAATGTCAGTTCGGGAAACATCATCAGGCTTCTTTCCTTGCTTGCACTGAATCACATTGCGACGCCCCCTTTTCATTAGTCCATTGTGATATTGGGGGAACAGATCCTGTCCATACTATGAGAGGACATAAGTATTTTGTGATTTTTGTTGATGATTATAGTCGGTCATCTTGGATTTATCTATTAAAAGAACGTTCAAAGATCAATAATATTGTCAAAATTTCTTCCATTATATCAAGAATATTTTATCCTCAGGTGTTCGAAGTTTTCACTCCGATAACGCATTGGAATTTACGAAACATGATCTAGCAAACTTCTTTCTACCCGAGTTTATCATTCGTCAAACCTCCCATCCTTACACTTCATAGCAGATAGGGTAGAAGAAAAGAAAACTCAAATGGACACTCCCTCCTTACCAAATGAATGTTCCTAAAATCTATTGGGGTGACATTATTCTGACTATCGTCCATCTTATCAATAGAGTTCCATCTCCAACCCCAAATAGATCCACCCCTTCTCCTACTACTTACCCAAGTGAGTCACCTTTTCCTCTACACTTGCAGATTTTTGGATGTGCTGCCTTTGTTCATAATTATCACACTACATACAAAATTTCTCCTAGTATAATCAAATGTATTTCCCATGGTTATTCTCATACTAAAAAAGGTTACCGATGTTATGATCCAGCTGGACATCTCTATATCTCTACAGACATAACCATTTTTTTTATCAAACTAGCTTCTTCACTCGATCTCTTACAGATATTCCTCTGGATCTCCCACTTTCACCCTTTGTCTATTAGCGCAAACAAATATCTCCACCACCATATGGTCCTTTACATGTTTCTTTATTGAATTATGACATGCCTTCTACAAGTGTGCCCTCCACTGTTATCCTGGATGATCCTTAAGTTCACCCCATTGCTTTACGTAGAACTAAGAGACAATGTACTTTTTATTCCATGTATCATTACACTTCTACTGCTAGTTTATCATCTACTAACAGAAGATACGGAAATGCTATCATGACTATTTCTATTTTGAGATACCATCATAGTGCTTTGTAGGATTCAGGATGACGACAAGCCATGAATGAAGAGATGGACGCGCTTACTTTTAGGGGGACATGGGAACCGGTGCAATGTCCCAAGGGGACTAGACCTTTGGCATACATATGGATCTTATGACCAAGCAGTCACTGTACAGGTCCATTGTTAGATTGAAAGCTCCATTGTTAGATTGAAAGCTTGTCTTGCAGCCAAATGCTTTACACAGATAGATGGAGTTTACTTTTAGACATTCTCACTGGTTGCACAAATGGGATCTATGAGGATTATCATTTCAGTAGCAGCTAATAAGGTTTGGCCTATCTTTCAGTTAGATGTGAAAAATACATTCCTATATGAAGATCTTGATGATGAGGAGTACATGATGTAGCCTCCGGTGTATGAAGTCGAGGGGAGTGAGTATGTCGACTTCAAAAGGCAATATATGATCTGAAGCAAAGCCCTAAGGGCATGGTTCGACCGACTTACTGCAGGAATCGTCACTCTTGGCTTTCAGAGAATAACCTCTAGCTATTATGTTTTTGTCAGAAGACGAAGAACCCGGAACTCTAGACTTGATTCCTATGTGGATGATATGGTTGTCATAGGTGAGGATGATAAACGTGTTCTAGAGACAAAGGCCTTTCTCCATAAGGTGTTTGTTTGCAAGACCTTGGTCCTCTATGGTTATTTCTTGGGCATAGAAGTACTATGCACTACAGATGAAATATTGTGTAGACATCCTTACTGAAGCTGTATTACATGGATGCAAGCCCTTTGGTATTCTGGCAGATACAAGTAACACTCAACATCCTCTAATCCTGTCTTTGAATATGTTACTCTATACAAATGCCAGGTTGGTAAACTTCTTTACCTCACTGTCACAAGACCGATATTTCTTATACAGTGAGTAGAGCTAGACAAACATAGAGTAACCTTGTTATAGTCACTGGCAGGATTTCCTCCAAATTCTACGATACTTGAAGGAATCACTAGAACGTGGCCTATTTTATGGGGTATATGGGTACACCGATGTTATCGCATATGCTGATGTTGATTATGTAAGTTCACTAGAGGATCGATGCTCCATGACAAGATATGTTATGATGGTTGGAGGAAAACATGTTACTTGCAGAAGCAAGAAACAAACTGTTGTATTCAGATCCAATGTAGAAGCAGATTACTGGCTGATGGCTCAAGCTACCTATGAGATCACATGGCTATTGACAGTTTTGCAAGAACTTCTATTCCACTATACTGCGATAATAAATATGCTACATATATTACCACGAATCCTGTGTTCCACGAGTAAACCAAGCATATATAGATTGATTGCCATTTTGTTCGTGATGTCATCTCGATTGGAAAGATTACTCCTCCTCACATCACCACAGATCTTCAGCTTGCAGATGTATTCACAAAGGCCTTACCTAAGAAGCAACTCTTATGGATAGTTTTCAAGTTGGGCATGATTGATAAATATGCTCCAACTTGAGGGCGAGTGTTAGTAATGTATTCGTATGATTCTTAGTTATTCAATGTAACCTCCTTAGGGGCACTTATAATTTTTCTTGGTTTTGAGCTCTCTAGGTTTGTCTTATATAAAGACCCCTAGATCTCTAGAATAGAGACAAGGAATTTCATTTTTTCCATTATTTTGCACAGAGTCTTATTTATCTTATCTTAAAAATATAAAAAACAATGCTTCTCTATATATTATCTATATATGATACTCATTATCTATATTAATATATATTATTTTACAAATTTAAAACAAAAAATTTGGAAATTTAAAACATAAATAAATAACTTAAAATTGAGAAGGAAATTAAATATAAAATCAACAATTATGCAAAAAAAGGATACAAATATGAGACTCTTTTTTTGTCTAAGGGAGCCTACTTTGTTTCTCCTTTACTGTCAGGAAAGGGAGCCTACTTTGTAAGTAGGTACCTTACCTACTTCACATCCATTTTTTAGCTATTTTTTTATTTTTGAAAAAATCCACCGTAGATTTTCATAACTATATCCCTCTAATATGTCATTCAAATTTCGTCTGAAAACAGAGACTCCTACGGATTCCATCGAGACAATCGTTTTTTAACGGTCACAGATTTGCCGTATTTTACATGTTCTGGATGGAAGCCATATGAGTCTCTGTTTCTGATGAACTTTGAATGACATATTAGAGGGATATAATTATGAGAATCCATAGTTGGTATTTTTCAAAAAAATAAAAAATTTGTGAAAAATAGATGTGAAGTAGGTAAGGTTACCTACTTCACAAGTAGGCTACCTTTCCTTATAGTAAAAGAGGAAAGGGAGCCTACTTTGTGAAGTAAGAAACCTTACCTACTTCACACCCATTTATCGCAATTTTTTTTGAAAAATACCACCGTGTATTTTCATAACTATATCCCTCTAATATGTCATTCAAGTTTTGTCAGAAACATAGACTTCTACGGTCTCCATCGAGACAACCATTCTTTAACGGTCACAAATTTGCTATATTTTACATGTTCTGGATGGAGGTTGTAGGAGTCTCTGTTTCTGACGAAATTTGAATGACAAATTAGAGGGATATAGTTATGAAAATCCATGGTGGTATTTTTCAAAAAAATAAAGAAAATTACGAAAAATGGATGTGAAGTAGGTAAGTTTACCTACTTCACAAAGTAGGCTGCATTTTTTTACTATAGTTTATACTAGGTATTTGTTTATAATATAAATTGTGAGAGGATAGAGATGTAAAATGATTGGATATAAGAGTAGTATTTACCTTCCCAAATTGATATTTGAGGTGTCATTTTAGGTTTTTTCCTTTAAAAAATTAATTACTTACAGTTCATGTCCATTTGTTTAATTTGAACTAAATGGATAATTGTTTTCACGAGACATCCCACAATCACAGGTCATTTAGCATTCAATGTATCTTTAATTATATTGTTGACTTTTTTTGTGCTTAAATTCATAAATGTATACAGTGACCTACGTTCTTGCGGTCACAAGTCTCCTAGCATTCACTGGATCTTTAATTATATTCTTGACTTTTTATGTTCTTAATAAATACTGCTATTAAACAAAAAAACATATAAAGAAATCACAACGTAATTACTAGTTACTTATGTGGTATTGATAAAGCATCGAAATCTTTTTCCATTCACCGCCTTATAAGTCACGTCGAAATACTGGCTAAGGTACTCACCTGTCATTCTTGCCGCACACCGAAGCCAAAGATGAAACCGGTACTCTTTATGCTCGTGATCCTATGGTTGGCGGCCGGCTCCATGGCGCTGCACGTTGTGCCGGCCATTTACGTATTCGGGGACTCAACAGCAGATGTAGGCAACAACAACTACTTGCCCAACGGTACCAAGGTGAACTACCGACCCTACGGCATAGACTATCCCGGTGGCCTCCCCACGGGGAGGTTTGCAATGGTTATGTCGGAGTTGACTTCATTGGTAGGTATTTGATGGCTTGATTTGTATAAGTAGTGTCGTTAAGATCCTCTATAAACACTTAATTACTTGTGATTTCCATGCAGCAATGAGGTTGGGATTCAGGAAGAGCCCAAGGCCGGCGCTGTCCATCGTGACGGCAGCTGAGGGAGCGGAGAGGTGTGAGTTATGCATCTGGGGGGTCGGGCATCCTCGACCAGACGGTACGTAGGAATGAAGGATTATTAACCTGGTTCAGCTAGGAACCCGTAGCTGTCATTACTATAGTTTAGGTGGTTCAGGTCCGCTATTTTACATCCTTCTTATAATTGGTTCAATTTAATCGTCACTTGAAGCAGTCATCTTTCTCATAGATTTATATATAGTTCAGATATATATGATTACGTAATTCGCGGTGAGCACTTCGGAGTTTAGTATTATGGTACACAACCCGATTTTTATACACTTTTACAAGGATTACTTGGATATTAAGATTGCCCACCTATTTCTTTTTGGCAATTTTCGAATTCATGAAAAAAATAGAATAATAGAGAGAGAACTATCAGGTTATCATAGGAGCAAATTTTCATAATGAAGGAATTCAAAACGATGCTTTCCGAAATCGCGAGTAGGCATGACGCCGAGACCAACTTCTTCTAAACAACTGCAACACAACAAAATGGGATGAATTTACATCGACATCTATTTTGAACGCTATTTCTATATCCTCCCATGTTAGATATATACCGTTCAAGATTTGATTTAAAATTAATATATCTCTTGAAATTCGGAAAGGTTAGAATATTCTATTCTATTACCAAAGAACGATATAATAACATGTATACGTTTGCTTTTTTCTTAGATTTTGTTGTGGCTGATTTGCAACAAAGAGTACCTAACTTCTAAGTTAAAACTTAGTATGTATTGTTAGTTTGCAGATATATAACAATAAATATACAGGAGTTTTACATGTGTGCCTGTTCAATTTTTTCGAATAACATATACTCCTAATATTAATTATAACAAAATGGTTCTCGATCTTCTGGCATGTATGTTATAACAATGAAATTCTCTAGCAACTAAATATCTTTTTGCCAATAAAAATTCTACCACCCAAATATTGATACAAAGGTTGTCATTATATATCACAATAGAACAATCCATTATGACTAGTTTGTGGCAATAGATTTTCAGTTGCAATACAACAATGGCTACCAGGCATTAACAACATAGATGGTTGAATCCCTTCTTTTCCACATCATTCTGTTGGTGTTTTATAAAAGCACACGCATAGTCCCTTAAGGGTACTATTGAAATTTTTTTGAGAGTATAGGGGTGTCAGTGTATTTTGAAAAATAGTGACATGTATTGCTAGTAATATACAAAAGGGCAAAAGTGAAAAAAATCCTGAAATATTAATAAATAATAATTTCAAAACATATAAAATATTAATGGTTATTTCCTAACTTTAGCGTAATTATGCTGCATAATCGTCAGGTTCGATCTAGGCTTTTATCGTGATGATTGGGGTAGCCGAACTTTTGCTGTGTCTCATAATTGATATAATTATCGAGTATATGTGAAGAATGGTAGTGCTCAATGATGCTACCTAAATCAAGTTGGATCCTTTGTTATAGTGGATCATAGTTGCACTTTAAAAATTGCAGGGACAGCCCGGGTCCATCCCTTTGAACGTGCAGATTAGACTCTTCGAGGAAACGGTCGGAAGGCTGGAGAAGTGGAGAGGAAGGGAGCATTCGCGTCTACCTCTGTCCAGATCGATATTCGTATTTAGCACTGTCAAACAACGACGTCTTCACGTTCTTCCGCAGCAATCCCGTGGGGTCTTCAACGCCACACTCCAGGATCGATACATATCCCTGTTGTCCACGCAGTTCCAGCAGCAACTCGAGGTTTTGATACAGATAGAAATTTAACTGATTTATCCAGTGACCATATGTCTCATTCATCTCCATCGGTAAAATGTTGATCAGTACCAAATGCTATGTGGTGTTTATTAGATGCTGTATGGATTGGGGGCAAGGAAGATGGCCGTGTTTGGCACCGGTCCGCTGGGCTGCCTGCCTGGACTAAGACGGCTCCTGCCTACCGGAGATTGTGTCGAAGCCTTGAACGTGATCTCCCAGAAGTTCAACGTTGCCATGAAGGAGAAACTTAGAGCCCTCAGTTTGAGGCTCGATGGGTTGAAGTACTCGTACATAAATTCCTATGACATCAACCGAGAAATAGTAGATAGAGCCAACGAGTTCGGTGAGTTTGTAAATATTATACTATTATATTTTATCTTCATTCCGCACTTACTTGGTGGGAATCTTCTCTGCTTTCACAGCATATACTTGAATTATTGATTTTTTTAACATCGTAAGCATGCCCCTCTTCTCATGAATAAATGTTGGCCGTTACATAAATTTAAATCAACTTTGTTGCTTTTCATTCAATTATATAGAGAGAGAGAGAGGAGAGAGAGAGAGGCGAGGAACATGGCCTCTGTCACTAACTTTGTATGTAGTGAGGGACCTTTTTTGGGGGTCCCATCTAAGCTATTATTGAAAATCGGTGGGCCTATTTCCATTGCTTTTTATTTATTTTCAATTTTCTATTTAAATATCATGTTACCAAAATTGTGATGTGTACATCAATAGTCAACATTATTATTTACAATTGAACTTGTAATTATTTAAGTAACAGGAGATAAAATCATTGTAGAGATAAAATAATGAATTAATTGAAATATATAATACCTACAGGTGATTAGAAGAGTATTTATCTTAACATTATTGACAATAATTCCGGATCGATTCTACTTCAGAGGGGGTTGAATGGAGTGCGATAGATTTAATTTTTTGCGGAATACCAAGCAACAATATCACAAGTTATCAGATAACAATCATATTATACAAGATGTCTACATGGAATCTAAGTGGGTAAAAATCACTATCTAAGTTTTCTCCCTTAGGATATTTTGGTTAGTTGAGCAGGGTAACTTCTCAACCTTTCCACTATATCTATAATAATTAGGCAGATATCTCAACCAATTACAAGCTGGGTAACTTACAACCAATTACAAGCTGGGTACTTACAACGGTGGATCACACCCAAGGTCAAATTTTAGATCAAATACCAAAGTTACCACTATAACTGAGCTTAGTTGCAACATTGCTTGAGGCTTGAACTTGACCTCGAGCTAGCTACAGAGAAAACACCCAGAGTATATCCAGATTGGGGTCAGTGGAACAAGTAAACAATTATCTGAACTTTGGACGATTATTAATAATACCAAAGTTATAATCAGATAACACAACAGAGATTATATCAAATAGAGTATTTCAGACACAAAGTCATGCATTTATAACTCTAATAAAATTGAAGGCTTACTATAAAAAATATCACTAAATTGTTCAGTAGCTCAAACGATTCTAACTTCACTTCGAGAGCTTGAAGAAGGAGCTATGGTGGAGAACAACTTTTTTTTTATAAATATTTGAATTACTTCTCTCCAAAGAATTAAGAACACTAAGTAAAAGTAGAGAGAGAGAGATACTTAAATTACTCTATAGGACTTGAACTGAGTTGTGCATCGAAATGAGAGTGTAGGAGTATCCTTTTTTAGAGTTTTAAGGTTTTAATCTTCAATAGCTAAAATTAGTCAGCTTCAAATTTAAAATTCAAACATTAATTGATCAGATGGAAAGTTGCCATCAATAAATCAAGCATTTATCGACCATTCAAGTGAATGATAGGGTTTGGGCTTGTTAACCATGTGAGCATGAGGTCAACCATTCCCATAATAAATGCTATTGTAATATTTGATTTATCAACAAATGTTATTGGTTTATTTCATTCTCTGTCTCAGATTAAGTAAATGAATGCACTATAAGGTCCATTATTACAATTAGGGTTATTGTACCATGGCCATCTTGATGATCATACAATTGTTGGTTCAATTGTTGAATTACAGAGGCTAACACTTAGATGAATATCTAAAGAGTTAGATTGTGGATTCAACAAGCACCATCAAATGATTGTTAAGAGATGAACTCCATTCTGAGTAGGAGATGTCAATCCTTTCTCTTTAGATTGATATCTGACCAACATCTTGATGCAGGTCTTTTGTATAGAAATAGAGATTCGGATGTGTCACATTAATTAGGTCAAATGGTTGACGTATGAGATCAAGATAACCAAGACCTATGCGTATAATGTCATGATATAGGCAAACATCCTCTGACCAGAGACGAATGTATTGTCATATGTCTAAGTATGTACATTTGCAGACCAATAGGTCAATGGCTAATCGAGGTCTATGTGCCAACAAGTTGGTGTGCGTACAAGCGCATATAACTAATATGATCTCTCAAGGGGATCATATAGATTCACTTGTGAATAAGAAGACATTAGTTCACTCATGAGGTATTGGGATCGATCAAATTACATGCATGGTCATCTTACTTTGGAAAGCATATGATCAATACCAATTCCCAATGAACGAATAAGAAACTTAATGATAAAAACCGAAAGATGATAGTGTAATTGCTCTATGTCTTTGGTTTATTCTAGTATGCGGGACGTACATGCATTAGGAATACCTGAGGGTGATGTGATCATGAACAATTGTATAATAGTGACGCTTCAATTCCGAGGGAGTGATGAAACATGTCCTCTCAGTAGAGAAGTAATTTAATCTTGGTCCAAATGTTGGACAGTGATCTGAATGTGATTCAGATGCAATGTGATGATTAGATTTACGATCTTGATTTAATCAAGCATCTATGAGAGTCCTCAAGATCTGGATTTGAGATGCGATCTCAATATCCAAGTCACTGTATGTGGAATGTACAATCACCAAGTCCTTATATCCAAGTATCCACAGAGAAAGAGTATTATTCTTGAAAGAGTTAAGAATAATTCCATTGTTAAATTATATGCAAGTTTTGAGAAATAGCTAATTAAATTTGATTTAATTACAATGAATAATGTGAATTTAATTCATATTATATTGATACATGAGAATGATGATCCAATGATTTAATTTTGTAAATACGAATAATGTGGATAGCACTATCCATAGTATTCATATATATATATATATATTATAAATATGATTTATAATATATAAGAGAGAGATATTTGTAAATAACATTTCTAATTTAAATGTTGATGTGAATTAGATTTAAATTAGATAATTAATTGAAAATACAATTTACATTTTTTTTGGGATGTGAATGTGATTCACAAATCCAATGGCATTATTGCAATGTTCACAAAATAAATTGCATTTATTTTTGTGAAATAATTTCCAACAAAAGTTGTTGTAAATATTTGGAGATATTCATAGAATACAAGGTTGCATGAAATAAGAAAGATGGAGCCACCTTCCATGTGAGGGTGGATAACCAAAAGTCCTTATGGAAATTAGTGGTCGTCTACTCTCCTTATAGAATGAGGCTTGCCTCCTTCCTATTTATCCAAGATGGACTGATTTAATTGAAAGTAATTTATATTGATTATGATTCTATATATATTATTTAATTTTATTAATTGTTGTGCTTTTACAACCATTTAAAAAAATACTAATCAATGAGAACAATTGGATTTGTGTTTTCCATGTATTGGGAACCATGGACTCCCAAACTAATATATAAAAGGGGACAACTATTGCTCTTCAAACACACAATAGTTGAAAAGTATCTCTCTTTCATCTCTCGCACCACCTCTCTCTCACTCTCTCTAAGTGGCTGTCTACTTGGAAACCCTAGAGAAGCCATCATCGCTACGATGTTGTGCCACCACCTCGACTACTCGTGGATTGATGAATCTATGATTCACCACTCTAAAAGATATTAATTAAACTCAATTCCCTAAAATCCATCTGCATTTTATCAATTATCTTGTATAATTAGCATAAATGAATATATAAATAATAATTACATTTTATCATGTATAATTGCATAAAATAAGAAGCCAAAAATCCCAGCCCAATTGACTTGTAAAATAAGTTACCTTCTTTATTTTTTAATTAATTCATGCTAATTTCAAATAAAATGAAACATCATCCATTGTTTACATTTCACTAACAAGAATAAAGGGAAAAAACAAAAAAAATCACTGACATAAATAAGTGGCTCACAAACCCAAACCCTTATTTCAGGATAATTAGACTAAAGCGTTCATATATTCCTCAAATGGTATCTGATTTGATCCTACTCACTTTTGAAATAATGTGCATTCAGCTACCTTCAAAACAAAACCGAATTCAAGTGAATCGTAGCTCATATGTGAAAGTTGAGTTTTGGGCCTCTTTTGTACATTGTGTATTTTTCCCGATTTTGACCTATCATTTTATGTACATATTTAATTCTTTTTATTTTGTTTCTTTCATTTATTTTATTTGAAAATAGTTTTATTAAAATGCATAAAAATACATATCCAAAATAAAAGTAATTAAAGAAATTAAATAAGTCTGGCTCTTCACCAACAATCTGTATAATATGTCCTATGTATTTTATTTTCCTATTCTCTTAATTACAAAAATAAAAAATTAAATAATGTATAAATATATTTTATTTATTTTACTGAATTTTGTTTTTATTTTTATCTTATTCAAAAATAAAAAAATGCAAAACCCAAAAATCAAGGAATTTTATACACATAGAGTACCTAAAAAATATCACTTTACGCAAATGATCTATTTTGGTTTTGATCTCTTCATGAAGTTTTAGATATCGTTGAGATGAACAATGTTCATAAGGAATTTTTTTTGATCCAAGGTTGATTACTATTTATTTTCAATTTTTCTTTAATTTTGTATTTTTCTAGTAGTGACACAACAGTTTTCAGAGCTGCTACGTGTCATCCATTTTAGAATTTAAATTTCATTTTTAAATAAAATAATAAATTAAAAATATAATAATAAAAATCTTTACTACATGGTGACATCTAGACCATCTGATCTTGATTGATTAGAAGACCATTGTGCATCTCCTTCTTCCCTCAATTCCGGTTGTCGCCTTCCCATTTCTGGTCGCCGCCCTCATCCAATCACCTTGATGCCTCCTCCCCGATTGTGGACACCTTAGAAATCGAGCCACAACCTCATCAATCCCCTTGTAAATCCTCAATCAATTCTGTCGCCTCAGTCTTCCATCTTGGGAACGGTCGCTTGCGCCCAACCAATCCCCTGATCTCCATCTCCAATCAAATCCTCGTCGAATCCATCACCATGCCACCCCCAAATATTAATTTATCCTCGTTTAAGATCCTCATCTACCCTTTTGCCATCTTCAACCACTCCGTCATCTCCTATTTAATGACCTACATCCTTGCATCAATTCTTCATCCGTTTTCTGCACAAGAATAAGAATGGGGTTCGACAGTGACATCTTGGAGTCCCGCTCTTCTACGATCAGATCCAAGCCAGTTGGGCTCGTTGCAATGTGCCGAACTCCACCGAATGCTACCTTGTTTCGTTCACCAAGCCGTTGAGCCACCTACACTGCTCCACTCATCTACTTTCCACCTCTGTCTCCCCCCATTGAGTCGTTCCTCCATGTACGCTCTTCGCACTACCTCACCACTGTCATCACTCTCGACCTTGACACTACTTCCAATCACATTATCCTCCACCGACCTTCACCTTTCGAGGCTCGAGCTTCGCCTTCATATCCTTTGCTTCACCAACACCTCCTAGCCGGAGCCAAGAGTCATCTTATGCTCACGTACACCTCACCACCATCTTCAGCCTTTAAGCTTCACGCCAACACCTTTGCGAGCAACACCTCTGCATCCTCTTCATTGCCATCTAGATGCAGAGCCGACCCTCCTCTGTTGCGTCTTCCTCCTAAAGCATAGGAGCAACATCCATTGCCGGTAATCGAGCTACCTTCCTCCACCCAAAAGCCTCGCCAAACCACCCCTCCAATATCGGGCCCCACTGCCGGAGATCCTCCATTGCCAGCACCTTCGAACTTACTCCGCTCGTCCATGCTATATGAAGCCCCTCCCCTAATGTGATCCGTGCGTGTGGGGGAGGGCAGAATTGCAAGATCAACCCCTAAAGATCAATCTTTTCCATAGAAGAGCTAACTGTCTAAAAAGCACGTGACCCTCACGTGTCAAAAAAGGGAAAAATTGCATCAAGATCCCTATTTTTTGATGCTTTGCAGCCAGGTCCCCGTCATTGCACCTCATGTTGCCTAGCATATGCCCAGGAAAATTTTGCATAAATACCCTCTGGGTATAGGTAATTACATTTCAGTCCCTATTTTACACCTTTTAATTAGTTTATTATTATAATATACATTTATACCCTAGTGTTTCTTCAATAATTTGAACCTCAATTTTGCATCATTTTAATATCCAAAAATATGATTTTTTCTCAACTAATTCTTTATAGTGTGTCATGCTCTTTTTATATTTCTACTCTATGGTAAATTTACTCTTGTGGAAATTAGCATATTTTTCCCACTCCATGCTTGAAAATTCGCATAAAATTGACCATTGCTTAAAAAATTGCCGACAATTTTCGAATAATAGAATTAATTGTTATTTACATGTGCCCCTAAAAGAATTGCATTTGCATGCATACTTTGCTCTGTAAAAATTATTTTCTTAATTCAATATTTAGTTTTTAATAAGTATTAAAATCTCATATTTTTAGGGTTATTTTGAGATAAATCACTCAGTGATATATCTCGAATAATTTTATTCCCTAGAAAAAAAGTAGGTTTGATATCTATTATAATTAATTATTATGAATCACATTGTTTGCATTTATTTATTCATAAAATATTAATATCTTATAAAAAAATTCCAAAAAACATACTGCATTCCTTTTATCATAATTAGCATCTTCGGCCAAGTTTATTATTTTTGTATATTATTTGGTTAATATTAATTTTCTTGTCCTTGAAATTGGCCTGCATTTCATTTGCTTGTTAAAATTGCATTAAAAATACCAAAAGAAGTGCCTCAAAAACTACACATCGAATTTGATAGACTTAAACCTAGGTTGTTCCTTTTCCCCCTTGTATTCGACACCGGGGGCTTGCCCATGCTAAATAAATATAAAAACCACCTCGCATTAATTCAATGAATTAATTGTGGTTTATTTCTTGATTGATCCTAATTGCCCAAGTACAACAAAAACAACGCATTTAATTCGTGAGAATTAATGAGGGTAATTAGCGATGAATCAGATCACATCGTTATCGGGGAGACAAACGGCTTAGGTTTTTGTCTAAACAAAATAGTGCCATGTTTTCCATACACTTGGGTAGTCTGACCCCCAAGGTTTCATTATACATTTTCCACTTTTAATTTTCAGCATTTATTACCTCCTATATCGACTGCTTCCATTCCTTTCCCTCGTGTTCTTACGGGAGGAAAGCGCAAGCCAAAAAACACAATTCAAGATGACCCGACAATGGAATGATTTTGTCAGTAAAATATTACAGTTAAGGTGCCATTTGAACACTATGTGACTAATAGTCCTACTTTTTAGAAGTACTTGAAAATGAGATGCACTCCTACTAGGAGTCGCAGGAAGAAACATAATCATTTTATGGAGACTCATGTCTTAACAGTTGCCACTATCCATTATGTCAAAAATCAACATCTACCAAGGTAAAAGAGGGACCTAGGAGCTCACTATGGGGAGAGACACATTGACGACATTGCATTTGCACACATCCTAGATAACGATTATTCAGTAAATGTTCTACCCTTAACATTATATTACAAATTGGAGATTGGACCTCTCAAAAAATCATCCGCTCTACTCCAATTTGAAGATCGATCAATGAGGAGACTTGAGGGAGAGGTGAATAATGTGGTTGTCTTGGTTGAGGGGTAGGAGTACAAAGTGGAATTCATTGTCCTTGATATGGAAACCTCTAATCATAGGAGAGAATCTCAAATCATTCTTGGATGACCATTCTTGAGGACCTCAAAGGCAGTACTCGATAATGACACATGAATGATGAAGTTCCGTTCTCCAGGTGGAGAAGTGGACTTAGAGATGAAGCCGAAAAAATGGCAAAGACTCAACTCTGAGTCTAGTACTGAGTACGCCGAATCTTCAAAGGCGAAGTCTAAGTTGATTAGCACAACTTGACTTTGGCAACGAACTCTAGCAGTACAGAGCGAGACCCTCTCATCTGGAGAGAATGCAATACACAATAAAGTTTGTCAGGTGTTGCCTATTTTACTTAAAGACACATATGCTTATATCCTTGACGACACAAAGATCCCTTTGGATCTGTTAGTCACATCTTCTTCAAGACAGTAAAGAGACAAAGATAATTAGACATGTGCATCTTTTGCTAAATTGCTGTACTACACATGCTATTCAACTCACCTTTCATCAGAGTTGGTGGTCAGGGCATCAAAGCTTGATCCACCGTCATCCACGATAGTGCTGAACTCAAATTCCATTCAGCCGAACCTAATTGATAATTCTAATTTTCTTGAGAAGAAATCACTTCCTCCTACATTAAAATATGCGTTTACTGCGAGAACCAAAGAAAGATTTCCTGTGATCGTTAGCTCGATGTTAACTGCAGAACAAGAGTCCAGATTACTTGAAGCTTTTGAGCAGAAACACAAGGCCATTGGTTGGACAGTGTCTGATCTCATGGTGATTAACTCTACTTTTTGCTCACACCAAATATATGTTGAGGATAATGTGAGTCCTTCACGTAAATTCTAGAGAAGACTAAACCCTCATCTTTGAGAAGTAGTTATTAAGAGAATGAGAATGGTCCAAAGCGCGATTTATATACCCTATTTCTGCATCCAATTGAGTGGCCCCTCTTCATGTTCCAAGGAAGTTAGAAATCAAGATGGTCACCAACAGGAAGTGGTAGAGATCAGGATACGAGTACCCACATTGTGGAGCATCTGTATCGACTACAGATGCCTAAATGCATCGATCAACAAAGATCACTTTCCTCTGCCATTCAACGATCAAATCTTGAAGAGACTTGCGGGGAAAGCATTCTTCTATTTACTTGATAGGTACTCTAGCTACAATTATGTATCCATCACTCACGTGGATCAAGAAAAGACCACATTTACATGTCCTTTCGACACTTATGCGTTTAGTGTTATGCCATTCGGGCTCTGAAAAGCCCCGGGCACATTTCAATGATTCATGATCGCCATATTTATTGAAATTCTGGGATACTGCCTGGAAGTCTTCATGGATGACTTTTCGATCAATGGTGATTCTTTTGATACATGTTATTGCACTTGGACCGAGTCCACAAAAGGTGAAGGGAGGTAAATTTGGTACTCTCATTTCATGGTGACGGAGGGTATCACATTAGGGCACGTCATCTCCAAAAAAGGAATGGAGATTGATCCTTCCAAAGTGGATGTAATCAAGAAACTTGAGCCACCAACTGGCATTAAGTGAGTGTGGTCATTCTTAGGGTATGTCGGATTTTATCGAAGATTTATTCATTATTTTTCAAATAGCATCCGACCATTGACTAACTCTTAAGGAAGGACAATGAGTTCATCATCGATCACAAGTGTCAAGAGGCCTTTGAGCTTCCGAAAAAGAAAATTTATAAATCACCGATTTTACAAGCTCCTGACTGGCCTCTTCCCTTCGAGATCATGATTGATGTATCATATTTTGGAGTTGGAGCTATACTTGGACAAAGGAGAGATGGGATACCGTATGCGATTCACTACACGAGAAAAGTTTTGGATCCTACGTAGAGAAATTATATGGTGGCTGAAAAGGAAATGCTTGTGATGTTTTGGGCCTTAGAGAAATTCATGACATATATATTGGGCTTAAGTTGACCATTTTTGTTGATCACACAATAATCTGATACCTAATGAAAAAGCAGGATGCGAAGTCATGTCTTTTAAGATGGATCTTATTAATCCAAGAATTTGATTTGGAATTAAGGATAAACTTGGAATAAAGAATTGTGTGGCTGATCATCTTTCCTGGATTGAGTAGAATGATAATCCTGATATTGAACAATTCAAGAGACCTTCCCAGAATAGTCAATTTGTGCTACTGATTCACTTCCATGGTAGACCAACATGTTGAACTATCTTGTCTTCAAGCATGTTCCCCATGGTTGGACGAAGAGAAATATTGACCGATTGAAGTCGAATTCGAGGAAATACCACTAGGATAATCCGTTCCTTTTCTTTGAGCGATTGGATGGCATCTGGTAAAGGTGTATTGCTCAAAAGGAATATTAGAGTGTCCTCACACACTATTAGATACTAGAGGACACCATTCGATAAATAAAACCATACAAAAGGTACTTTGATGTGGTTTTTATTGTCCGACCATATTTAGAGATGCTAATGATTTTGTATGGGCATGCCTGATTTGTCAAAGAATGGGAGGGACTGCTTAATATAGAGAGAGTATAGCCAAAGCATGTGTGATGGAATGGAGGGATATGGGGTGAAGAAGGTGGCTCCCCAGATGGGTTCATCACCAGCTCCGTTGGAGATGAAAGGCTTGATGTGAAGGGGGGTTCTGATGGATGGATAAGATGGCTAGGGCTCTAGCATGGATCATGGATCCATGTCGAAGCTCGTAGTGTAGTCAATTATAGGAGGACATGACTATGTTCATCAAATTAAATAAAAGAATACAGGAATAAAAGTAAACCTAAACTACTTGGAGGATGTGAGGAAGAGAATGGCAGAGTGAGGAATTAAGATGAGGGCCTAAGTGATCCTCTAGTATTTTTTGGACCTTGTCGGTCGATCCATGCAGCTCTATGATCATGGTTAAGGTTGTGTCATGGTCGGGGCGACCAAGGGTCGATAACCTAGCAGGTGTCCATCATCTCTCCTCCACGCTTCAATCCTCTATCACACGAGGAAGGAGAGGGTTGGGTTGCCACTCGTGAATTGGATGAAGAGATGGAATGGAGTATAGGAGGGTGGTTTTGAAGTGAAGGAGGGATGTGGTTACAAAAGGTGGTGGCATGGTTCAAAACAAGTTGCGAGCTATCATTGGGTTTATATCGTGAGTCATTAATGTGTACGTGAGAAAGAATGGGGATAGGGCTACGCCATGGGTTGGTTAGTGAGGAGATCAACGATATGGAAAATAATTAAATAAATCATGCTAATTATATATAGTAATTAGGGTTAGTTATGTACAACAGACAATATGTTAATATAAATTAATTAGTGCTATCCTTTATTGAATTGTTTAAGCTAGGAAAATAATAATAAATAATAATAATATGATGAATCTCAGATTCATCACGGACCTCACAATGTTTTGTTGGATCATCTTGATTTCTCTGTTGGATAATTTGTCCGAGCCACTAGATTAAGGATGATAAGGAGATTTGACTCGGAGATCGATGATGCACTCCTTCACTAATTTCTTAAACTCCTTATTTTGTTTACCCTATCTGAGATTAGAATCTTCGGTATCCCGAACCATGAGATGTTTTCTTTCAAGAAAAAGTGAACTATACGGCTATCGGTGGATTGTGTAGGGATAGCTTCCACCCATTGACTTACATAGTCCATGATAAGAATGATGTATTCATAGCCCTGATTGTTAGGAAATGGACCCATGAATTCAATACCCCGTGCATTGAACACATCAGATATCTGAATAAATTTGATGGGCCAATGAGAGCATTTTCACCTCTACAAATAATGATGTGTTGTCGTAGCACAGGAGGCTAAAATGGAACAATCAGAAACCACACCATTGAATGTGTGGAATAATTTTTTGGCAAGTCTACAAGGTCGAACACAATAACATGAGCATCTTCGATGATTAATCATAAATTAATGATCAATTTAAGTGATTATTTATCAACCTAGGTCAACACACATACAAGGCATAAGAGATGCACATAATTATGCATAATAATAATGCATGCTGTAGAATGACATTTTTGGTTTATTTTCATGTAAATTAAGGAGAATAAAATGCCAGAGAATGAAGTGTAATGCAAACATATATACAAGAAAAAATATGCCCTAGAATAATGATGTAATTGAGTAATATAAAACATATCTATTTCATTGGTAATTGATGCATAAATTTTAAAATTTAATAGGAAAATGACATTAAAGATAAATGAGCAAGTTACATAATAATGTTTAATGTTTAGCGTACTATTCAAGGGGTCAAATCAGTAATTTAACCAAACCATCATGTAGAGCATCAAATTAACATCAAAATAAAATTGAAATTGGCTGAAAAGAAGTCTATCTGCTCAAGATATAAACAAAAGCATCGAAGGGCATAAATGCAAGAAAACATGGAAAATAAAAAGATAAAATTAACTAGCATGTCCAATAAGGGACATTTTTATAATTATATAAAGTCAGCGGGGTCCCGGTGCAATTTTCTCAAGCATAGTATGCGAGGCACACTCGCCTAGGTAGGACTTAATTGTAATTTTAAGAAATCTATGGGGCATCCTTGTATAATCTACAAGTCGTCATGTGCCAAGCACGGGAGTGGATGCTCAGATAGAGGATTGATAACTGATGTAGGTGTCTAAGGCTGCATGGTGACCCAAGTTGACTTGGGCAAGGCTCGATCCCACCGAGACTCTGCATTTTGGTGTGAATGACATGGATCCTCCTAAGACATTGGATGAACACCAGAAGGGCATTAGCAATGTGAGCCAGAGGTGAAAAATTCTGACAATATATGTTATTGTTATGTTTGATTTATCAACTAAAGTTATTGGTTTATTTCACCTCTTGTCTGAGATTAAATGACTGAATGCATATAAGATCCCTTAGTACAATTAGGGTTATGTACCATGGCCATTTTGATGATCATACAACTGTTGATTCAATTATTGAATCATAGAATATGGTGGTTGCATGAATATTTAAAGAGTTAGATTGAGGACTCATCAAGCAATGCCAAATGATTATTACGAGATGATCTCTAACCTCGGTAGAAGATGGAAATCCATTCTCTTTTGGTTGATATCTCATCGGCCTCTTGATGCAGGTCCTCTGCTTAGGATAGAGATTCGGAGGTGTCAGATTAATTGGGTCAAATAGTTGGCTTAACAAGATTGAGATAACCAAGTCCTATGTCGTATACTATCACGATATAGGCATGCATCCTCTGATTAGAGACAAATGTATTGGTATATGTCTAAGTATGTACATTTGGTAAAACTATATTTTGATGGCCTAATCAATGTCTATACATTGGCGAGTTGGTGTGCATATAAGGATATATGAGTAATATGATCTCTCAAAGGGATCATACATATTCACTTGTAAATCAGAAAACATGAGGTAACTTATGAGATATTGGGATCGATCAAATTGCATGCATGATCATCTTGCTTTGGAAGCATGAAAAGAATTTGTAGGTATGATATAAGCATTTGGAAACATATGATGGATACCAACTCCTAATGATCGAATGAGAAACTTAATGATAAAATCTTAAAGATAACAATGTAAATTGATCTATAACTTAGGGTTTATTCTTAACCTTCAAGTACGCATGATGTACAAGTATTAGGAATACCTGAGGGTGATGTGATCATAAACGATTACATAATGATGACGCTTCCGTTCTGAGGGAGTGATGAAACAGGTTTAGATTTTAGTGACTCCTCTTATAGAGAAGTGATCTAATATTAGTCTAAATGTTGGACATTGAACTCAATGTGATTTAAATGCAATGAGAAGATTGGATCCGCGGAATTGATTTAATCAATCATCTATAAGAGATCCTCAAGACTTGGATTTGAGATGTGATCTCAATATCCAAGTTACTATATGTATAATGTACAATCGCCATGTCCTTATCTCCAAGTATCTGTGGAGAGTGCATATTGTTCTTGAAAGAGTTCAAGAATAATTCCATTGTTGAAATATGTATATGCACATTGAGATATTTCTACTTAAATAAGATTTATTTTTGTGAATAATGTGAATATGATTCATATTATTTAAATTCGTGAGAATGATGATTTAGGATAATTAAATGTGATTTAATTATCAATTATATATATAACGTGGATAATGCTATCCATATTATTTGTATATATTATATATGTGATGTATAATATATTAAAAGAGAGCTTATTCTAAATCGTATATACAAATTAATTGTTGATGTGAGTTGAATTCATATCAAAAACTAATTGGAAATACAATTTATATTTTATTTTGGGTTGTGAATATGATTTAAAATTATTTATTGGCATGATTGAAATATTCACAAAATTAATTTGGATTTTTTTCGTGTGAATTATTTTACAACAAAGGTTGTTGCAATATATATGGAGGATTATGTGAGATTTAATATCTCACAAATTAAGAAGGCCAACACCTTCCTCTTTTGGAGGGTGGATGACCACCCTTTTGACTCGATCTCAAGGGGTCGTCCCCCTCCCACCTTTTAGGAAGGTAGGTGAGACTCCAACCTAATCCTTCTATCCTAATTGATTTGATTAAAATTTAATTATGTTGATTATTCAATATATTAAATTTGATTTAAATTAATTGTTGTTGTGTTTTTAGAACAAAATCATGGCCATTTAATAGAGACAAAAATCAATCACAACCATTGATTTTGAATTTCACATGGATTGTGATCCCTGGACTACCAAAATGTTATAAAAGAAGAGGAAACCCTAGATCTTCTTTACACACAACACTTTGAAGTCTCTCTCTCTCTCTATCGTTCTCATACTACATGCCTCATCTCTCTCTCTCTTAGTGGTTGTCCACTTTATGTAAAGGAGAGAACCGCCGTCATCCACGTGCCATCGTGTCACCGCTTCGACCGCTTGTATATCTTTGTCTCCACCTTTGTGCCTCTCTTGTGAAAAAGACATCAAATCTCATGTGATGAGATCAGAAGATTCACCGCTTAGATCTTCGACTTAGATTGTGAGGAGTACACATTTCATTATCGTGCTTGTAAGTGTCTCCTCCATCGGATCGGACTTGAGATAGGTTGTCTCTTATGTTATTGACTACGATTACAACCACACTTCAAGAGGTAATTCATATTCTTATATATGGTTTGATGAAATGATCCCATAAGTGTTCTTGGATCATGTGGTTTTCATCATTTAAAAAAATTTAAATTCTGCTGCACCGGGCAACTAGTACACCTAATTGTTCATATTGCTTACAATGCGATCATCACACTTCCGTGATGTGCTTAAGGATCTTTCCATATCCTTAAAAGGGTGCCGTCCAATGTCGCATGTAGGTTCTAGTGCCTTCTCCTATGTCAACCTATTGTAGGGCGAATGGAGCTCCAACGAGGATGCACGAGCTCCTCCGTGCTCTCCAGTGGCCATTGAGGATCCTAGAATCTTGACATACTTGCGATGCAACTTAATATGCTGGGTAGGAGCAAAGACCTCTAGATCTGGACATTTACAGACCCACACTACAGGCAAAGCTCTACAACGAAGCTCCGCCCAGAGTCTTACATTTGATAATAATACCTACAAAGATGGCTGGCGGGGGAGAGCCAAAGAGGGGGGATTGGAATAGAGGGAAATTGGGGCAAAAAAGATGGTTCCCTAGATGGGTTCTCCTTTGGTTCTACTAGAGAAGAAGGTCTGCGATTATGGAGGTTGTGGAAGAAGAAAGGAGGCAATTTGAGCCTTACACGAAGGTGAGGTAAAACTTGACGTATCTCAGAGGTGGGTCAATTAAATGTGGGCAGGTGTGTGTGCATGTTATTAAATGGGAGAAAACACGAAGGAAGATGAAGGAGATCTTATTTGAGATATGAAGAACAACACGGTGGAGGTGAATGTTCTTGGGTTGCGAACCTGGGTGGTCCTTGGGTCATCGTTGTACTATCCCAGCCCTGGGGAGCTACTCAAACGATTGTTAAGATGATCGTAACATGGCCAAGGATCGTCACTGGGGGTTCCGTCCATCCTCGACTTTCGATTCCTCCTCCCCCTATCAAGGGAAGGGAAAGAAAGATAGGGTAGAACCCAATGTAAATGTGGATGAGGAGAGTGGAGGGAGGAGGAGGCGTATGTGAAGGAGGTCTTCGGATGTTGCAAAAGGTGGTCGGGTGAGGTTGGTAATGGTCGAAAGTGGCTTTGAGGTATAGATCATGTATCACTTTTCGGTACATGAGAAATAAGGAGGATAGGGATGTAGAGAGATGTGGTCAATGATTGGAATGAATGTTATGGGTGAGTGGGAGGAATGGGTGAAGTGGGGGGGTGCGTCGAGAGTTACAAAGGAGGAATACAATGGGGTTGTCAGTGGATCTTGCGATCAGACAACTCGGATGGAGCGGGTGTAGAAGGTCAAGATGTGAGATCCATCCCGAGGATTTGACAGCCAGGGGCATGCGCACCTGGAGAAGAAGAGACAACGACGTGGTTTCTCCCAAGAGCGCCACATGTCCCAATAGGATTATTAGAAGAATATAAAATAGAAAGTAAAAAAAGAAATAAAAGTACGTCGATTTGAGAAAAGGTCAATACATGAAAGTTGTAGATCTCAAGAATTAAAAGCATCTCTTTTAATTCTCTTGTGACTTTTGTATTTTAATATATAGAAAAATTTAAAATAAAAAAATAAATAATATATAATTTTTAGCGGTTTACAATAAAGGAAAATAAAGAAAATAAATGAGTGTTGAATATATATAACAATTAGGATTAGTCATTAATTGTAGTTAATTAAAGATGAATTTTATTAAAAATTTCAAGCTAGAGATAGTAGATGAATATTGTGATGATAAATCCAAGATTCATCAGGGGCATCGAATCTTTTGAACTCAAGATTTCTCCCATCTTCTGACAATCAGTGTAGGCTTTGACATATCCATTTGCATCCTTCAATAGTGTGGGCCACCAGTGGAAACAAGTAGTATCTTCATTGTCGTTCGACTTCCAGAATGGTGTTTACCAGATTTGATCTTATGATTGTGCTTGAGGACACTTGTGTACTCCTCTTGAGGAATACATCGATACCATATACAATCTTCTCCTTCCCTGAACAAGTATGGATCTTACCACTCGTAGATATGGATATCAGACAGAAACTTGTCCTACTTGATTCTCGTCCAATCTTGTGGAATAACCCCGAAGTAAGATAGTGATAATGCAAATCCAACCCGCGGTTATTTAATTTGTTGATGTAGAAAACCATGAAAGCAGATTCAACTTATCGAATAAAATCAGGATTAAAATAGGAGAGAGATAAGAAAGATGAACAAATAAGGTTCTCCCTTATTTTAACCCCTTAAACTAATTTCCATCCAAGTAAGTTCTCCTGCGTCGAAATGGAGGAGGCAGAATAACCATAATGCGGTTTTCAATGAATGAAATAAATCTCGAGACTTTACTATCTTCTTGATTTTACAAAAAAACTTAAGAAACACTCAAAATTTACACAAACTTAAAATCAAAAAATGATGAAAATACTTGACAAAATTCTGCAAAAAAAATACAGGGAATGTAGCTAGGATAGTTGTGTAACAACCCTAGAAAATTCAAGGAAAAGTTCAACAAAATAAAGGTCCTAAACACCCCTACAGCACATGGGCAGAAATGCAAAGACAATGTTTTGAGTCTGTTACAAAATGGTCCCTAACAGGGGCTGGATTGTAAAAGAAAGTTAAATCTACTTCATTTAGGCCCATGTGCGGGGACCTAAATGTAATATTTGGAAATCTTTGGAGAGGAATGAAAATTCTGAATCTTCGTCTAGGTTAAGTGTGCAAATGTTCTACCCCTTCCTCTGAATGGTGTAAATTAGAAGACTCGGTGCAATGGATCGTTTATTCAGGACACGTGGCTCAATTCTATGCTTCCTGGAGGTCCTTGAGTATTCTTCAGTTCTTTGTACAGGTGGTGATGGTGCTCCCTTCCCTGATTTATTTTCGGAGGACGGCAACATGCTTGGGACTCCGGTAGGGCCATAGGATAGACTCCTTCACAACTCAAGATCATATGCAATGGGCTAGCTTCAAGGTCGGCGAAAGTGGTTGGGATAGCATAATGATGATGGTAGTTCAACCAAGTCTATCAGCTAAGGAAAGATTGCCTTGATTTTAATCGTCTTTGCTCTTTGAAGCTCTGGATGAGTATTTTATTATCAAACAATAATAATACCCTGCTAATGGATTTGATAATGCTCGATCCACAAGGGAATCAACCAACAAATCTAAAGAATTTGCAGTTATAAAGTGTGCTTTCCAGATTATGTGATAAGCATGTAAATACAAGAAATGGAATATGGATTTGAGCGAATTCGAATGGAGTTTGAGAAGGGATTTGAAGGTGGCGTCTAAGGACGATGATTAACTTTTCTAATTACACGATTACATAACTTAATAAAGGCATGAAAAATGAGGAATAAAATTTGAAAAATGGATGATTGAGTACATGTGAGTAGAAGGAGGTATGCTCTTGCTGGTAGTCACTCGATGGTCGGCGACCGGAGCTATACCTCGCGGCTGCGGCATTGCAAGGCGATGCTTCAACCTTGGAAGTCTCCTCTGATCTTCCCTCTTCCACGCAGGCATCTCGAGTTGAGTTGTCTTCTCCGGGGCAAGGTGGAGCACGACTGGGAAGGTGGAGACTAGGCCAGTTGTATTCTGTAAGTGGTTAGCTTAGGAGTAGTTATTTTGGAAAGTACTATTTGGAGGGGTTTTATGGATGATTAGAGAAGAGATAGGTATGAATCTATGGCTGACGCGTTAGATGGTAATTAGGAGTAGAACATCGAGGGTGGAGATTGGAGGTAGAGGTGGTGAGGTGGTGTATATAAATGGAAGAAAGTAGGAGGTTGGAACAGACTCACCGGCCAACCTTCTTGAAGAAGAAGGCACCGGGTGTTGACAAGTGTCAACACCTCATTGTCCAATTTCAAGAAATAGAGTAATAAATAGGGAATAACTAGTAAATAAGGGTATTTAAAATAAAAATGAAAATGAAAGTTGTAAATAATTAAATTATCTAAATTATGGTATAATTAGTTTTAATAAACAATAGTTATTTTACGAAATATTAAATATTATATTAATAAATAGGTATATATAATACTTAATAAAGAGGTTCGGTATTTATAATTGGATAAATTAATAAATAGTATATTATTTTTATATTTTACTAATTATTAGGTTAATAAATAGAGTATGTACAAATTTTTGTATATTTTAGTAAATTAATTTAAGTATATTAATAAATATAGATATAAAGCATATAGTTCGTTTTTACTTATTAATTAGGGTCTTTTATTTATTTAAAATAATAAATAAGCTCCAAAAATTACGAAATAAATTAGGGTTAAAAAAAGACAAGAAATTAATTACAAATTATGAAATCATTAAAATAATAAATATTGTGTTCTAGATAAAATAAATAGCCCAGAAACCTAGTTCCTTTTAAGTCTCAAAATCGACTTTTTGCAAACGGACTCCGATTTTAGTGAAATCACCTTTGTTAATTAAAGAATATTATTTTATGAACTTTGAAGTGAGTAGAGTGCAATTGGAGTTTGTATGAGAAAGTTATGATGTTTGGAAGTTGAGATTTTGACAATTTACAAGTTGGATTTCTTGGCATATATACAAGGTAAAATTTTTAAAATATTTTTATATTTTTCTATATAATTTTAGAAATAATTAGGAAAATAATTTGGTGAAAAATATATTCATATGAATTAAAAAAATTGAATTTTTGGTATTGATTGGATAATTAATGAAGAGTGTATAAAGTGTGGAATTATTATTTTTATTTGTTTGCTTCCTTATCTCCCACTATTTATTTATTAGTCGACCAATCAATGTTGTCTTAGTCTCAGAGATTATGTTTTGAAATATATCTATTAGCTATATTTATTTTCTAAGTCATATTGTACATATATACATATCTACAATTTGCCTTTACTTTTATTTTCTTTATTTTTACTCATTTATATTTTTACATGATTTTAATGCGTAAAAGTGCATTTTATTCATGAGTAGGGATTTGTTAAAAGTGTAATTTAATGGATATTTACATGTATTTTTTTAAGGATTTAAATATTGCAGATAGAAAGTTAATGAATCACGACTTCATCAACCCCCTATACTTAAACTTTGCTAGTCCCTTAGCAAACACTTATTTGAAAAATAAGGGAAAAAGAAAGAAAATTAGAATGAATTTGTTTTCATAAAATAATTCATTAGAACAGACAAGGACAGAGTTCAATCGAGTCTGAAACAAGCATTTTGTCAAAGCCTTAACTAGGGTTAGGATTTTAGCCTCAACAACCCCCAAGTTCCACAAATTCTTGTTTAAATTCACCTCAACAACCAGTTCAGATCCACTCATTCATATCACAAACTCTATCAACCTAGAATTCAATCTATACGGTGTGTGAATTGATTTAGCTCGTCCCTCTTAAAGAAGTAAAGAAACCGTCCATCCCAATAATGCACTCCCATTGGTTCCTCATCTAGCTACTCTTTTGTCGGGGAGGGAGGTATTCCCTTCTGAGGTTAGTTCGTGCTATGTCTATTGGACATGCGAGACCACAATGAGCTGTTATGCAATAAATGTTATTGTACATATCATTCCCTGATCTGAAATGAAGAATAAATAATTTGCATAATACCTTAGTACAATTAGGGTTATGTACCATGGCCATCTTAATAATTATACAGTTATTGATTCAATAATTTAATCATAGAGGTTGGTGCTTGGATGAATGTCTAAAGGGTTAGATTGAGGACTCATGAAGCACTGTCAAATTATTGTTAAGAGATGATCTCCAGCCTGAGTAGGAGATGGCAATCCTTTCTCAGTTAGGCTGATATCTGACCGACCTCTTGATACAGGTCCTCTGCATGGGAATAGAGATTCAGAGGTGTCAGATTAGTTAGGTAAAAGAGTTGACTTAACAAGATCGAGATAACAAAAGTCCTATGTCGTATACTGTCACCATATAGGCACACATCCTCTGACCGGAGACATATGTGTTACTATATGTCTAAGTATGTACAATTGGCAGACCAATAGGTTGATGACCTAACCAACATCTACACACCGACATGCTAGTGTGCATGCAAGGGCATATGAGTAATACGATCTCTCAAAGGGATCATACATGTTCATTACTGAACCGGAAGACATGAGCTAACTCATGATATATTGGGAAGAATCAAATTCTGTGCATCGTCGTCTCGCTTTGGAAGCTTGACTGAATTTGTAGGTTTGACATATACCTTTGGAAAGTATATGATCAACATATAGGTTTGATATATGCTTTTGAGAGGTATATGATCAATACCAACTCCTAATGATTGAATGAGAAAACTTACTGATGAAACCTTGAAGTAGACAGTGTAAAACAGATCTTATACTTTGGGTTTAATCTGGATCTTCCAGTATGCAGGATGTACAAGTATTGGGAATACCTGAGGGTGATGTGATGATAAACGATTGTATAACCATGATGCTTCCATTACTAGGGAGTGATGAAACGAGTCTGGATTTTAGTGACTCCTCTCAGTAGAGAAG
Organism: Ottelia alismoides; assembly: GCA_037367405.1. Taxonomy (NCBI): domain Eukaryota; kingdom Viridiplantae; phylum Streptophyta; class Magnoliopsida; order Alismatales; family Hydrocharitaceae; genus Ottelia; species Ottelia alismoides. Next base: position 252,555 of record JAZKJV010004104.1, read on the forward strand.
CGATCTAGTCTAGGTCCAATCGTTAGACATTTATCTGAATGTGATTCAGACGCAATGAGAAAATCAGATTTGTGGTCTTGATTTAATCAAGCATCTACGAGAGGTCTGGGAGATATGGATTTGAGATATGATCTCAATATCCAAGTCACTATACGTGGAACAATACAATAGCCATGTCCTTATCTCCAAGTATCCACGGAGAAAGTGCATTATCCTTGAAAGAGTTCATGGATAATTTCATTGTTGATATGTGAATATGAGCATTGAGAAAATGGGTAATTAAATATTATTTAGTTATCATGACTATTATGAATTTGGATCATATTATAAGGAGAGATATCTAAGATAATTAAATGTGATTTAATTATCAAAGATGTGAATAATATGAATGTGATTCATGTTATTTAGGCACATAAGAAAAGAGATCCAAGATGATTAAATATGATTTAATTATCATGGATATGAATAATATGGATATCACTATCCATATTAATCATACATATTATAAATGTGATTTATAACATATTAGAGAGAGCATATTGTGATTTATATTTGTTAATTATTTATTGGAGTGAATTGGATTCACATTGAATGATTAATTAAAATATAATTTACATTTTGTTTTGGGATGTGAATTTAATTAACATTTTTTCAATGGAATTATTGCAATATTTCACAAGATAATTATGAATTATTTTTGTGAAATAATTTACGACAATTGTTGTTGTAAATCCTGTAGATATCATGAGATAATGGTATCTCATGAGATAATGAGATCTCATGAGATGTTGGTAGTCGTCCCCCTTCTTAGGAGATATGGTTTATCTCCTCATTATCTCCAAGGATAAGTAATTGATTTGATTTGAATTTAAATATTAATTTATCGATATATATTAAATTAATTTTAATTAGTTGTTGTTGTTTTTTTACAACATGATCATAGCCATTGAAAGAAACACAAATCAATCTCAACCATTGTTTGTATGTTGTCCATGGATTGGGATCCATAGATTCCCAAAACCCTATATAAGAAGAGGCACCCCTTTCTCTTCGAGATAGATAATTAATGAATTCTCTCTGTCTCTCTCTTTCTTACATGCCAAGCCTCTCTCTCTCTCTCTTATAATGGTCATCCACCATAGAGCCATTGTGAGAGTAGTCATCAAGGCAGCATCATCGTTATGCTGTCGGATCATCGACTCGTGGATCTCCATCTCCTTCGGTGTGTCTCTCTCGTGAAGAAGATGTTGGATCTCTTGTGACGATATCAAGAGATCCGTCGCTTGTATCATCAACATGAATTGTGAGGAGCATGCGATCCATCCCCGCGCTCGCAAGCGTCTCCTCCGACGGATCAGACTTGAGACAGGAGGTCTCTTCGTTTAGAGACTCGATCACAACCACTTTTCAAGAGGTAATCCTATTACTTGTTTGTGGTTTAGATTAGAATATCCGAAAAGAGTTCTTGGATCATGTGGTTTCATCACATGAAATTTTTTTAATTTCTGCTGCCTCGAGCAACTAGTGCGACTAGTCGCTTCCGATCGCATACGGTGCGATCCTCACGCTTCTGTGATGCGTTTGAGGATTTTCCCCATATCCTTCAACTGGTATCAGAGCCAGCTTCTCAAAGGTTTTGGATGAGATCCATGAACCTACGAAGATTTGGGCTCGATTCGGTTCGTGGAGATTTTATTATTTCAATTTTCGCAGCCCTGTCTTGATATAAAATTTTGGACATGTTTAAAATGTTTAAAAACGAAATTGAATAATGTTCCCCATTAAATAAGGAATCCGTGGGATTTGAGTTTGCGTGATTTGGAATCCGATAACTCAAGTTATGATGGTTTTAATAACCATATGTCCACTGTTTCGGGGATGGCGATTAGTGATGTAATTAAAGAGTTAATTACGGGTCCTAAGCATCTGGAAATGTATAATTATCACTTGGGTTATATTTTAAATCAAATTGGCGAACAAAATAAATTTAGTTTGTGTTAATTGCATTTAAACTGATTGAGTTATGTTTATTTTAGTGAGTAGGGGTCACTGCTGGATATTAACAAACTTGATCATGAACCTTGTGATTGTCATTCAAATAGATTAATGGAAATTAATTGTTGAAATGATTATTTATAAATATTTGTGAAATATTTAAAGATCATAATTACTTCCTTGAATGACATTGCATTAACCAAAATGATACGATAGTTGATCTTGATCACCATTGGTTAATATGAAATTTTCAACAAACATTGTTTTCATGAAAAACTCTAGTTTATCCTACAATAGTTGTAGGTCAACTTTTACATGTAAAACATTATTTCTTGAATAGGATTGGGGATTTTTTCAGCAAATCCCCTTATAATATTATCAAAATAGTTTTGATGAATATTATATGGCATAATTTCAGTTGAAAAACCAATGATCATATCAAGTACAAAGTGATCTATTTTGCATTATCCTTTCCCGAGGTGGATATGGTGCCTAGTCGGGGAGCATTGGGGGAGCAGGTTGCACCATGTGTGGTCTGTCCCATGTCGGTGCTGGCCATGACAACAGGCAGGGTTGGTATAATGCTTAGGAAATCATGATGTTTTTCTAATTATTAAAATTTGAAATAATACGTATTTGAGATAATACCATAATTCAAGTAACAACTAAGAATGTTCATTGGATATTAATTAGATCATTAATTTAATATGATTAGATTAATTGGAATCCAATTAAAATTAAGATACTCTATTATAAATAGATGTGTTATTTCCCTTGGAACAATTGATCATAATGAATGTGATTCATGATTACTAATTAGAATTTGAATATGATATGGAGGATCACATAAGTGACATCCATGGTCTCTCGTCAAGGCGAAGGGTTCCCTCGCCAGGGATTGTATGTAGGAGACGCATGTCCGAAGTGAAAGCTCTTGTATGCAAGCGCATCTGGATCGAGCTCTTTGCTTCTCGAAAGAGTAAGGTTGTATACATAGTGACGTCAATATAAGGTCCTCATATTATTGAGGTGATATTGGATTGCATATAGCGAGTTCTATTCCTGTTGACGATTGGTTCAATTAATGACGGGTCAACATCGCCTTAGGGGTGTGGTGGGCCCGAGTGTTAAAGACCGAGTTGGGATATGCAAGTTTGACTTGCCAGGCGGAATGTGTTCCCGCTTCTTTTTATTGGAGTCACAAGTTCTCATATTATTGGGATGTAACAAAGATAAGGAAGGAGATCCCAGATCTTGCTTGAGATATAATGGTAAGTATATCTCTTACAGTGAAAGTGATTAAGGGAATGAACTTTAAGTGTTGACAAGGCAAGACAACTTTGATATAAAAACTTCTAAATCAAAGTAATATATATAACATATATCCACTTGTGCAAATTTCTTATTTTAGATAATCCTTCATAAAACCCACTCAATGTTATACTCAATAATAACCAGTAAAATATCATGGATCGAACTCATGATCCAGTTATCGTACTTGCAGTTGGACACATAATGCATGTGGTTGCATTGTGCAAGTTTCCTCAACATAATGAGGAATGACAATTAAATATGACAATAAGACATCACCTTTGGGTTCGTATATCTCTATAGTCTTGGTCCTTCATTGAGTGTACTTTGGAAGTGACATGTCGATGGTGATTGTAATTGTCAAATTAATCCTTATAAAATCAAAGAAGATGTTTTGGCATACATATGTGCTCTAAACATTTAATCATGATTGATATGATTCTCTGCATTATGCAGAATGGTAGCTCGAAAGAGATGATGTATTCAAAATGTTTGAATACCTGCCTGAACGTTAAGATGGATGTAGAAATGATGAATGTCATCATTCTACTGTCTATACTCAAGTCATTCATGAAGCTTCATAACAATCATATTGTATGAATTAAATGAAACATATATAAATGTTTAAATCTCTCATGTTTGAAATCATTTTGAATTCAACATAAGAGATCCTTTATCTTAAGTAATGATTGTTTATAGATGAAGGGAGCATAGTGGAAGCATGGGTTGGACCTGAGTAAGAAGGAAAGTCAAAGATTTGACCTACTTCTGTGACTTCCATATGGCATCCAGATAGTTGGATGAATGCCAATACTGCAGTGAGTCGATGTATTGATAGTATGACTATCTGGACTATCTAGTATCCATAGAGAAGATCTCGGATAGTGCATAGAAATAATCTACATTTAATCATTGAAATTGATTTTCTTATAAGATAAGATTAAAGTCTAATAATTGTATGTCATTCTTCTAATGACACTTGCAATTGTTGCATATGTTTTAGAAGACTAGAAAATTTGATCTCAAGGTTTATAGTTATCCACATGGATATTGATGCAATTATTGCAACAATTTCTGTTGGATTGATAGACTTCTAAGTTTTAGTGGGAGAGCCTTAGTCTTAGAGAATGTCTCTATGACCTAGATATTAGAATACACTCATCGTTTGTTTCTAAATGTTGGAAATAAACATGAATTCTGAGATAGAATTATCATAAAAAGTTATGATGGATCTATTTCAGATAGTAATCTAACATCTAGTGGACTCCACAAAATTAGAAAATTAATAAATGGTTCGTTAAGATTTCTAAAATTGAAAATTAAACCTTTAAAAGATCAATAGGAGGATGAAGATCATTTGACAATGATCTGGCATCAAGTTGGACATATGTCTGTTGATGAGTTTAATGGACTAGTAAGATATGAAACTTTAGAATGTCTAAAAATTTCAAATCTTACATACTTATGAATATAGTATTCAAAGCAAAATGTCCAATACAACCTTCTTTGGGAATGGTGTTAGATGTCGAGGTATTCAAGATCTCATACATATTGATGTATGTGGATCATCTATATCATAATAAACATTATTGATATGTGATATCTATTGATGAGTATGTATGATATGAGATTTCTTATCTTCACCTAAGAAACCTTTGAAATGTTCAAAGATTTCACAATTTTGATTTAGAATCAAAGTTTGAAGAAAGATGAAATGAATTTGGTCTAACCTAGGTAGCTTGTACCTGTTAGATAAAATTCAAAAAGTACCTTATGGAGATATGAATATCATTTCTATCTCACTCCTCCTGATAAACCTAAACTCAATAGAGTTGTAGGGAGATACAATTGGATCATGTGTGATATGATTTGATTAATGATGAATTTTTAGAATAATTATCTGTTAGTTTCCAGGTATATATGTAGTAGAGACTACATTATATATCCTTAATAGGATTCCATGCAAGTATGATGGAATTAAGCACTAGAGAGTGCTACTTCATTAGAAAAATAAAGGATGGTATTGGATACTTACTTTATAACCCTAAGATTCTTAAAAGATCTCATCTCTGAGAATGTGATTCTAAAAAGATGACTCTCTTGAGAATCAAGATGAAAATGAAGTGAAGGAACTCATTGAATATTGAAAAGATAATGAGGCTCCTAAAATTAGGAACTAAAAGGACAATCAAAGATGAAACACTAATACTTCTTCAAATGAGTTTGAGGATGTATTCCATGTGTCTATTAAGTCCGACAATGATCGGACTTCATATGATGAAGCACCTGAGGATCATGACATGGAAAGATGGATATTAGCAAATAAAGTCTAAAGTAGACTTCATATACAAGTGTTGTATATGGACCCTCGAGGATGCACCTATATGGGTAAGACCCATAAAGGTGTGAATGGATCTTTAAGAAAAAGAAAGGGAACCTGATGAGAAGATAGAGACCTTTAAAGCACAGTTTGTAGCCATAAGCTACACAACAAAAAGAAGATATCGCTTGCGATGAGACTTGCTCTTCAGTAACCATGCTTAAACCCATCAGATTATTGCTAACTGTAGCTACACAACTTGTCTTTGACATCTTCGAGATGGAAGTCAAGATTGCATTCCTCTATGAATGCCTCTCTGAGGATATTCACATGAAGTAGCCACAGGGCTTCATGAATGGGGAAAGTAAGGTGTGAAATCTAAAGAAATCCACTATGGACTCAAACCAGCTTCTTGTTGTTGGAACATAAGATTTGATGAAATTATAAATGCTATGAAGCTTAGTGGGAGTGCCTTTGTGTTCATCATGCTAAATACAGATGATATCTTAATCATTTAGAATGATATAAGTATGATAATAAGTGTTTTATGATCTGGATATTCCATACCTTGAGATATGATCTCACAAAGATGCCTCTTGGATCTTACTTATGAAGGTGTTCAGAAGCAAAGAAAAGAGGGTATTGGGACTGTCACATTTGTAGTACACCTTGGACATGTTACATTTTCTGGAAAATTCGAAGAAAGGATTTCTTACCTTATGATTTGGTATTGAACTATCTAAAGGGATAGAACTCAAAGAGTTGAGGAAGTGAATGCTAGAACTACTTGCCCTTGTGCATCAATTATGAAAGGTTGGGTGTATGCTAAATGTGTATGGATGCCAGATGTCTACCATATAGTGGGAGTAGTAAACTGTTACTAATCCAACTATGGTAACAAAACACTTGATTGCAGTAATAATGAAATCTTCAAATAAGATAAGGCTTTTGAGATAGTGATCTCTAAGTCTTATCTTCAAGAAATTAATATTATATAGATAGTGATCTAAAAGGTCTTAACTTTGGATACCTTTGGAGATAGAGATCTCCAGGAATAAGGGTGTTCTCAAAAGAATTATGGAAATACTGGTTAAAATAATTATTGAGCAATAGAGTCAAGGACACTATAATTGCTTTGACTAGATTGAGTATTGGTTTCATAAGATGCAACATTCATATTAGATGCGAGCACTGTTACTGGGGATATGCAAGCGTTGTAAATGGACTTGGCGTAGTCTTGCGGGAACAGAGTGACTGATCAGCTTACCTAGCTATTTTCTAAATAGCCTATGATTGTCAGATGAGTGTAGGTTTAAATGATTAGCCCATTAATGGATCTTTGGGCTAGTGGGAGATTGTGGGACATGCGAACCCACGGCGAGCCATTATGAAATAAATGTTATTGCACATATCATTCCCTGATCTGAAATGAAGAATAATAAAGTTGCATAATAGGTCCCTTATTACAATTAGGGTTATGTACCATGGCCATCTTAATAATCATACAGTTGTTGATTCAATAATTGAGGTTAGTGCTTGGATGAATGTCTAAAGGGTTAGATTGAGGACTTATCAAGCACCGTTAAGTGACTGTTAAGAGATGATCTCCAGCCTGAGTAGGAGATGGCAATCCTTTCTCAGTTAGGCTGATATCTGACCGACCTCTTGATGCAGGTCCTCTGCATGGGAATAGAGATTCGGAGGTGTCAGATTAGTTAGGTCAAAGAGTTGACTTAATTAGATCGAGATAACCAAAGTCCTATGTCTTATACTGTCACGATATAGGCACACATCCTCTGACCGGAGACAGATGTGTTACTATATGTCAGAGTATGTACATTTGGCAGACCAATAGGTTGATGACCTAACCAAGGTCTATACATCAGAGCGCTGGTGTGCATGCAAGGGAATATGAGTAATATTATCTCTCAAAGGGATCATACAGGTTCATTACTGAACCGGAAGACGTGAGCTCACTCATGAGATATTGGGAAGAATCAAATTCCGTGCACTATCGTCTCCCTTTGGAAGCTTGACTGAATTTGTAGGTTTGATATATACTTTTGCAAAGTATATGATCAATACCTGGGTATGATATATGTTTTTGGAAAGTATATGATCATAACCAACTCCCAATGATTGAATGAGAAAACTTACTGATGAAACCTTGAAGTAGGCAGTGTAAAATGATTTTATACTTTGTGTTAAATCTGGGTCTTCCAGTATGCAGGATGTACAGGTATTAGGAATACCTGAGGGTGATGTGATTATAAACAATTATATAACCATGACGCTTACATTCCTAGGGAGTGATGAAACAGGTCTGGATTTTAGTGACTCTTATCAATAGAGAAGCGATCTAATCTTGGTCCAATCACTGGACATTGATCTGAATGTGATTCAGATGCAATGAGAAGATTATATTTGCGGTATTGATTTAATCAAGCATCTATGAGAGTTTCGTAAGATCTGGATTTGAGATATGATCTCAATATCCAAGTCACTATATACAATCGCCCTGTCCTTATCTCCAAGTATCTGCAGAGAAAGCGCATTATCCTTGAAAGAGTTCATGGATAATTTCATTGTTGATATGTGTATCCGAGCATTGAGAAAATGGGTAATTAAATGAGATTTAATTATCATGAATAATATGAATTTGATTCATATTATAAGGAGAGATATCTAAGATAACTAAATGTGATTTAATTATAAAAGATGTGAATAATATGAATGTGATTCATGTTATCTAAGCACATAAGAAAAGAGATACAAGATGATTAAATGTGATTTAATTATCATGGATATGAATAATATGGATAGCACTATCTGTATTCATCATATATATTATAAATGTGACTTATAATATTTTAGAGAGAGCATATTGTGATTTATATTTATTAATTAATTATTGATGTGAATTGGATTCACATTGAATGATTAATTAAAATATAATTTACATTTTATTTGGGGATGTGAGTTTAATTCACATTTTTCAAATGGCATGATTGCAATATTTCACATGATAATTATGAATTGTTTTTGTGAAATAATTTACAACAATTGTTGTTGTAAATCATGGAGATATCATGAGATAATGGTATCTCATGAGATAATGAGATATCATGAGATGTTGGTAGCCATCCCCCCTTTTTAGGGGATACGGTTTATCTCCTCATTATCTCCAAGGATAATTAATTGATTTGATTTGAATTTAAATATATTGATTTATTGATATATATTAAATTAAATTAAATTAATTGTTGCTGTGTTTTTATAACAAGATCATGGCCATTGAAAGAAACACAAATCAGTCTCAACCATTGATTGTGTGTTGTCAATGGATTGGGATCCATGGACTCCTAAATCCCTATATAAGAAGAGGCACCCCTTTCTCTTCGAGATAGATAATTAATGAATGCTTTCTCTTTCTCTTTCTCACACGCCAAGCCACTCTCTCTCTCTCTCTTATAATGGTCGTCCACCATGGAGCCATTGTGAGAGTAGTCATAAACACATCATCATATTTATGTTGTCGGATCATCAACTCGTAGATCTCCATCTCCTTTGGTGTGTCTTGCTCGTGAAGAAGATGTTGGATCTCGTGTGACGAGATCAGGAGATTCGCCGCTTGGATCATCAACATAGATTGAGAGGAGCACACGATTCATCTCCGCGCTCGCAAGCGTCTCCTCTGACGGATCGGACTTGAGACAATAAGTCTCTTCGTTTCGAGACTCGATCACAACCATGCTTCAAGAGGTAATCCTATTACTCGTTTGTGGTTTAGATGAAATGATCCGAGAAGTGTTCTTGGATAATGTAGTTTCATCACATGAAAAAAATTTAATTTCTGTTTCCTCGAGCTACTAGTGCGACTAGTCGCTCCCGATCACATACGATGTGATCCTCACGCTTCCGTGATGCGCTTGAGGATTTTTCCCATATCGTTCAATGTGTACAATCAAATATAGATAGAAAGTAGAAGAATGAGAAAAGAACTGGAGTTCGACCAATGTAGGCGCATCTCCTTGTGAAGCCCAGCCGATGTAGCTAAGTCTCCACTAAGATGTGCATGCTTTTTGGTGGAATCTTGGACCATTTTGGTCGTATTTGTATTTGGTGTCTTCTTCTTTGAATTGGCTTTGTATTATTGCTTGCACTGCATTCATCTTTTCATGCCCCGTAGATATAACATCTTTTCATTCTGCCCTTTTTTTGAGGTCCTGGAAAAATTATGTCAGCAGATCCTTCCCTCATCTGAAGTGATTATTGCAACCCCAATATCTCCCGTCTTTAGAGGTCAACACTGCCAGACAAGGATAGAAATGCACCACCAAGATGGATTTCCCTTCGCGATCCCATGCAAGTCAAGCTAAGTGCAAAGTGCATGTGTCCAAAATTGGTTCACTGATGAAGAGTTGTACGGAAGACATCAAGTGTTCTATTTAGGCACTTTTGAGTTGACTTCCCAAACATGGTATAATGAAACCCAAAGATCAAAGTCAATGAGACGAAGAGTCTAAGTTCCAGTTCCTAATCAGGTTCCTTGCATTGAACGTTTAAGACCATAATCAAGCTCCATCCTTTATATTTTTCCCAATCTTTAGTTGTAGAAATCAAACTTATTCTGAAAAATTCTAATGAAAATGCAACCATGTTTTTATGAAGTATATTTTCTAAATTTTACTCATTTTTATGGATTTTAAGGTATGGATTTTGGACTTTACAATTTTTATGGAATTTTTCATTTTTTTAAACAAGATTTTGTACAAAAATTTACAAAACAATTTATACATATTTTATTTGTATTAAATAATGAATGTATTTTATAAATTTTATATACAAAGGATTTTACAAAGATTGTATGAATTTTACATATATTTTAATCAATAGGATTTTAAATAAGGATTACACATATTTTAAATATATAATTTAAATACATATTTTAATTAGGAATTTTATAAAGGATTTTATGCATACTTTACTGGTTTACAAGGATTTTATACATAATTTAAATAAATAGATGGATTTTAAAATAAACCTCACCCACTTTTCATTGATTTTATAGATAGAAAATACATAAAAGTACGAGTTATGGAAAAAATTATATATACAATATACATGCACCCCTATACTAAGCTTGTGTTGTGTCCTCATAGCGTCAAAAGAGAAAAGGAGAACATAACTCATGCTAAGTAAAAGTGAGTGAAAAAGAACGAAAGAATAGAAGTCAGTCGACCCTCCCATACTTACAATCACGTCATCATAAATATAATGGAAAACAAAAATGAGGTGACTGAGGAAAAGGAATATATAAACAAAGGAACTAAATCATTGAAATCACTTGGTCCCCCTATAGTTAGGATAAGGCATCCTAGGTATAGAAAAGAATGTAGCCAAAATTCGGGACCATTGATTAGAGTAAAAGAAAGGATATATGAAAGAAAAGTAAAAGAATAAAAATAAAAAATCGAGAATCAGCGAGAAATCTGTCCCCCCTATACTTAGGATCTGGTATCCTAAGCATATAAGACGAGTAAAAAGGGGACGATTGTGATCTACGAAGGATATACATGTGTGTACTCGAGGAAAAATCAAATGGCTTCATAGGTATCTGTACATGATGGAATGAAGTGGAAGAGTAGTCATGCATCCTGTACAAAGTAGATCATCTCAACCTTGGTCGTACTAAATTATCTATTGTGCATGTGCATACCGATCCCTGGATGAACAAGTAGATATGCCTCTCTAAGTGATATCTGTGCATGGCATAGCTCTCTCTACAGAAATATGTGTCTCTGGAGTTGGATTACAGAACGTGTCTATATGTGTAATAATTACACCATTCGACTCTCTACGCTGATAGACTGTATGATCTACGAAATATAATCAGCTGACTCTAGTGCTGGAATATGTGTACTCTCAATCTGCAGCACTGAGATGCCTACTGCTACTAACTGCTCAACTGGATCTGATGTGAACTTTGTATCTGTATGTGAACACTCATATGAAAAACTAAGTACGATGTGATCTACCCTATCCTCATGTAGGATATCATGCGTATCGAAATAAACCCTCTTGAGACCAATAGTTTGTGTTCTCATCTATGATCTATCAATTGTCTGCAAGATTGGTGTCCTCTGAAGTAAATGATAATACTGATCGGGGACTGCTACATCCTCTCGCCATCTTAATGTGTATATGTCCACTATTTGTGCAGAATGATACTCTCCCAACATCATAGTCAAAGAGTGCTCTCGCTGTCCGCAAAAATGGTCTCCCGAGAATGATTGGAGTAAGGTTTAACTGCGTAGAGCACGTCATATCTAGGACAGTAAAGTCCACTAGAAACTGCAAGCCCTGAACAGTCATGATAATGTTCCTCAATAATCCTCGTGGTCTCTTTACAGATCGATCTGCAAACTGAAGTATTGCTTGTGATTTGTAAAGTGGTCCTAACTTGAGCTTATCAAGCAGAGAAGACGGAATCAAAGTGATCGAGGAACCATTATTTAAGAGAGTACGATGGAATGCAACATCATCAATCTGACACATGACATAGTGAGCTCAATAATCTTTCTTATTCTTTGGTACCTTATTCCGAATGGCGCACGAAGTTGCCTTGGTCAATATATGTTTCTCAACTCGTGATCTCTTTTTCCTACATGTTGTGCATTTTTTGTTACTCAACTGATTCTAGAGTGTAGGAAAATGATACAGGGTATCGTGAAGTGGAATCATTAGAATAATATGATCTTTGAATAGACTATCGGTCTCTGGAGTGACAACATTTTTTTGGATTTTTTCTTTCCTCTTCCTTATGAAGAATCGGGAAAAGGAATGAACTCAGGAACAAATATATATTTTTTATTCAAATCAGGACCAACTTGTATACTGAGAGTTTATGAATTATGTAAAAAAACTCTCTAGAATAGGTGAAGAAACATCATCTTCAGAAGTGTCAGCATGGCTTGGCATAGTATCATTGTCTAATTTACCTAGGTCCATGTCAATTGTCTCAGCATAACTACATTCTCCCTGATCGTCATGTTGTCGATCCTCATCATCTTTGCGGTCCTCCTCCTTAGCATCAATACATGTATCACGGATCGACTCTTTCTCTTCATCCTGTACCATCTCCTCCTCCCTATCAGGTGCTTGTGGTGAACAACCTTTCCTCAGCTGAATGAAGTTAGATAAGAATTCAGGAAAAGAGATCGTACTTGTGGTAGTGTCTACCTGATCTGTGTGCCTCCTTATGTTATTCGGGTTCATATGAGGCTGGGCTAGAAGAGTAGTCTTAGGTGTGATTAACTCATCCAGACGATGGTTAACCCGCTCCGTCTCAGTCTTGTGCGCGGTTTAGAGCATTCTCAGCATATCCATGATTTGATTCAATGCCATGGCCTCTGAAGATATCTCAGGTTCATAGCGATAACCCTGGCTTTCTACTCTCTCCAGCCTCAGCATATACTGCTGCGGAGCGTAAGGCTGAGTAGATCGCTGGGATGTGTATGAAGATTGTTGCTGCCAGTAATGATGCGGATGTGAATGCAAAGCAGGTTGATGAAAAGAAAGTGGTCTTTGATAAGCATTATGATGAGATTGCTGCTGTGTGAAATTTTGTCAGTGTTGAAATTGCAGATGTCCCTGCTGCAGATGATTGTAATGATGCGGCTGGTGGTGATGGTGAACGCTTTGAGGGGTAAACTATGATGACAGCTGGATTAGAGCGTACCATATCCACTTGATCTTAAGAGTGTCTTGAGGTTCAACATCAGTATCTCCAGGGTTGGTGATCTGGCTTGGAGTGGCATAAGACTGGTCCTCATGCCAATCAATCGACGGAGTCTCTGTAGGTTGACCCGGATCGCTCTAGAAAAAGTGGATCTGTCGGGCAGGAGGAGGAGGTAACGATCTCCGAGCAGGTTGAGAATTCGAAGAAGCGTGCAAATGCTAGTGCTGAAGTTACAGTTCTGTTACCTTCTTCGTCAGATCGCTCAGCTATTGAGGAAGTGATGACAGTTTCTCCAACTCTCGCAGCGGCTACATGTCTTGAACTTGCTTCTAAATCACATCTACCAATGTTAATTTTTCTCTAATGTATCCATTATTGGTATTTGATTCAGAATTCTAAATATTTGCCACCTTATGATTCTCTCGATGATGTGGTGGCTACGGGGCCATTTGGAATGATCGAGGAGAATCGACGACTCTTGAGTTCATTGACATCCCCTCAAAGATGGACTAGACAAACTTGGCATCTCGATTCAAATAACTTTCACAACAGACAACGCTCACAAGGACCTGGACATCTGGCTAGAGTCCTCCAAAATGATTATGAACTAGCACCTTCATTGGTATCTCATGATGAGGGCATCTCTCGATAAGATCCTTGAATCAATCCCACACCTCGTGGAATGATTCATTCGGTAGTTGAGTGAAGTTTGAGATCTGGCTGCTCATCATGTTCGCCATCACATAGGAGAAAATTTACGCAGGAACATGGACTTCAGATCATCCCATGTTAAAATCTCTCTCCCCAAATTACTGAGACAATAAAGCACCTTATCTACTAAAGAGAAAGGGTAGGCTTTGAGGCGAATGGCCTACTGCGTAACACCTAGATAATTGGCCATACCGCAAATCATCTCGAACTATTACAGAAAGGTAAATGATTCCTCTCTGGCATTCTTGTAATACTTGGGAAGCAATGAAATAAAGGACGAGTGTAACTCGTATGGCCCTTGATTCAGTGGTAATCAAATCCAATGATGTAGCATTCTAGCACCAGTGTCATACTTGTCTCTAAGTGTCACGAGAACCACGACAGGCGGTGGTGGGTTCTCGGTTCCTGCTCTAAGTGCAACGATCTTGGCCGGCAGCTTGTTCTGGACTCTAAACTGATCTTGGATTTAAATATTCATCTGTTGTAGCATGTCTAGAATCCTGATTATGATGTCTGCGACTGGATTTGGTTTTCCATTGGTGTGATCCTCTCCAATCTGACGGTCCTCCGCTGATATGTCCTTGAATGGTCCCTTTTCGCGAGCCATATCCTTTGAATCTTCTAGGAAGGAAAATGTCTCGTAAGAACTCAGTGAAAAGTAGGCAGGAGAAATCGACGATAAATTGAGGCAGGGTACTGCCTTAAAAGATGGGTTGGAAGGTGAGGGAGTCTGGGTCTAACTCTCCTTGTGATCAGATGGGACTGACTTAGGAATAAGGTCATCACGAGTCTATGAAGAAGTATAATGAACGGTGATGATCGAAAGCTCACGGAGTCTGACAGAAAAACTATCGAGTCGTCATCTTCGATGTCAAATGGTTATCAGGAAAATAAGATGTCAAATCAAGAGAAATGAGAGCAAAGACATATAAGACGTGGTAACGCATGCCTCGCAAGCAAACAAAAAGCAAACCCCACTTTCATCAATGCAACTCGACGATGGACATAAGAGTTTTGTCATTTATCTTATCGGTTTTAGGCTTATTTTGGCAACAAGTCTTTTCACAGATTATCGTGAGCTGATGAATGCCTGAAATTTCTCTGAAACACTGTCCCGAGCCCTTACAGAAAATCACTTATTTTTAACTAGTATGGGAGTAAGTACAGAACATTTCTGGATACCTATGTTACTTGAGGACGGATCTTTACATAGTGTCCTCTAAACCCCCCAATCTGCTAAGTAAACCAGGACCGTTACTGGCTACCCGGGCAAACCCACTAAAGAACAATGATTAGGTGTATGGACTAAGTAGTACTTCACAAGAAACAGGGACTCTGGTTCTATCTTTAAGTGTCGTCCCTCACTTATAATGTTTGGAAAGTGTACATGCAATGCTTGTGCAGGGTTTCTCTCCCAAATCAGATGATCCTTTTTGTTGGTTTTAGGTCAGATATTTAAGCAGTCCCGATTTTAATTTTACGATTTTCACTTTTTTGGATTTTTTCAAACAAATCTCTAATGATTTTTTTTATTTATCCTAGAAAAATGTGCACCAAAGTCACAAGTCCTAGTACTAACTACGGAGGCACAAGTTGAGAGAAAAATCAAAAAACACATACACAAGCACCTAATCTAGTTAAAAGCCGTGGAACAACCGATGATGCGAGAAAACTGCGGTGGGTGCCCTGCTCCCCCGAATGCACAACACTCATGAAACAGACCTCGAGAAAAAGGGAGGAAGGTACAAGTCAGGATGCCCTTACTGGGCCCCTTTTTAACAAATACAAAAATACAGGCATGTGCCCCTAGTTTTTTTAATTAAATATTACAAGTAAAATAAAGAAAATCGTGACTAATTATGCCCTCTACAACTGACCTGTGAGAGAGGAGTCGGTCTCTACACTTTCAAATGAATCGCCTTATGAAGAAGCCAATTGATCCTATAGGCTGTGCAATATTTCATTAGAAAGAGAAACACACAAAAAGCTGTAAAAAACACGTAAAAACCATAGAAACTTGATTAAAACCGTAAAACAAAATTAGATAAAAAGTGAAGGAAAGTTAGAAAATTGTAAGATCTGAAGATCGAAAAAATCTCTAAATAATGTCGAAAACTGAAGTAGAGCAAACGCTTCCTCGACAATGATGCCATTTTGATAATTGAAATACGACATGCGGTTAATTAAAGAATAGAGTTGTCGATTGTAGAAAGAATCGTGGAGATCAGATTTCGGTTGTTTAAAAAATCAATAAAATATGAGAGAGAATAAATGGCTTCTCTCTCCTATTTTATCTACAATTTAATATTTATCCATGTAAGTGTGTCTGGGTCAAACTCGAGGATGTAGAATAACCGTAATGCAATTTTCTTGAATGAAAGAAATCTCGAGACTTTTACTATCGTCTTGATTTTACAACAAGACTCAAGAAACACTCAAAATTTACATGAACTTACAAAAATCAAAACGACAAAAATAATCGAAAAATCAGAGAAAATATATAAGAAATGTAGCTAGTGTCGTTGTGTAAATACCCTAGAAAATTCAAGGAAAATTCAACGAAATAAAGTCCTAAACACCCCTTACAACACATAGGTAAAAATGCAAAGAAAATGTTTTGAGTCTGTTACAAACTGGTCCCTTACAGGGACTGCATTGCAAAAGAAAGTTAAATCTATTACATTTAGGTCCCTACATGAGGACCTAAATGTAATATCTAGAAATCTCTGGAGTGGAATGAAAATTCCGGATCTTCGTCTGGTTTAGTCTTCAAAGGTTATACCCCTTCATTCGAACGGTGGAAATTAGAAGACTCGGTGCAATCTGGATTCTTCATTTGGGACACGTGGCACATTTCTATGCTTCCTATAGGTTCTTGAGTGTTCTTCAGTTCCTCGCACATGTGGTGACGGTGCTCCCTTCCCCGATTTATCCTCAGCAACAACACCATTTTGACAACGTTAATCTGACCCGCAGTTATTTGAGTTGTCGATGTTGAAAACTACAAAGGCAGATTTGGTTTATAAAAAAAACAGGATTAAAAAAGGAGAGTGAGAAGAAAGATGAACAAATAAGGTTCTCTCTTATTTTAACCCCTTAAACTATTTTTTATCCAAGTTCCCTTGGGTCGAACTCGAGGAGGCAGAATAACCGTAATGAGGTTTTTGATGAATGAAAGAAATCTTGAGACTTTTACTATCTTCTTCATTTTACAACAAACTCAAGAAACACTCAAAATTTACACGAACTAACAAAAAGAAAAATGATGAAAATACTCGATAAAAATCCGCTAAAAAATACAAGACATGTAGCTAGGGTAGTTGTGTACGTAATCTAGAAAATTCCAGGAAAAAATAAACAAAATAAAGTTCCCAAACACCCCTATAGCACAGGGGCAGAAATGCTAAGAAAATGTTTTCAGTATGTTACCAAATGGTTCCGGACAGGGTCTGGATTGCAAAAGAAAGTTATATCTATTACATTTTGGTCCCTGTGCTAGCACCTAAATGTAATATCTAGAAAACTCTGGAGCGGAATGAAAATTATAGATCTTCATCGGGGTTAAGTGCGCAAATGTTCTACCCCTTCATTGGAAAGGTGGAAATTAGAATGCTCAACGTAATCTGGATCATTCGTTCGGGACTTATGGCACGATTCTACACTTCCTGGAGGTTCTTGAATGTTCTTCAGTTCTCCGTACATGTGGCGATAGTGCTCCCTTCCCCAATTTATCTCTAGCAAACAACAACTCCCTTGGTTCTCTAGCAGGGCTAGAGGGGTGACTCCTTCACACCTCGAGCTCGCCTGCAATGGGCTGGCTTCAAGGTCGACGGAAGTGGCTGGGATAGCATGATGAAGATTGTGGTTCAGCCAAGTCTAACAACTGAGGAAAACCTGCCTTCAATTGAATCATCTTTGATCTTTAAAGCTTCAGATGGAGTATTTTATGCTCCAGCAATAATAATACCCTTCAAATGGATTTGGTAATGCTCGATCCACAAGTGAATCGACCAACAAAATTAAAGAATTTGCATGTCTAACGTGTGCTTTCTAGATTATGTGATAAGCATGCGAATACAAGAAATGGAGTATGGGTTTGAGAGAATTCGAATCAAGTTTTAGAAGGGATTTGACAGTAGAGTCTAAGGATGATGATTAAGATTTCTAATTACACAATTAGGTAACCAAATAAAGGCATAAAAAATGAGGAAGAAAATAGTCAAAGATGGATGAATGAGTACCCGTGAGTAGTCGGAGGTATGCTCCTGATGGTATTTTCTCGACGGTCGGAGGCCGGAGCTATACGTTGCGGCTGCGGCGTTGCAAGGTGATGCTTCAACCTTGGAACTCTCCACCGATATTCCCTCTTCCATGTGGGCATCTCGAGCGGAGCTGTCACCTTTGGAGCAAGGTGGTGCACGACGATGAAGGTGGGGACTTAGCCTTTTGTGTTCTGGAAGTTGTTAGCTTAGGAGCAGTTAGTTTGGAAATGGCAATTCGGAGGGGGGTTTTTAAATGATCAGAGAAGATTTAGCTATGAATCTATGGCTAGTGGGTTAGGTGGTAGTTAGGAGTATAAGATCAAGGGTGGAGATTGGAGGTAGAGGTGGTGAGGTAGCGTATATAAATGGAAGAAGGCACTCGTGTCAACACCTGGTTGGCCAGTTTCAAGAAATAGAGTAATAAATATGGAATAATTACTAAATAATGGTACTTTAAATAAGTATAAAAATAAAAATTATAAATAATTAAATTATCTAAATTATTTTGTAATTAGTTTTAATAAAAAATAATTATTTTATGAAATATAAATATTCTATTAATAAATAGATATATAATACTTAATAAAGAGGTTTTGCATTTCTAATTGGATAAATTAAAAATTAGTATATTATTTTTATATTTTAATATTTACTAGGTGAATAAATAGAGTAATTACTATTTTTTTATATTTTAATCAATTAATTTAAGTATATTAATAAATGTAGATATAAAGTATATAGTTCATTTTACTTAAAAATTAGGGTTTTTGATTTATTTAAAGTAATAAATAATCTCAAAAACTAGTGAAATAAATTAAGGATAAAATAGAAGATTAAGAAATTAATTAGAAATTATAAAATCATTAAAAAATAAATATTTCATTCTAGATAAAATAAATAGCCCAGAAACGCAATTGAGGTTATGTCCCAAAATCGACTTTTTTGCGAATGGAATCCGAGTTTAGTGAAATCACTTCACTAATTAGAGAATATTATGTTAAAAATTTTAAAGGTGAATAGAGTGAAATTGGAGTTTGTATGAGAAAGTTTTGATGTTTAGAAGTTGAGATTTTAGCAATTTTCAAGTTAGATTTCTTAGCATATATACAATGTAATATTTTTTATATTATTTTTATATTTTTATATATATTTTTAGAAATAATTAGGAAAAGAATTTGCTGAAAAATATGTTCATATGAATTAGTAGAACAACATTGAAGTTTTGGTATTTATTGGATAATTAATGAAGAGTTTATAAAGTGTGGAATTAGTTATTTTTATTTGTTTTCTTCCTTATCTCCCCTACTTATTTATTTGTTGACCAATCCATGTTATCGTGGTCTCGAGGATTGGGTTTTTATATATATATATATATATTAGCTATATTTATTTTTAAATCATATTGTAAATATATACATATCTACAATTTTAGTTTATTTTATTTTTAAATTTTATTCTTTTATTTATTTAAATGATTTTAATGCCTAAAAATGAATTTTTATTCATGAGTAGGGATTTGTTAAAAAGTGTAATTTAATGGATATTAACATGTATTTGTTAATGGTTTTAAAATAAAATGCAGATAGAATGGTAATGCATCACAAATACATCAGATAGTTCACAATATCGACATACCAAGGGAGAAATCCAATGCTGATGATGGATTCATTAGGAAAGATTTTTGTGATCGCTGCATTGCTCAGCTGAGTATTTTGGCTTTCAATTTTGATAAATGATCTGCTTCCATGTTCTGAACTCTAGGTTTGTTTTTGATTTCTATATCAATCTCCTGGAGGAGAAGGATCCATCGGAGCAGATGTCATTTGGCATCATTCTTTTTATGTAGGTATCTTATAGCATAGTGATCAATGAAAACAATAACTTTAGATCCATGAAGATAGGATCTAAACTTCTCAAAAGCAAAAACAACTTTCAGCAATTCTTTCTCGATTACTGTATAATTTTTGTGCTTCATTAAGTGTTTTGTTGGCATTGTGAATGGTATAGGGCAAGTTATCTCTTATTTGTCATAGGACAACCCCAAGTACGAAACCTGATGCATCCATTAAGATCTAAAAAGGGAGAGATCTATCTAGAGACTGTAGGATGGGAGCCTGAGTGACTAAATCTTTCAATAATAAAATGATTGGAGAACCTTTTGATTAGTAATGAACTCGGTCTTCTTGTATAGAAGATCGTTAGAGGTAGAGCAATATTTATGAAGTCCTTGATAAATCTTCTATAAAATCAAACATGCCCAAGGAATGAACTCACATTCTTCACATTTTGAGGTGGTTCTAAATTAGCTATGTTGTTCACCTTGACCTTAGCTTAGAAACGACTTTGACTTTGTTTCATTTTTAGAAATATAAAGGAAAATATGAGGGAAAAAGGTTGAGGGAATGTAAGTTACATGCTCCCATGAAGCAAACTCTTTTTTCCGTATAAATATTATACTATCTTAAACATATTTATACCAAGAAAATGTCCTCTATAGTTTATTATCCTTTTAACAAAGAGCACCTAAAGCTCATCTACATCATCTAACAAGCATTAATTGACTGAGGGATATCTCCTCATTATCTCGGTACCTTTTGATTCTCGTTTTACAGTGAAAGGTGTTCCAAACTTTACCTCCTTCACTTCTGTAGTTTATTATTTTTATATTTATATGTCATGTACTACATCTTTATTATAAATGTATGCTTACACTCTGTTGCATTCCTCTTTTAAAGATCCTTATTAATCTTACATCTCTTATCTAACTTAGTTACATAACATCATAACCTGCAGTAATGCATGCACCTTGCATGTATATGCCGCTTTCAATCATGCATATCCAAAACATAATGATAGTAAGGACTTCAGGCTACTCTAAAGTACATATCGATACAATATCAAAATAATAACCAGTTCAATCAAGTCCTCACAAAAGAAGTTTCCAAGTCATATATACAATAGAAAACCCCTTTGTCTATATGGAATCCTCCACCTAATTTCTTGAAATATTTTTTTTAGAAATGAAGAAGACTAGATAAAGAGTCTTCTTTTCATCAAATATTTGAAAATGTAAAGGCCCTTAGTTGTAAACCCACTAGACATGGATTTGAAATGGATCTCCATTAAAGTTGTATCAACCTCCTTTTAAGTACACTTTCCTATGAATTTACTATCAAACTCATAAATTCGATATCCTATAATTTACCCAATCTTTTGTTTTTTCCTCATTTTTGAATAAAAGTGTTAACCAGTAATTGTTTTGTGTAATTCAACTAGTATTAATTATATGATGATTAATGTGAAGAAGATGAGCCACAACATAATATGTTGGAAGATTGTCGAAAAAGAGCACAAAAATCAAGCCTAATTGGCAGTTATATGGAGTACACAATTTTGAAAATGGAGTCAAACTTTGATAGCTCTTCTATGGAGTAACTAGTTTTGTAAGGGGCACATGCATGATGTTTACATACTTAAATTGATAAATTGATAGTTATGATGTACACAAGATAAATAGAAGTGAGGGAGTGAGAACTATATAGAAATTAACTACATTTTAGACGATTTGGTCATAACTTCCACCAATGCCTAATTTATGAAGTTTACGGTAATATTCTCAAAAGCATCCCGTTCAAAAATAATACTCTTAATAAATAACTCTAGAATCGACTTAAGCAATTATCTAAATAAAAAAGGAAATAATGTTTTTTAGTAATAAACAAGTGTATTTAATAAATCTGAGAAAAAATACCAATAATAAATTAATCTAAGGAGGTGGGTCCAGCAATAGTAAAAATAAAGGGTAGGAGGTGTTGACTCTTGCATGATGATGAAGCATGGAGAAAAGAGGACAAGAGATGGATATAAGCAGTGATGGCATAATTAGCATGTCATAGAATAAATTTAGACAAATAGGAAAGAACTTACATCAATATATCAGTTTTAATTTAAACATGGGTTTGATTGATGCTCATATTCCTGTGAAATATTCATTGTCTCAAAAACTGAATAGGGAAATATTGTTTTCTATTTCTCTCAAATTGAATCTACTCTAAAAATATGTATCCTTTCTCATCATGAATGGTGTGCAGTAATTAATGAAGGACTGCTATTTTTTTACCCTTTCAAAAATGTTAGGGATTCCAATGGCGCTATGTAGCAAGACACCGTTATAAAATTTATAGGGAAACAAGGGTTTTTTTCCTTTTTATCTTATATTGCAGACATGCTTATGTTATTATCAACATATGCAAATATAATCAATTTGCAGGATTTAAGGAGACAAAGAGTGCTTGTTGCGGAGGTGGATTCCTAAACGCTGAGACGTTATGCTTGCCTAATTCCACCTACTGTTTGAATAGGAATGAGTACCTGTCCTGGGATGCGGTGCACCCGACTGAAGCCAACTACAAGAGAATCATCGATTTAGTCTATAGTGGCACACCCAGGTTCTTTGAGCCTATTAGCTTAAGGGAATTAGTTCATGCCCATATTTGACAAATTATAAGGTTTGAAGTAAAATGTAAGTGATAATAATACAACAACAACTCAAATGATGTTTCCATGTTTTATTGTAGTCCTTGGTAACTTGTATTTGTCGTCACCACATCAACCATTGTTCTTTACAAATGGTTGTAGTCCGACATATAACATATTGTTATGATTGTGTAATAGAATAAGTCTCATATGTAATGGGACAGGCCACGTGTTATTTTATTCCTAATAAACATATTAGTAAGACATCGTATCTTGTTTTTAGTTACTCGAGATGGATTGTGTTTGGTAGTTTTCCTTTTTTAAGTTTGTGCATTTAGAATTTAGAACAAGGACAGATCCTGAAATCTTATTTTATTACATGATAACCTTTATACTCTTTCTAATTATATGGAAAGCAGTCTTGTCTCCTTTTATGTCAATAACCTATAGTGTAAGAGTTTTTTGTCAAGCTGTGTAAAGATCAAAGTAAATCAAAAAATTAAAAGGAAGTGTTTAGAAAATAAGTATATTACTTTTACGTCTATTTCTCTATTATTATCTACTTTCGAAAATAAGTATATTACTTTAAGTTTATTTCTCTATTATTCTCTATTTTCTTTAATCTTCATTGAAGAACTCATGAATATTCTCTTCCTTCATCCCCTAATCAAGAAAAATCACCTTGCTCTAATCTAAACCTTCCACCACATATATGGTGTGACACTTGAAGAAATTATAATTTTTAAATGTTTCAAATACCATTTTATTCTCGTCAAGATCTTTCCATTGAGGCCAATAACATTGAATTCCAAGTTTCTTAGCACAACTTCTGAGCATCTTTATAGTAAATGGGATGGATTCACTTAAATTTTGGAATAATTTAAAAGTGCTTCCAGCTCACCACTCTCTCTTCCCCTTACCGAACCACCATTGTTTGAATAAAAACCCAATGTAAAATGACCGTTGTAAGTGAAGTTGTTGGAGTTTGTTTGTTCGATGATATGAAAGTACCATAATGAAGAGTAGCTCAAGGTCATCTCTATAAATGCTTTCTTGTATATATCTATGTTTGGTGTATAAATCCAAACATACAATAGTAGATCCCAAAGGAACTCGAAGTTATCAAAGTTTCCTTCCCTTATTATGGGTTTTTTCACATGTTTGACAATCTTATGTGCTTGAATAGTCCTACAACACAAAATAATTTTATGGCATGGTTATATATAGTTGATGCCACATCATAACTAAGACGTTGATAAATGTTGTCCATAAATACAAGTGCAAATATATTAGGAAACACGGTAGGAATGACAAAACACTAAGAGAAGATAATGAGACCGAACCACCATGGAAAACATGGTGATAACAAGAAAAAGGAAGAACTCATATTTTAGGTTATATGAGAAGTAATACACATGATAATGTACATATATACCAAGGACGCAAGAGCTTGGCGTGTATTCAACTACTGGTATATCAGTACAATGCCAAATGTGTAGGTACACCGAGAGTAGAAGGTGCACCGATAACCCTAAAGGGGTGAACATATACACCTACTCCAAAAATGCTAAAGTGTTGAAACTACTATACCGGTACATTCTTACATGTACCAATGCGCTGGGATTCAAAAGGAATTCAATGGATGTTTTCAAAGTCCCTTGACTAGGGTAGGTTTACATCCTTTTAAAAAAATATATTCATGATGACATGTATACAAATGATGTGATTAAATGGATCTAGAGGATATTATAATGGACATAAGATGTTGTAATGAACAAATAAATATGAGTGACACGAGCATATGTGGTGTAACAAAAAAGACGTCAAGTGATTCAAAATCCCCACATGTTTCAAAAGTATATATCACGATATTGATCATTTAAATAAATATCATTATCGTGCATGAGTAATCATGATGATGTAAGATTATCGTTGTCCCATGTGTTAGACATGTTAGATTCTCTTAGGGCGAGTGAAGGTTATAACATAAAAAATTGATTTTATCTTTGTATTTAATTAACCTTGTAAATTAGACAATCCATTAATCTCTTAAGTCATTTAAGACTATCGAATTTCATTCTCACTCTTTTTGTGGTCAATTAAAATGAACAAAAATATATTGAAATAAAGCATGCATATTTCATTAATAAGTAAGGAACAAATACAAAAACTTTGTGTGGCTTATAAACTAGTTCCATCATACTTGAAAAAAACTTAAAATTTAAATACAAAAATTCTAAGTAAAGAGAAATAATGAACTATTCGATGTAATATACTATTTATGAACTTTGCATCACGAAAATGCAAAAAATTAGCAAACTATTCATATAAAGTATATTATGTTCACCTTGAACACGAAATTTCAACACAACGATTCATACTTTGCAAAACCAATTAATTTTATATACTATTCTCCTAGCAAAGTTTCTAACATTTCAATGAATATAAAGTTGAGATCATGGTTACCTATTGAAGCATGAGTCTCTAAAGCAAGAGACCTCTCGAATCAAGTCCGATCTGCAGTGTCTCTCTCGTGGGCACGAGATGAATCATGCCGCTTCCTATGAACTTGGACGTCATCTTCACGAATAAGGCTTCAAGAAGAGGCGTATATGAGTTGTATACACTCGAGATTCTTCTCTTTCTCTAAGGAATGAAATTATTAAGGGACTAGGCTCTCCAAAACTTAAGATAACAAAACAGAAAGTATTACTCTCCTTTATACACATTATACGCGCATGTTGAAGAGTCTTCTTTTCAAGTAGGTGTGTACAATGGTGGACCTTGGATTGTTGATCGAGGTCTTAACATCAAGTCCTTGTTCAATAATATAATTATCTCCATATTTATCTCCAATTAATTTAACTAGTAATGAAGCAACAAATCTAGAAAGAGTTATATTTATGGACTCCTTCTAGTGGCACCATGTGCCAATACACATTGCACAACAATTTCCATATATTGAATGAAATTATTGCTAATTTATTATTTGATTAATCAATAAAATAATTCAATAATATTAAGAGCCTTATTCTCAATAGGACTCAATATAATGGCCCCATGTGTACATGTTAGCCATGTGAGCCCTAGGCGAAACATTCGTACAATAAATTTTATTGTAATGTTTGATATACCCATAAAAGTTATTGTTTTCACTCTGCGAATGAGATTAAATGAATGAATGAAATATAAGGTCCCTTAGTAAAATTAGGGTTATGTACTATGGCCATCTTAATAATCATACATCTGTTGATTCAATTGTTGAATCATAGAGGCTAGTGCTTAGAAGAATATCTAAGGACTTACATTGTTGACTCATTAAGCATTGTCAAATGAATATTAAGAGATGATCTCCAACCTAAGAAGGAGATGTCAATCCTTCTCTATAGGCTGATATCTGACAGATATCTTGATGCAGGTCCTCTGCATAGGAATGAGTTTTGAAGGGGTCAGATAAGTTAGGTCAAAGAGTTGACTTTACGAGATCGATATAACCAATACTTTTGTTGTATAATATCACGATATAGGCATGCATCCTTTGATCGGACAAAGATGTATTGCTAGACATCTAAATATGTACATCTGACAGACTGATAAGTTGATGACTTAATCAAGAGCTATACACCGGTGAGTTGGTGTGCATACAAGGGCATATGAGTAATGTGATCTCTTAAAGGAAACATACCAATTCACTTGTGAATTGGAAGATGTAAGCTCACTCATGAGGTATTGGGATCAATCAAATTCCATGCATGATCACCTTGAACTAGAAGCATGATAATAATTTGTAGGCATGATATATGCTTTTGGAAAGCTTATGATCGATACCAACTCCTAATGACCAAGTGAGAAATTCGATGATAATACTCTGAAGATGAGAATGTAAAATTGATCTATATCTTCGGATTTATTCTATGTATTCAAGTATGCAGGATGTATTAGTCTTAGGAATACCTGAGGGTAATGTGATCATAAATTATTGTATAACCATGATGCTTCCATTTTGAGGGAGTGATGAAACATGTCTAGATTTTAGTGACTCCTCTCAGTAGAGAAGTGATCTAGTCTTAGTCATAATATTGCACATTGATCAGAATGTAATTCAAATGCAATGAAAAGATTAGATCTACAGTCTTAATCTAATCAAGCATCTATGAGAGGCCCTCTCTATCTGGATTTGAGATGTGATCTCAATAACCAAGTTACTATAAATGGAATGTACAATCGCCATGTCCTTATCTCCAAATACTCGTAGAGAAAGCCTATTATTCTTGAAATAGTTCGAAAATAATTCCATTGATAAATGTGTATGAGAAATGGATAATTAAATGAGATTTAATTATCATGAATAATGTGAATTTGATTCATATAATTTTGACGCATGACAGTGATGATCCAATATAATTAAATGTGATTTGATTATTATGAATATGAATAATGTAGAAAGTACTATCCATATTAATCATATATATTATAAATGGGATTTATATTATATAAGAAAGATCTATTTGTAAATAGCATTTACAATTTAAATGTTGATGTGAATTGGATTGACATTGGACAATTGATTGAAAATGTTATTGACATTTTATTTTCAGGTGTGAATGTAATTCACATATTTCCAATGGCATGACTTATATTTTACGAAATAATATGGAATTATTTTTATGAAATTATTTAAAACAAATGTTGTTATAAGTTATGGGAAAATTCATGGGATGCATAATCTTATGAAATAGAAAATGGGAGCCTCCTTCCCACTAGGAAGGGTGGATGATCACCCTAGTCTAATTTCAAGTAGGGTTATCGACCTCGCTTAATGGAAATATGCTTGACTCCTTCCTATTTCTCATGTGATAATTGATTTAATTAAATTAATTTATATCAATGATTTATTCAATATATATTAAATTAAATTAATTGTTGTTGTATTTTTACAACAAAATCATGGTCATTCAAAGAAATACATATCAATCTCAACCATTGGATTTATATCATCCATGGACTCCCAAATTATTATAAAATAATAGGCAACCCTACATTTTATTTTACAATATATAATTCACAAGCTCACTCTCTCTCATCATACACACCCCCTCCTCTCTCTTAGTGGCTACTCACTTTGTGACCTAGAGAGAATTGTCGTCGTCGCTACGCTGTCATGCCGTTGCTTCGACAGCTCGTGGATCTTCATCTTCCTCGGTGCTTCTCCTACATGAAGAAGACCTCGAATTTCGTGTGATGAAATTAGGAGATCCATTGCTTGGATTAACATCTTGGATTGTTACAAGGACATGTTTCATCAACACGCTCGCAAGCGTCTCCTCCATCGGGTCGGATTTGAGATAAGCAGACTCTTCATTTAGAGACAAAGATCACAAACCAAACTTTAAGAGGTATGCCTTTATATTATTTGTGATTTTGATGAAATGATTCAAGAAGTGTTCTTGAATAATGTGGTTTCAACGTTTTAATTTTTTTAATTTAATTACAACGAGTAACTAGTGCAAGTAGTCGCTCCTGATCGCATATAATGTGTCTTAACGCTTCCATGATGCTCTTAAGATTTTCTCCATAACCTTCAAGTGGTATCGTAGTCATGACTAGGTGATCGACATTCATGTTTAGAATACGCGACAATCATTGTTTTTGCATTGGATGCAAGATTCGAATTAGTTTTAGCTAAATAAAAACCTACTATTTGTGCACTGTTTAGGTTTATTTTTTTGTTATACAAATGTTTTTAGAATGTATGAATATGTCTCAAACACAATAGAATAGTATTGGTACCAAACGTGCATGAAATTTTCGACGAGTTTCCACCATGAAAATTGTTTTTGCATGTATTCGCATATCTGTAAGAAACTTATTTTTTCTTATTGTTTCTAGTCATGAAATATGAAATAAACACTGAATTATGTAGATAATCAAACTTGCAAATGGCTCTATTTTAATTTGAGTGATTCTGACTTTGTTTGACCAAGATATTCCATATTTAGTAGAGATGGGTCGGAAGATGATTAGATCATCAAATATCTTTGCTTAATGTGTTTATAATTTAATGAAAATATTTGAAATTATGAATTTTCCTTGATTAATTATGATTCCTAACAATTATTAAAATAATTAATTAACCATCATAATCCATTGAATGAATATTTCATAAAACCCAAGATTATCATACAATACTTGTAGGACAACTTTTACATGTAAAACACAGCTGCCTGATATGCTAGAAATTATAGGATCTCAAAACCGTTTTAAGATGCCTATATTATATAATTCTTGTCATCAAAGTTGATCAATAGAACTGCAAGTACATTAGCCTTATTTTTCTATTGTTCTCAATTAGAATGGTGAAGGTGTCTAGTCCAGGTATGCTCGCTTAGTTTCTCATAGTTAGCACCTTGCATGTCAGTGAATGCTTCCTCCTAGCATAACTCAGTGTATTGGCTGGATCTAATTTTGAGGAAATAGTAACATGAGTAAGTCAAGTTGTACTCTAATTATTAAAATACAAAGTTAATGCGTACTTGTGAGGATGTATACTATATAGTAATATCAAACAAACCCTAATTATTTTGTTAGTTGATAGAATTGGATTGACGATTGATTTAATATGATTAAATTAATTATATGTAATTAATTATTTTATTATGAATACAGCTATATTTACCTTCAAATAATTATTTATGCGAATAAGATTCATAATAATTAATTAAATTTTGAACATGATATGGAGGAACACATAAATGACATACATGATCTCTCGTCAAGTTGAAGGGTTTTGTCGCCATGGATTTTATGTAGGAGACACCTGTCTAAAGTGACAGCTTCTGCATACAAGCGCACATGGATTGAGCTCTTTGCTTCTTGAAAGAGTAAGGTCGTATGCATAGTGACCCCAATATCGGTTCCTCATATTATTGGGGCGATATTGGATTGTTCATATCGAGTTCAATTTATATTGACAGTT
This sequence comes from Ottelia alismoides, assembly GCA_037367405.1. Lineage (NCBI taxonomy): Eukaryota > Viridiplantae > Streptophyta > Magnoliopsida > Alismatales > Hydrocharitaceae > Ottelia > Ottelia alismoides. The sequence continues at coordinate 282,347 of JAZKJV010004104.1, forward strand.
GTTTCAATTAACGATGGGTGTTAAAGACCGAATTGGGAATGCAAGTTAGAATTGCAAGGCGGAATGTGTTCTCGCTTCTTTTTACCCAAGTTACAGTTTCTCTTGTTATTGGGATGTAAATAAGGTATAAAAGTAAACCCGGGTGCTTATTAGAGATATAATAGTATGTATATCTCTTTCTTTAAAAGTGATTAAGGGAATGAACTTTCAGAGTTGAAAAGGAAAGACTAATTTGATTAAAAATTCTCAATCAAAGAATTTAGATTGAATATATAATTATTATTTGTTCTAGTATAGTGCATTCTTAATTTCAAATAATGTAGTCCAGGAACCCACTCAGTGGATCTATGAGGTCAATCAATTGACTGGACCAAATCACTCGGATTGGACCTGTGATTTGGATCTTGTCCTTTCCGCAGACAGTTTATCTTCTATGTTGACTAAGGATAAGCTTGCAACCCCTAAGACACAAGAAGAAATCAAGTACAGTGAAAACTATGAAGAAGATCATTCATTGGCCAGATGTATTTTAGAATCTCTCTCCAACTTGCTTCAGAAGCAACATGTAGATGGACAAATGCTAGGATATAATGCTTAATCTGAAAGAAATGTCCAGTGATGTTAACCGCACACAGCGTTGGAATGTCATGAAAGAACTAATTCGCTCGAAAATGCATGAAGGGACTTTGGTCCAAATGAATTTGATCAAAATGCCTGGTTACCTCTCGGAGATGGAGACTTTTAGGGGTAAGATGGACGTAGACATGCAGTCCGACTTCATTCTGATGTCTCTCCCTAAGTCTTTCTCAAATTATGTGGTAACGTACCACATGAATAAACTGACATTATATCTAACACTGAACTCATATATTCATTAAAGTCTGCAGAAGACCTAATGAAGAAAGAGAATCCATCTAGTAGTGCAATGGATGCACATGTCAAAGGGAAGCACGGTCGGAAGAAGGGGTCTCTGCTGAACTCTGTGAGTTTCTAAACATAGCCTCGCTAAAAAGCGAAGATAGAGTGCCGGTGAGGTGATCGCTCATAATTTCCTGATTCAAACAACAACAAACCCACAAATAAAATATAGAAATGTGAATAAAATTGTGAAGTTAGAATTTATTATAACTCTACAATAAATGTATATATATGTAAGTATGTGTAGAGTTTCGAACACAGGGGGAAAATGTGATAGACTGGGAAATTGAATCCAAAATTGTTCCTTTTCTCTTGTCCATTTATTATCCTTTCGTGTAGGTTTTAATTTTATTGGATTTTAATTTAAATATATAAATTTTTTATTTTATATATTTTTTATATTTCAGATTTTTTTACTTTTCTTTTTAAAATAATAATTTTGACTTATATATAAGTATATATACATTACAGGGTAATATATTTATAAATAGAAGTAATAAAACCCAAAATTACTGAATATAATATTTTTAAGTTTTAAATTTCTTCTACTATTTTTTTATTTTTTAATATTTTTGCTATTTTTATATATTTTAAAAGTTAGAAATATCCAAAAATAGGGATTAAATAAATAGCCTGAATTGCTTTTAATTTTTTATAAATACATAAATGCCTAAAATGCAAAACTAAAACTTCGCATGAAAGTGTATGCAAATAGGCACTTAACTCTAATGTTTCATATTTTTTGTAGCACAGATGATATTTTTTAATAAATATGAAACAATCACAGAAATACATGAACTAGCAAGATTATAATTGCAATTAAAAATAAAGACATTGTTGCTTCTGCAAAATACCCAAAATATTTCAACTAATATAAAAACTTTCATTACAAAAAGGAAAATACAAAACTCACAAGAGGTTATGCAAAATGGCCACCTCACGTGGGACTACACGTCAGGTGACCTTTCATGGACCCAAATGTAATTTGAAATAATCTCAGGTGGTTCCATATAATTTTTACAAAACTTTTCAAATACTTAAATAAATTACAGGACTAAACAAAATAAACAAAAAGAGAGGGGAAGAGATGTAAAATACCCCCACATGCGCCTGATCGAATGACCCCAGATGGATAACTTGGACACGTGGCACACTCACAACTCACGATATTGCTTTACAAAAGATGGTGGAGATTAGATCCCTAAATGAGATTAGACGGTCGATGCATTGTAGTCCCACAATGGTTATATGCCGCAGAGATGGCCCTTAATCCAACGATAGAGGAGTGCGATGGAAGAATTGGGAAGAAGCTCGCTAGAGAGAGCTTCTTCCAATGAAATATCCTCCCTCCGGTGTCCCATGCTATCGCAAAATGGCCTAAAAAGTTCCTGGGGGTGTGCTTCAATGGCTAGAGTGTTCAAAGGCCCCGCGAGCCGTTGGAGCGTTCTACAGATGTTTAGGAAAATCTAGAGACCAAGACTTTTTCCTAAACTTCAAAATGGCCTTCATCTGGAGTGGATGCTTCAAGACCTACACAAGAAAAAATGTAGGGTTGAGGGGAAACTATCTCGACCCGTTAGCTAGTGGAACGGTGGTAAAATGGGAGGAGGCTGAGATTCTCCGACGAGTGATTGAGATGGAGCACCTACTTCCTAATCCAGGGAGGATCCAGAGAATTTGAGTCACATGGGGCGGAAAAGAAGCACATGAGAGGAAGATGTAGGTGTTTGGCCGGTCAGAATAGGGTCCATTCACGGTCAAATGGTTCGCTAGAGAGGAGCTTCGGCGAAAAATGAAGACTTAATTTTATGCTAATGCAATTAATTAAACCTAAATCTAATGAAAAGAAATGAAATCTATGACTACAATCTTCCTAAAAATCAAGAAAATTCAACCTCAAGCATCTTGTGGTCACAAGATGGATATTTCACGTTGGCAAGCGATGGAGATGGTGGAAACCTCCTCCTCTTCTCTTGTCCACACGCTAGAGCGAGCTGTCACCTCACTCAATCCCTAGAGCACCAATTGGGGGAAGAAATGGGAATAAGGGGATTCAAAAAATTGAGAAAGGGGGAGGAGGAGGTTTTGTACACATGAGAAATGATGGAGGAAATTTGAGGCAAATGGCTCGATGTAGGTTCCTCAAATCGATATGTCAATGGTGCGTGAAAAATGGACATGGAATGAATCTGAATCGATGATTGTATCAATTGGAGAAAAAGGGAGAAGAGGAGGACAAAGTGAGGTCCTGACATGCCTAGACCTGGGTCAGAGAAGTTGACCCAGATCAACGGGGGGGCGTAACCTGATTGGGCCACATCACACGTAAATAGACAAAACAATATTCAAATACAAAAATAATAAATTAATTAATAAATGATTTATTTATTTCATAGTTAAAACATAAAAAAATGTTTATTGAGGTATGTAGTATTAATCTGAATACTATTTATTTTTATGGGTTTATTTGTTGCATGTTACCTTTTAGAGGCTCATTTATAGATATGTTTACATATATTATGGTAAATTTTTTTTAATGTAAATTTTACATTTTATATACATAATTTATACATTTATAACTCAATTTATATGTAAAAATATTTTTTTATTATATTTTTCTAATGTATTTTATATACTTAAAATAAATAGGTGTATGTATTATATAAGTGTAAGTATTGTATATTCATCTATGTATTTTAGTATATTAATTTACTTTATTTTTTACATTGCGATTTTATTGTATTCTTAATATGTACCTATATTTAAATAACATTTACAAATTTATAAAAATATGAAATAATAAAAAGTTATAAGAATAAACAAAATGAATATTTTATTCAGGTATATGTATAATAGGGGTCTAAAATATAAATTTTACATCTTATCTCCAAATTAAATAAAATCACTTCATTAAATAGCTAATAAAAAGTAATATATAATAAAAGGTAGTTTTTTTGCATTTTGAGTTCATATGAAGAAGATATGGGTCTGGGATGTTTGGGTTTTGCCTTTTTATTCTGAGTATAACATGTACACTGTATATTATTTTTATGTGAAATAAATTTTGTATTTTTATATATATTTTTTCCTACAACTTTAAAGTACAAAGTTTTATATTTGAGATAAATAATATAAAGTAAATTGGGTCCCAAAATGGATTATTGGAGAATAAACATTAGGGTTTTATTGGTGATTTTTGCCCTCATCTCACCCTTCTGATTCCTTATCAACCCAATCATCATGATGCCTAGGTCTCAGGGTTTAGGGTCATAAAATACCTTTTCATTTTATTTCTTTTTGTTTTACATTATTTATTCTTTTATTTTATATTTAAATAATATATTAGTATTTTTTCAATAACTAATGAATGTTAATTTATGCAATATAATGATATTTACATGCATTTAGATAGGGTTTAAAGTCCAAAATGAAAGAATGAAGGTGATGAAATAGAGATTTATCACCTCTCTATTATTTCCTTCTCTAGTCCCTAGTAAACACTTATGCCTATAAGCGCAGAAACAAAAAATGAAGAAAACAAAAAGAAAGAACTTGGATTGGTCTTTACTTTCAAAATTATCTTCATAAAATCAAAGCTTGGATCTTAAGTCAGACCTTTAGATTTAAGGTGCGATTGGAACCTTATTGGAAAACAGATTAGAAACACAATAATCTATAAGATCTACAAAACTCTGCTCTAGTCTACTAAATAGCCAAGTCAGAAAAAGTCAACTCATAAGCAAACCCTTATGACTATGAATCTATCTTGGATAGTGTGTGATATGTAGCTCTCATCAGTTAAAGCAGTAAAAGGCAGTTTAATCCATCATGGTGACCCTAATTCCCCAATACATCAGCTCTTTCCTTGAGAAGCGGGGTATTTCCTTCTATGCTCAAGTACAACCATCTTAAGAAGAGGAGGTGGAGAGAAGAATGGATGGTAACCAATGTAACTACCTTTCCTAGGTTGCTTGACCAGTGTAGCCAAGTCACCTGTCTGTAGCCTCACATGAATGACTTTGAAACTTAGGCTTTCTTATCAACTATACAACTATATACATACTCTAGTGGGCATTTTTTTAATCTACCCTGTCCTCTTTTTTTGATTTTTTGTTTTTGTATTTTAAAAAAAACTATAGACAACAACATTTACATATAGACTTTTTCTTCTTGAGCCAGTAGACTATCCCTCTTTTGAAGCATTATTGTAACCCAAAAATTCTATCTTTAGACCTCTTCTCTACTTGATCGGGTTGGGGTACAATAGCCACAAATGTGTAACCTATGATGTTGCCATTGGCTTGTGTCTCATGCCTGAAAATCTATCCCCTTACCGCTTCAACTGAGGAGAGCACATTGTAAGGTGAAGGTGTGCAAGATAGGTCATTATCAACGAGTCATGCATGTGCTTCAAAATTTCTACTTAGGAAGTCAATAACACTGAACCAAGTCTCATTGACTCAAAACTTTTGTCTAGTAGACTTGAAATACCCCAATTCCGGTTCCTATAAGGTTCATGTGATTAAGTAAATTTAAGGTCAACCAAGCTCCATTATTCGGATTTTATTAGACTTGTGCAATGATTAATACCGATATGAAAAGTAAAAATTATATGCATAATGCAAGGAAACATTTTTGTGACATATTTCTATCTTTTTATGCGTTTTTGAAAAGGTTTGGAAATTTTTATGTAGGTTTTTTTAAAAAAATCCAATTGTTTTTGGTATTTTTCAATTTACAAATTTTAAGGATATTTCAAAATACAAATGATTTTAGAAATAAGGGAATTTCTACAAATATTTACATGATAGTACATATTATTAATTACAAAAATTTTGTATTTAGGGGTTTACAAGATTTTTTATACAAGGTTTGTAAAGGATGTACATAAATCTCAACACACTTTGAAAATATTTTTGCAAACATTTTGAAAACTTTATTTTAAAAAATATTTTGATAAGTAATTTTTACTAACATTTTACAAAATTGGAAAACAATTTTGCAAAGACTTTCAAATAGTATGTATAGATTTTTCAAACTATTTTTGGAACCATTTTTCAACCATTTGCAAATAGATTTTAAAACATTTTATTTCAAATAAAAAGGATTTTTTACAAACAAAATATTTTTACAAAGGTTGAAAATATTTAACAAACATTTTCCAAATAGTTTTAAAAAGATTTTAAAAAATATTTTCAAGCTATATTCAAACATTTAAAAAAACATTTTAAACATGATTTATTAATATATACAATGAATTTTTAAGGTGTGTGTGTCATTTTTTATTAATTAGCCATATTATTGAAAATGCAAAAGTATGGGTAACGGATAAAGTATATACGAAGTATATCGGACCCCATTATACTTAGCTTGAGCTATGTCATCATAGATCAGAGAGAAGAAGAGAAGACATAACTCGTATTTACTACAACAATGGAATAAAGAATGAAGGAATCAATCAATGAGAAGTTGAGTGCCCTCCTATACGTAGCATTAACTAATCTGAAGTATATGGTATTGTATTCTACATGCAGGGAGGGTCTAGGGTGGGGATGGATAGATCACACCTCAATCTGTCTCCCCATGTACTTAGGGAAAGATATCTGTAAGTATAAACAAGGAGAGGAGACAGTTGGGGGAATCAAGAAAGAAATCAATAAACCGAAAAGAAAATAAAAAATGTGAGGAGAATGTACACATAACCTCGTTATTTAGTGAAATTGGATTTAATGTGACACTCAATCTTCACAAAATGCTGAGGATGCTTAGGGCTCTTTTACCCTAAGTATGAGGACTAAAATATTCACACTTATTCTATCATGTTGGCCTTAAAATCCCTAGCTAAATACATGTAAATATCATTATTTTGCATAAATTAACGTTATAAATTTTTTACCTAAACTCGAGAATTGGTTCATGGCCTAGTGAAGCAAGGCATTAAATCCCAATCATTTTTAGACCCTATACTTAGAGTAAAAGATCCCTATGTATAAGCAACAACAAGAGTGATGAAATAGAACGAAGAAAGTACACACGGCTCGTCCACCCCCATATACTTGGGACAAATTGCGTCCTAAGAAAGGACAACACACAGAATGGGGTAGATGAGCAAAAATGGTAGATGGAAAGAAGAAGACGAAAGCATATATACAAATAGGTGGATATATAGAGATCGAGAAGCTAGAAAGCATACCTTCTTGCATGATCATTAAGGAATGGATCTGACAAGGTGTAGGTCGATATCATGGTCATCAATGGATACAAATTGATTTGAATTGACCTGATGAAGGTCATTAATGGTCTCAAAGCATAAAGGCATGAACTGGTCATTGGAAGTAGTTTGGTTATTCTCGGCCGCGGAAGTCTCCGCTAGGTCAAAACAGAAAGGCTCGAATTCTTCAATGAAAGTAGCTAGGTCAAATTCGACATGTGTAGTCTCTACTAAGTCTATCCTCCTCTCTAAAGTTTATATTTTGTAAATATTGTGGATGACATCAATGCATTGCCACTCACTGGAAGTGGGAACTCCTAGGTCTATGATTTCATAGTCTTCCACCCTGAAACAGAATTCTTGGGTCTAAGTTTCATCCATCAAAAATCAAACCTCTCTTGTATCAGCAAATAAGTCATAGCCCTCGAGGTCAGCTAACACAAGAACACTCTCATTATAGATGGCTTTCTGGTCAGTGGTGGGTGCTATGATCAACACATCGCTTCCGGCATCAGATCGGAAGTGAATCTCCCCATATTAATAATCAAAAATGGCTCTCGCAGAGGTGAGGAAAGGCTCTCCCAGGATGATTGGTGGATACTCCACAAGGGTGGAGGTTTCTGTGGGCACAACAATTGAAGGATATGATTAGATCCTCAAGCGCATCACGGAAGCGTGATCGTCGTATCGGATACGACGAAGAACGACTAGTCGTACTAGTTGTTCTAGGTAGCGGAAATTAAAATTTTTTTATGCGACAAAACCACATGATCCAAGAACACTTCTCGGATCATTTCGTCTAAACCACAAACAAGTATTAGGGTTACCTCTTGAAGTGTGGTTGTGATAGAGTCTCTAAACGAAGAGACCTCCTGTCTCAAGCCCGATCCGTCGGAGGAGACGCTTGCGAGCGCGGGGATGAACCGCGTGCTTCTCGCAATCCATGTTGATGATCCAAGCGGCGGATCTCCTGATCTCGACACACAAGATCCTACGTCTTCTTCACGAGCAGGCTGCACCGAAGGAGATGGAGATTCACGAGCAAACCATCGGGCAGCATAACGACGATGCCGCGGCGATTGAGAACCTCTCTAGGGCATCCATGGTGGACAGCCATGAGAGAGAGAGAGAGATTTGTTGTCTCAACTATTGTGTGTGTTGTAAAGAAGAGCAATGGGGTGCCTCTCCTTTTATAGGATTTTGGGATCCATGGATCTCAATCCATGGGACAACACAAATCCAATGGTCCACATTAATTTGTGTTTCTTTCAATGGTCATGATTTGTTGCTAAAAACACAACAACAATTAATTTAATAAAAAACAAATATATAATAAATATAATTTGATTTATATCAAATCAATCTCCATTGGAGAAATAGGAAGGAGGCAAGCCTCCTTCCATAAAGGGTGGTGGACGGCCATGAGTCCTATAAGGACTTGGTGGCCGTCCCCTCTCCTTTATTAGGAAGGGAGCCTCCTTTCTTTATTACATGAGATTACATTATCTCATGATTCTCTCCAATATTTGCAACAACTTTTGTTGGAAATTATTTCACAAAAATAAATCCAATTTATTTTGTGAACATTGCAATCATGCCATTGGAAATTTGTGAATCATATTCACAACCCAAAATAAAATGGAAATTACATTTTCAATTTAATGTCCAATGTGAATCCAATTCACATTAACATTTAATTAACAAATGTAAATTACAAACATCTCTCTTATATATTATAAATCACATTTATAATACATATGATTAATATGGATATTGTTATCAAAATTAGTCATATCCATGATAATTAAATAATATTTAATCACCTTGGATCTCATTTCTCTTGTTCTCAAATAATATGAAACACATTCATATTACTTACATCTTTGATAATCAAATCACATTTAATTACCTAAGATAGCTCTCTTTATAATATGAATCGAATTCATATTAATCATGACAATTAAATCACATTTAATTATCCATCTTCTCAATGCTCGGATACATATATCAACATTAGAATTATCCATGAACTCCTTCAAGGATAATGCGCTTTCTCTGTAGATACTTGGAGATAAGGACAGGGCGATTGTATTGTTCCACGTATAGTGACTTGGATATTGAGATCATATCTGAAATCCAAATCGCCAGCCTCCCATAGATGCTTGATTAAATCAAGACCGTAAATCAAATCTTCTTATTGCATCTGAATCATATTCAAATCAATGTCCTGCATTTGAACCAAGATTAGATCACTTCTCTGCTGAGAGGAGTCACTAAAATCCAGACCCATTTCATCACTCCCTAGGAATGGAAGCGTCATGGTTATACAATCGTTTATGATCACATCACCCTCAGGTATTCCCAATACCTGTACATCCTGCATACTGGAAGACTCATACTAAACCCGAAGTATTAGATCAACTTATACTGTCTACTTCATGGTTTTATCAGTAAGTTTCTCATTCGATCATTGGGAGTTGGTATCGATCATATACTTTCCAAAAGCATATATCATACCGAGGTCTTGATCATATACTTTCCAAAAGTATATATCAGCCCTACAAATTCAGTCAAGCTTCCAAAGTGAGATGACCGTGCATGGAATTTGATTCTTCCCAATATCTCATGAGTGAGCTCATGTCTTCCGGTTCAGTAAATGAACCTGTATGATCCCTTTGAGAGATCGTACTACTCATATGCCCTTATATACACACCAGCGCGCCGGTGTATAGACGTTGGTTAGGTCATCAACCTATTCGTCTGCCAAATGTACATACTCAGACATATAGTAACACATCTGTCTCCGGTCAGAGGATGCGTGCCTATATCATGACAGCATATGATATAGGACTTTGGTTATCTCGATCTCATTAAGTCAACTCTTTGACCTAACTAATCTGACACCTCCGAAACTCTATTCCTATGCAGAGGACCTACATCAAGAGGTCGGTCAGATATCAGCCTTTAGAGATAAGGATTGCCATCTCCTACTCAGGCTGGAGATCATCTCTTAACAATCATTTGACGATGCTTGATGAGTCCTCAATCTAACCCTTTAGATATTCATCCAAGCACCAGCCTCTATGATTCAATAGTTGAATCAACAACTGTATGATCATCAAGATGGCCATGGTACATAACCCTAATTGTACTAAGGGACCTATTATGCAAATTATTTATTCTTCATTTCATATCAGGGAATGATATTTGCAATATCATTTATTGCGTAATGGTTCGCCGTGGGCTCGCATTTTCAACAATCTCCCACTAGCCCAAAGAGCCATTGATGGGCTAATCATTTAAACCCTCACTCATGTGACAATCGTAGGCTATTTAGAAAATAGCTAGGTAAGATGATCAGCCACTCTGTTCCCGCGAGACTATGCGAAATCCTTTTACGGCACTTGCATATCCCCAATAAGAGTGCTCGCATCTAATGTGAATGTTGCATCTTATGCAACCAATACTCAATCTTGTTAGTTATAGTGTCCTTGACACTACAGCTTAACCAGTATTTCAATAATTCTTATTAGAATACCCTTATTCCTGGAGATCATTATCTCTTAAGGTATCCACAGTTAAGACCTTTTAGATCTCTATCTATAAAGTCTTAAGTTTTTGAAGATAAGACTTTGAGATCACTACCTCAAAAATCTTGTCATATATGAAGGTTTTGTTATTACTGCAATCAAGTGTTTTCTCTCCATAGTAGGATTAGCAACACTTTACTACTCCCACTGCAAGGCAGATATCTGGCTTTTGTACACATCTAGCATACACTAAGCTTCTCGCAACTAATGCACAAGTGCAAGTAGTTGTAGCATTTAATTCCTCAACTCTTTGAGGTGCTATTCCTTTAGATAGGTCAGCACCATATCTTAAGGAATGGAAGCTTTTCTTGAAATTTTTCCATAAAATGGAATATGTCCAAGGTGTACTACTAATGTGACAGTCCCAATACCCTCTTCACTTTGTTACTGAATACCTTCAGAACTAAGATCCAAGAGGTATCCTTGAGATCATATCTCATGTTATGGAATAACCAGATAATAAAACACTTATTATTATCCTTATATCATTTTAAATGATTAGGATATCATCTACATTCAGCACGATGAACACAAAGGCACTCCCACTAAGCTTCACATGGCTCATCAAGATTCTATCTGAAATCATAACATTTATAATTTCATCAAATCTTATGGTCCAACTTCAAGAAGCTTACTTGAGTCCATAGATGGATTCCTTAGCTTTCACACCTTGCTTTTCTCAACCATGAAGCCATGGGGCTACTTCATGTGAATATCCTCAGAGAGGTAATCATAGAGAAATGCAATACTGACTTACATCTTAAAGATGCAATAGTCAAGTTGTGTAGCTAAGGTTTAGAAATATTCTGATGATTTTAAGCATGGTCACTGAAGAGCAAGTCTCATCGCAAGCAATGTCTTCTCTTCCGGTGTGTAGCTCATGGCTACGAACCGTGCTTTGAAGGTCTCTACCTTCTCATCAGGTTCCCTTCTCTTGAAGATCCATTTACACCTTTACAAGTCTTACCCATATAGGTGGATCCTCTAGGGTCCATATACAACACTTGTATATGAAGTCTACATTAGACTTTTATTGCTGACATCCATCTATCCATGTTATGATCTTTAGAAGCTTCATCATATGAAGTTTGATCATTGTCAGATTTCTCTGACACATGGTATCCCTCCTCAAACTCATTTGAAGAGGTTTTAGTGTTTCATCTTTAATTGTCCTGTTAGTTTCCAATTTTAGGAGCCTCATTATCTTTTCAAGATTAAATGAGTTCCTACACTTCATTTTCATCTTGATTCTTAAGAGTCTCAACCTCTATGAATCACATTCTAAGAGATGGGATATTTTAAGAATCTCAAGGTCATAAAGTAGGTATCCAATACCATCCTTTATTTTCCTAATGAAGCAGCACTCTCAAGTGCTAGATTCCAGCTTGCATGCATGGAATCTTATTAAGCATATACATTGTAGTCTATACTACACATATATACTTAGAAACTAAGAGACAATTATGCTAAAATTCATCATTGATAAGATCATGTCACACATGATCCAATTGTATCTCCCTACAACTCTATTGAGTTTAGGTGTGTTAGGAGGATTGAGATATAAATGATATTCATATCTCCATAAGGTATCCTTTGAATTCATCTAACAGGTACAAGCTACCTTGATTAGATCAAATTCATTTTATTTTCCTTTAAACTTTGGTTGTGGACCAAAATTATGTGAAATCTTTGAACATTTCAAAGGTTTCTAAGTGAAGAGAAGAAATCTCATATCGTACATAATCATCAGTAGATATCATATATCCATAATGTTTACTATGATATAGATGATCCGCATACATCAATATGTATGAGATCTTGAATACCTTGACATCTTACACCATTCCCAAAGAAGGGTGTATTGGACATTTTACTTTGAATACAATATTCATAAGTATGTAAGTTTTGAAATTTTAGATATTCTAAAGTTTCATCTCTTACTAGTCTATTGATCAAATCAATAGACAAATGTCCAAGGCTTGATGCTAGATCATCGTCAAATGATCTTCATCCTCCTATTGATCTTAAGGTTTAATTTCAGTATTTAGAAATTTTAATGAACCATTCATTAATTTTCTAATTTAGTGGAGTCCACTAGATTTTAGATTACTATCTGAAACATCTCTATCATAACTCTTTATGATAGATTTATTACAGAATTCATGTTTATTTCCAACATTTAGAAATAAATAATGAATGTATTCTATATCCAGGTCATAGAGGCATTCTTTAAGACTAAGGGCTCTCCCAATGAAATTAACAAGTCTATCGATCCAACAGAGATTGCTGCAACAATTGCATCAATACCCATGTGGATAACTATAAACCTTAAGATCAAATTTTCCAGTCTTCTAAAACATATGCATCCCATTGCAAGTGTTGTTAGAAGATTGAGATATAATTACAAGACTTTAACTTATCAAATAAGAAAGTCAATCTCAATGATTTATGTAGATTATTCTGATGATCTATCCGAGTCCTTCTCTAAGGATTCTAGGCAGACTTGATAGTCATACTATCAACACATCAAATTATTGCAGTATTGGCATTCATCCAACTCTTTGGATGTCAGATGGAAGTCATAGAAGTAGCTCAACTCTTTGACTTTCCTTCTTACTCGGGTCCGACCCATGCTTCCACTGCGCTCCCTTTATCTATAAGCAGCCATTGCTTAAGACTAAGGATCTCTTACGTAAAATTCAAAAGAATTCAATGTAAGAGCATTTCAACATTTATACATGCTTCATTACATTCATACAATATGAATATTATGAATCTTCATGAATGACTATAGTATAGACAGTAGAATGATGGCATTCATCATGTCTACATCCATCTAGACCCTTAAAATATTGGTTCAGGTAGGTATTCAAACATTTTGAATACATCATCTCTTACGGAGCCACCATTCTGCATGATGTAGAGAACCATGTCATTTATGATTAAATGTTGAGAGCACATATGTATGCCAGAATATCTTCATTGATTTTATAAGGATTAATTGACAATTGCGATCATCATCGACATGTCACTTCCAAAGTACATCCGATGAGATCAATAGTATAGAGACATACAAATCCTAGGTTGTAGTCCTATTATCTATTTAATTATCATTCCTCATTATTATTAGGAAACTTGCATATTGCAACCACATACATTATGTGTCCAACTGCAAGTAAAATATCTGGATCATGAGTTCAATCCATGATATTTTACTGGTTATTATTGAATATAACATTGAGTGGGTTTAATGAAGGACTATCTGAAATAAGAAATTTGCATGTGTACATATTTATATATATATACATATTTTACTTTGATTTAGGAATTTTTATATCAAAGTTGTCTTGCCTTGTCAACACTGAAAGTTCATTCCCTTAATCACTTTCAATGTAAGAGATATACTTACCATTATATCCCAGCAGGATCTGGGATCTCCTTCCTTATCTTTGTTACATCCCAATAATATGAGAATCTGCAACTCCGATAAAAAGAAGCGGGAACACATTCCGCCTTGCAAGTCCAACTTGCATTTCCCAATTCGGTCTTTAACACCCGGGCCCACCACCCCTAAGGCAATGTTGACCCGTCATTAATTGAATCAACCGTCAACAGGAATAGTACTCGCTACACGCAATCCAATATCGCCCCAATATTATGAGGATCCGATATTAGGGTCACTACGTATACGGCGTTACTCTTTCGAGAAGCAAAGAGCCCGATCCAGATGCGCTTGCATACAGGAGCTGTCACTTCGGACAGGCGTCTCCTATATACAATCCCTGGCGACGGAACCCTTCGCCTTGACGGGAGACCATGGATGTCACTTATGTGATCCTCCATATCATATTCAAATTTTAATTAGTTATCATGAATCACATTCATATAATTAATTCTTCCAAGGGAAATAATAACTCTATTCATAATAGAGTGTCTCAATTGGACATAATCATTTTAATCGTATTAAATTAAATATCAATCCAATTCAATCAACAAACTTGATTATTTTTACTTGAATGTAAATATGGTAATATCTCAAAGTACGTATTAATTCGAATTTTAATAATTAGAAAATACACCTTGATTTTCTCCGGCATTATACAGTCCCTACCCGTTGTCATGGCCAGTACCGACGAGAGTGGGACGGACCACATACGTTGAAACCCGCAACCCCAATGCTCTCTGACTAGACACCATATCCACCTCGGGAAAGCATAATGCCAGATATATCAATTTGTACTTGAGATGATCATCGGTTTTTCAATCGAAATTATACCATATAGTAATAATCAAAACATTTTTGATTATAAGGAAATTTGCTACACAAATACCCAATTGTATTCAAGCATCAAGTTTGATGATTGTGTTTCCAATTAAGATTTAGATCACATCCAATCAATTAATTGGTTGAGGCCAAGTCAATTAGGAAAATAATCATCTTCCAATATTTCACAAATATTTTTCATGATTATTACACGAAATTAACAATTAATTTCACTAATTTACAATCACTTGGTTCTAGATTAGGACTGCAATTTTTAGTAGTGACCCCTACTCACTAAAATTAACATATCTCAATCAATTTAAATCCAAATTAGACAAAATCAATTTTCAAAGATTGCTAACTTGATTTAGGACAGAATCCAAGGGTATTTCACGCATTTCAAGGCGGATCATAACAGTAATTAACTCTTTAATCATGTTAAAATCTGCAGTTCCCGCAAGAGTGCATACATGTTCATTAAAACAACCATATCTTGAGCATACGAAATTCGATTTACGCAAACTCAGATCCTATGGTTTCCTTATTTAATGGGGAACAAAATACTAAATAACTCGTGCTTAAACATTTTAAACATGGATGAAATTATTTACTAAATAGATCTGCGAAATCAAATGCGACAAAAATTTCGTGACCTTAACGAACCCAAGTCGTCCTCGATTTGTGAATCATATTCGAAACCATCGACCTAAGGCTCTGATACCACTTGAAGGATATGATTAGATCCTCAAGTGCATCACGGAAGCGTGATCGTCTTATAGGATACGACGAAGAACGACTAGTCGTGTTAGTTGTTCTAGGCAGCGGAAATTAAAAATTTTTTATGCGACAAAACCACATGATCGAAGAACACTTCTCGGATCATTTCATCTAAACCACAAACAAGTAATAGGGTTACCTCTTGAAGTGTGGTTGTGATCGAGTCTCTAAACGAAGAGACCTCCTGTCTCAAGTCCGATCCGTCGGAGGAGACGCTTGCGAGCGCGGGGATGAACCGCGTGCTTCTCGCAATCCATGTTGATGATCCAAGCGCCGGATCTCCTGATCTCGACACATGAGATCCGACGTCTTCTTCACGAGCAGGGCGCACCGAAGGAGACGGAGATTCACGAGCAAACCATCGGGCAGCATAACGACGATGTCGCGGCGATGGAGAACCTCTCTAGGGCATCCATGATGGACAACCATGAGAGGGAGAGAGAGAGAGAGAGAAAGAGAGAGAGAGAGATTTGTTGTCTCAACTATTGTGTGTGTTGTAAAGAAGAACAATGGGGTGCCTCTCCTTTTATAGGGTTTTGGGATCCATGGATCTCAATCCATGGGACAACACAAATCCAATGGTCCACATTAATTTGTGTTTCTTTAAATGGTCATGATTTGTTGCTAAAAACACAACAACAATTAATTTAATAAAAAGAAAATATATAATAAATATAATTTGATTTATATCAAATCAATCTCCATTGAAGAAATAGGAAGGAGGCAAGCCTCCATCCATAAAGGGTGGTGGACGGCCATGAGTCCTATAAGGACTTGGTGGCCGTCCCCTCTCCTTTATTAGGAAGGGAGCCTCCTTTCTATATTACATGAGATTACATTATCTCATGATTCTCTCCAATATTTGCAACAACTTTTGTTGAAAATTATTTCACAAAAATAAATCCAATTTATTTTGTGAATATTGCAATCATGTCATTGGAAATTTGTGAATCATATTCACAACCCAAAAAAAGGTAAACTACATTTTCAATTTAATGTCCAATGTGAATCCAATTCACATTAACATTTAATTAACAAATGTAAATTACAAACATCTCTCTCTTATATATTATAAATCACATTTATAATATATATGATTAATATGGATATTGCTATCCAAATTAGTCGTATCCATGATAATTAAATCATATTTAATCACCTTGGATCTCATTTCTCTTGTTCTCAAATAATATGAATCACATTCATATTACTTACATCTTTGATAATCAAATCACATTTAATTACCTAAGATAGCTCTCTTTATAATATGAATCGAATTCATATTAATCATGACAATTAAATCACATTTAGTTATCCATTTTCTCAATGCTCGGATACATATATCAACATTAGAATTATCCATGAACTCCTTCAAGGATAATGCGCTTTCTCCGCAGATACTTGGAGATAAGGACAGGGCGATTGTATTATTCCATGTATAGTGACTTGGATATTGAGATCATATCTCAAATACAGATCGCGGGCCTCCCATAGATGCTTGATTAAATCAACACCGTAAGTCTAATCTTCTTGTTGCATCTGAATCATATTCAGATCAATGTCCAACATTTGGACCAAGATTAGATCACTTCTCTACTGAGAGGAGTCGCTAAAATCCAGACCCGTTTCATCACTCCCTAGGAATGGAAGCGTCATGGTTATACAATCGTTTATGATCACATCACCCTCAGTTATTCTCAATACCTGTACATCCTGCATACTGGAAGACTCGGACTAAACCCAAAGTATTAGATCAACTTATACTGTCTACTTCATGGTTTTATCAGTAAGTTTCTCATTCGATCATTGGGAGTTGGTATCAATCATATACTTTCCAAAAGCATATATCATACCGAGGTCTTGATCATGTACTTTCCAAAAGTATATATCAACCTACAAATTCAGTCAAGCTTCCAAAGCGAGATGACCGTGCACGGAATTTGATTCTTTCCAATATCTCATGAGCGAGCTCATCTCTTCCGGTTCAGTAAATGAACCTGTATGATCCCTTTGAGAGATCGTACTACTCATATGCCCTTATATACACACCAGCGCGCCGGTGTATAGACGTTGGTTAGGTCATCAACCTATTCGTCTGCCAAATGTACATACTCAGACATATAGTAACACATCTGTCTCCGGTCAGAGGATGCGTGCCTATATCATGACAGCATACGATATAGGGCTTTGGTTATCTCGATCTCATTTAGTCAACTCTTTGACCTAACTAATCTGACACCTCCGAATCTCTATTCCTATGCAGAGGACCTGCATCAAGAGGTCGGTCAGATATCAACCTTCAGAGATAAGGATTGCCATCTCCTACTCAGGCTGGAGATCATCTCTTAACAATCATTTGACGGTGCTTGATGAGTCCTCAATCTAACCCTTTAGATATTCATCCAAGCACTAGCCTCTATGATTCAATAGTTGAATTAACAGCTGTATGATCATCAAGATGGCCATGGTACATAACCCTAATTGTACTGAGGGACCTATTATGCAAATTATTTATTCTTCATTTCAGATCAGGGAATGATATTTGCAATAACATTTATTGCATAATGGCTCGCCGTGGGCTCGCATTTTCAACAACAATATCAACAGTGAATCTCATGCCCTAAATCTGAATCACAATCTTCTCAAGAATACTCCTCAACCTCTTTATTTATCCATCAACAAGTTGACAAATTAGCCAGGTTATCTAGAGAAACTCTATGTGAAATGATTGTACTAATGAGAATGGTTTTACATTAATAGAAGCACAACCGTCAAGGAGAGTGCGATTGCAAGAATAGTAAGAAATACTGCACCTAACAAGAAGTGTGCAAGTGCCAACTTCAGTGTGGTGGGTAGTGAGTGATGGCATAGGTAGTGGCCATAGTCAAAATGTGTCACTCAGATCTCCATCGTTGCTTTCTCTTTTTAGGTATGGGCGTAGATAATTGGTTCATGACCTCACGAAGTGGGGCTTCAATAATCTCATGAACAACTGCTACAACTTCTGGTTCAATCAACATTTTTTTAAGATTTTGTATCTCCTCCATACAAGGGAGGCGATCAGAATCATCATCTATACAAGGATGACTAAGAGAAGTTTGTACAATGTCATCTTCGAGATCAAAGGTGGGAACTGTGGTGATTGTGTGTGTGAGTATAGGATTTGGGAGTGGTGCCCTCTCCTCACAGACTAACTCATCTAGGAGTCTCCTGAAATCATTTTGTATTTTTAAAATTTTCTCATTTTTCTATTTTAGGTTATTGCAAGTTGTAATGGGTGTCCTCAAATGAATCCATAAATCCAAAAGGTAAAACGACAATGTGGCTCTTATTAAGGCTTGTGACATCATCTATACTTGAATTCATTTGCTCCACTATCTCCATTTCATCACCTTTGTTCTTTCATTTTGGCCTTTAAGCCCTCGATAAATACATGTAAATATCATTATTTAGCATAAATTAACATTCACTAGTTATTGTATAAATATTATATAATATACATTATTTAAAGCCAAAATAAAATAATAATGAAAGAAAATTAAATAAAATGTTAAAGGTATTTTATGACCCTAAACCCCATGACCACGGTATCATTATGACTAGGTCAATAACAAATAAAGCAGGGGGGATAAGGGCTAAAAAATCAATAAAACCATAATGTTTGTTCACCAATAATCTATTTTTGGGCCCCATTTTATTTTCTATTATTTATACATCAAATAAAAAAGTTTGTACATTAAATGTGTAGATAAAATATATAGAAAAAATCAAAATTATTTCACACAAAAATAATATATTGTGTACATTTTATACTCCGAATAAAAATTCCAAACTTCGCAGACCCATATCTTCTCCATATGAACTCCAAATGCATCAAAATAACTTTAATTGTATATAACTTTTTTTAACTATTTAATGAAGGTGGTTTCATTTAATTTGGAGTTAAGATGCAAAAGTTAGGTTTTGGACCCTTATTGTACAATATACCTTAAAAAATATCCATTTTATTTTTTTTATTATTTTTATTATTTCATATTTTTATAAATATGTAAATATTATTTAAAATATATGTACATATCAGAATACAATAAAATTATAAAGAGAAAATAAATTGAAATAGTATGCAAAAAATACATAGATGAATATATAATACTTATACTTATATAATGCCTACACCTATTTATTTAAGAATAAAAAATACATCCAAAAAATATAATAAAAATATATTTTTACATATAAAAATGAGTTATGAATATATAAATTATGTATATAAAAAATAAAATATAAACTTCAAACATAAAATAAAATAACCATAATATATGTAAAAATACCTATAAATGGACCTCCAAAAAGTAACTTGTAATAAATAAATCCATTCATAGGTATTTTTACCCATAAAACATACCTACAAGTGTATCTCCAATATTGTTTTAACTTTTTATGGGTGACGTGGCCCAATTAGGTCATGCCCCTCGTTGACCTGGGTCAACTTCTCTAACACAGGTCTAGGCCTATCAAAACCTTGCTTTGACCTCTTCTTCTCACTTTTTCTTCAATAGATAAAAACATAGATTCGGATTGATTACATCACCAATTTTTATCATCATTCCTAGCTATTTCATGCACCATCGAGACATCGTTTAAGGAGCCCTATCAAGCCATTCGCCTCGATTTTCTTCCATTGTGTCTTGCATGTACTAAACCTCCACCTCATCCTTCCTCAAATTTTTTAATCCCCTTCTTCCCATTTATTCCCCAATTGGTGCTTAGGGCTCGAGCGAGGTGACAGCCCACTTGCCCAGCTTTTTGGCACGTGGAGGTGTGAGCAAGAGGAGGTTTCCACCATCTCCGTCAATAATCAGCGTGAGGTTTTCATCTCGCAGCCACCAGCTACTGTACATTGAATTTTATTGCTTTTTAGATAGATTGTAGTCATAGATTTCATCTGTTGTCATTATATTTAGGTTTAAGTAATTGCATTAGCATAAAATCGACTCTCCGTAGTTCACCGGAACTCCTCTCCGATGAACCATTTCACTGTGAATCAACCCTACTCTGACCCGCCAAACACCTTCATCTTCCTCCCCTATGCTTCTTATTTACCCCACGTGCCTCTAGCCCTCCTAATCCTCGCTATATCTGGAATTACGTGCTCCACCTCCATCACTCGTCGGAGAATCTCTGTCTCCTCCCATTTCGCACCGTTCTACCCACTAATGGATTGAGGCAGTTTGACTTCGATCCTATGTTCTTCCTATGCATATCTTGATGCATCCACCCCAACTGAAGGTGATTTTGAAGTCTAAGAAGCTATCCAAGTCGCATGACTTTCCTTAGCTTCTATAGACCGCTCCGGCAGTCCGTGAAGTTTTTTGAGCCCTCCAAACATTGAAGAATGCCTCTAGGAACTCTTTGGGCCAATCTGCAACAACAAGAGGCATTATATGGAGGAGATTTTGTCAGAAGAAGCTCACAATGGAAAATCTTATTCCCTATTCTTCCACTGCACTCCTCAACCATTGGATCAAAGGCCATCTCCCAAGCATACAACCGTCGTCAGATCTGCAACACATCGATCGTTGAATCCCATATGGGGATATAATCTCCGCTATCCGCAGTGAAGTTGTATCGTGAGCTGTGAGCATGCTACATGTCCATGTTCATCCATACGAGATCGTTTGATTAGACACACATAGGGTTATTTTGCTTCTCTCCCCCCTGCTTTTTGTTTATTTCATTTTAGTCCAGTAATTAATTTAAGTAGTTTGAAACTTTGTTTAAACTAGCAGGAAAACCCAGAGATTATTGCATATTACATTTGGGTCCATGCTAGGACACCTCACATGTGGTCGTACATGAGGTGGCCATTTGCATTTAACCCCTTAAGAGTTTTGTATTTTCATTTGGTATTGAAAGTTTTTATAATTGTTGAAATATTTTGGGTATTTTGCATAAGCAACATTTTAATTCTTTTAATTGTAATTATATAGTTATGACTTCATGTATTTTTATTATTTTTTTTCTATTTGTTAAAAAATGTTATTTGTGCTCTAAAAACTATGAAAAAATACGATTAAGTTCTTGCAAGATTACTCTTTCATGCTATATTTTTAGTTCTTCATTTAAGCATCTACCTATTTATTAAAATCAAAAAGTAAAATGGAAAGTCCCTATTTGTAGTGAAAAGCCCATAAAAAATATAAAACCTTTTTAAAAAATTCTAAAAATATATTTTTTGTTAAATACAACTCTAGACCAAAAACCACTAGAAAAAGAAAAAGAAAAGTACTAAAAATAAAAAATATCTAAAATCCTTTATAAAAATATAAAAAATCAACAAAAATCCCAAAAATATTTATGTATGTCTTTTATTTTCTTTAGTTCATTTATTACATATAAAAATTGATTTGGAAAAATTTTGACACTTCTGCTATTTTAATCTTCAAATCAATTCTACCTAATTATGTAGTCCTTATTTATTATATTTTTTAATTTTAAAATATATAAATATTGAAAAAATATCTAAAAAATCACAAAAAGAGTAGAAAATATTTTATCCTATATTTTTTGTTATTTTTAGTTGTATTTATAAATCTATTACCCTATTTCGTATATATAGTTATATATAAGTGCATGTTATTATTTTAAAAGAAAAATGAAATAAAAAATCAGAAAATATAGAAGAAAATAAAAAAATATATATAATGAAAAACAATTAATATATATAAAATGAAAATCCAATAAAATTAAAACCTACACAAAAAGATAATAAATAGACAAGAGAAAATGATCAATTTTGGATTCAATTTCCTATTCAATCATGTTTGCTCCCGATGTTCGACACTGTACACATACTTACACCTATACAAAATTGTTGTAGAGTTATAATAAATTTTAACTCCAAAATTTTATTCGCATTGTTATATTTTATATGTGAGTTAATTATTGTTTGAATAAGGGATTTGTGAGCAGGCGCCTCAGCAACACTATATTATCGCTTTTTAGTGTGGATAGACCCTCGTAGAATCAAGTTCAACAAATGGCGATGTTGCCGGGTAGCAAGGTTGTATAGATTGTCTTTTACTATCTCTTCTTTCTTGTTTATTTTTTTATTTATTTCTTCTTCATTTTATTGATATTATTTTTGATTTTTGTTACATCTTCATCTATTTGATCTTATTACGAGGGACCCCTACGTGAAGGAGGACCGGTACACCCTACCAAGGCGGAGCTAGCTTTCTAACTTAGCTATAGGAGAGAGAAAAAAGGGTAGACTTAGGAAATTTTAAAGAGCAGTCGACTTTGTATTTTATTTTTATTTATAATTTAAGTGAGAGAGAGAGAGGCATTTTATGATAATAATCCGGACTCTTCAAGACTCTTCAAACTTCACGAGATCAACTGCCCGAGTGATTATTCACTTAGGGGCCTTGTCAGTTTTCATGGTTTTTCGCTTTTATTTTTTCTTTGTTTTAGGCTTTTATTTTTATTGTTTTGTGCAATCGAGCCTTAGAATAATCTTGCTTGTCAAAAGAATAGGTCTAAAGCCCTAATTTACTTGCATCTACCTATAGTTCACACCTGGATCTAGTAAAATTGAATTGTTTATTATTTAGACTTGAGACTACGTGCTGAGAGATGCACCATACGTCATTGGTAGGATCCATTATGGATGGCACCGAAGCTGTCTCGAAGACTGGACTCTAGGTTACATACCTCGATAATTAGCAAATGGAGCTTAACAATAACGATATATTCGATTTGGGGAGGATTCATCGGTTGCATTGTGTATAGTATAGGTTTCATTATGCCTAGCATCCTTGCATGAAGAGAGCTGGAGGCAAGTTGAGCATATCTACTTAGCATTAAATTGTTTTTTGCCTCGCATTTCTTTTTCAGCTCTCTCCCTTTGATTTTGTCACTTAGGATACTAAAGGAACTGGTCCCTCATTAGGACACATGCGTTTCTATTAAAAATCCGGAAAAGCGATAGCCATTGAAATTGGGACTATTAATTTTACTCGACCAAAAAATAAAAAAGAAAAGCACTTGTCTTGGGGAGAGTAACCCCCTCATTATATTCTACACTTTATTGTGGTAAGTGCAAACTAAGGATTAGTGCACCTATCCCAGGCCTACCTAAGTGATTGTACAACTTTTTAAAAACTCAACTAACTCTAAAATTAGAAAAGATAAAAAGATCAAACATTCATGATGCATATTGTTTCAGTAGGTGAATTATGGGGTTTTTTTGTATAGTTGTTTGTGTTTTTTGTATGCATACTCGATCTTATTTGCACATTTTCACCTTCTTCTTGCATATCTTGATTTGACTATCATGTTTTCTCGATCATTGGCTTTTGTTTCGGAGATGGCCTATTGGTGTTATTTTTATCTGACTTCATATATCCTTCTTACTCTCCAATCGGTCCACATGCATTTTTCTAGGAGGATTTCACTCATGATTCTTAATTTGGTATATACCCTCCAGATACATTGTTTCAGGCATTGGATTTTGATTTTTACCCACCACCCCCACCCTCACATTTTCTGCCATCTTACTCACCTGATACTGAGATTTTGGAGTCACCTCTCATGAAGATCGCTCTTCGGTACATGACCTAGTTAATTCATGAGTCTCGGAAGGGTTCGTGCGAGAAGAAGAAGAGTCATGGAATTGTCACATCTTCTAATCCTTCCCCTTTCGTAGCATAGAATAAAATCAATGTCTTCCATTACTGTAAGAAGCGAGGGCACTATAGGAGTAACTTCTCATAGTACCTTAAATCTGGAGATAAAGGTAATGCCTCAATTGGTATGAATTCTACTTTCATCACTGAAATCAATTTTGTCATAGTACAAGAAAGGTAGTTGGATCATAGATTATGGTGCTTCTATTCGTGTATGCGATTTATTGTACCTATTTCAGGAAACTAGGAATCTCGATAAAGGGGAGATAGTGATCAAGATGGGATATGATGCAACTGTTGCAGCAGTTACTATTGGGACTTGCATACCATCATTATCTAGTGGAAGAGTCGTATTACATTAAGAGTGTCGTTATATTCCAGATGTTAAAAGGAACTTGTTGGACATGCAAGCCTACGATAATCCATTTTGCAATAAATGCTATTTCAAATATCATTCCATGATCTGAATCAAAGAAAAACTAATTTGCATAATAAGACCCTTAGTATAATTAGGGTAATGTACCATGGCCATCTTAATGTCATACAATTGTTGATTCAATTGTTGACTAATAGAGGCTAGTGCTCGGATGAATATCTAAAGAGTTAGATTAAGGACTCATCAAGCAACGACAAATGATTGTTAAGGGAGGATCTCCAACCTGAGAAGAAGATGGAAATCCTTTCTCTAAAGGCTGATATCTAACTGACTTCTTGATACATGTCCTCTGCATAGTAATAGAGACTCGGAGGTGTTACACAAGATAGGTTAGAGAGTTCACTTAACAAGATCGAGATAACCAAAGACCTATGTTGTATGCTGTCACAATATAAGCACACATCCTCTGACCGAAGACCTATGTGTTACTATAAGTATGAATATATACATTTGATACACCAATAGGTTGATAATCTAATCAAGATCTATACACTGGCATGCTGGTGTGCATACAAGGGCATATGAGTAGTACGATCTCTCAAAGGGATCATACAGGTTCATTTACTGAACCGGAAGACATGAGCTCATCAGGGATTTGTGACTAGTCGCCTTAGCAACACTATGTCGTCTCTTTTTAGTGTGTATAGACCCTCGCAGAACCAAGTTCAACAATGGCGATGTTGCTAGGTAGCAAGGTTGTATAGATTGTCTTTACCTATCTCTTCTTTCTTGTTTATTTATTTATTTATCTCTTCTTCATTTTATTGATATAATTTTTGAATTGCTTTGACCTATTCCTCTATTTGATCTTATTGCGAGGCACCGCTACATGAAGGAGGACCTCTTAGGATGACCGGTGCACCCTAGCAAGGCGGAGCCAGCTTTCTAACTTACCTAAAGGAGAGAGCAAAAAGGGTAGACTTAGGAAATTTTGAAGAGTAGTCGACTCTGTATTTTATTCTTATTTATAATTTAAGTTAGAGAGAGGGGCATTTAATTATAATAATCCGGACTCTCCAAGACTCTTCAAACTTCACGAGCTCCACTGCTTGAGTGATTGTTCACTTGGGGGCCTTGTCAGTTTTTCTTGGTTTTTTGCTTTTATTTTTTCTTTGTTTTAGGATTTTATTTTTATTTGTTCTGTGTGATTGAGCCTTAGAATAATCTTTCTTGTCAATAAGAATATGTCTAAAGCCCTAATTAATTTGCATGTACCTATAGTTCATGCCTGGATCTAGTAAAATTGAATTGTTTATTATTTAGACTTAGACTACGTGCTGAGAGAGGCACCATACATCATTGATAATATCCATTGTAGCAGGCACTGAAGATGTCTCAAAGACTGGACCCTAGGTTTGATATCTAGATAATTAACATATGATGCTTAACGATAATGGCATATTCTATTTGGGGAGGTTTCATCGGTTGCATTGCGTATAGTGTAGGTTTAATTATGCATAGCATCCTTGCATGAAGAGAGCTAGAGGCAAGGTGAACATATCTACTTAGCATTAATCATTGTTTTTTCTTTGCATTGCTTTCTTGGCTCTCTCCCTCAGATTTTGTCACTAAGGATACTAATGGAATTGATCCATCGTTAGGACTCAGGCATTTCTATAAAAAATCCAGAAAAAGTGATAGCCAATAAAATTGGGACTGTTAATTTTACTCGACCCAAAAATAAAAAATAAAAACACTTGTCGTGGGGAAAGTAACCCCCTCATTGTACTCTACACTTTATTGTGGTATGTACAAACTAAGGATTAACGCACCTATCCCAGGCCTATCTACGTGATTGTACAACTTTTTGAAAACTGAGCTAACTCTTAAATTTGAAAAGATAAAAAGATAAAACTTTCACGATGCACATTGTTTGAGTAGGTGAATTATGGGGTTTGTTTTTTGTATAGTTGTTTGTGTTTGTTTGTATGTTTACTCGATCTTCTCTGCACATTTGCGCCTTCTTCTTGCATATCTTGATTTGACTATCATGTTTTCCCGATCATTGGCTTTTGTTTCGGAGATGGCCTATTGGAGTTATTTTTATCTGACTTCATAGATCCTTCTTACTCTCCAACTGGTCCACATACATTTTTCAAGGAGAATTTCACTCATGATTCTTCTTTTTGTATATACCATCCAGATACATTGTTTGAGGCATCGGATTTTGATTTTTACCTACCACCAACACCCTCACATTTTCCACCATCTTGCTCACCTGAAACTGAGATTTTGGAGTCACCTCTCATGAAGATCGCTCTTCATTACGTGACCTAGATAGTTCATCAGTCTCGGAAGGGTCCGGCCTAGAAGAAGAAGAAGAGTCATGGTATTGGCACGTCTTCTAATGCTTCCCCTCTGGTAGCATAGAATAAAATTGATTTCTACCAACACTACAAGAAGCCAAGGCACTAGAGGAGTAACTACCTTAAATCTGGAGATAAAGGTAAATCCTCAACTGGTATGAATTCTACTTTCATCATTGAAACCAATTTTATCTCTCTCTACATACGACCTCTCTCTCTCTCTCATTGTGGTCGTACACCATGGAGACCTAGAGAGAGTCGTCATTACCGCTGATATTCGTTATACTGCCAGATTCTTTGCTTATGGATCTATGTCTCCTTCAGTGAGCCTCGATCGTGAAGAATAAGTCCAATCTTGTGTTGCGAGATCAAGAGATTCACCGCTTGGATCATCAACATAGATTGCGAGGAGTACATGTTTCATCAATACGTTCACAAGCATCTCCTTTATCGGATCAAACTTGAAATAGGAGGTCCCTTTGTTTAGAGACTCGATCTCAACCACTCTTCAAGAAGTAAACGTGATACTAGTTTGTTGTTTAGATGAAACGATCCGAGAAGTGTTCTGCCTCGAGCAACTAGTGCGACTAGTCGCTCCCGATCATATATATGCGATCCTCATGCTTTTGTGATGTGCTTAAGGATTTTCCCATGTCCTTCAGGTGGTATCAGAGCCATAAGTCGGAGGTTTTGGATAGGATCCTTAAAGCGAAGGTGACTTGGGCATTTTTGGTTATGTGAACTTTCATCACATTTTGTTCACGCAGCCCTATTTTATGTGATTTTTTCGCTATGTTTAAAATTGTTAAGCATAAAATTATCCATAGATTTATGTTTCCCATTAAATGAGCAAACTGTGGGACTTGCATTTGTGTGATTTGGAATTTGATTGCTCGTGATCATATTAATGAACATGTACCCACTATTTCGAGGATGGCGAATCATGACGTTCGTAAAGAGTTAATTACGGTTTTAATATGCCTAGAAATGCATGAAAATTACTTCGGTTCAGTTATAAATAAAATTAGCAATCTTTGGAAACTTATTTTACATTATTTGAAATTCAATTGATTGAGATATGCTAATTTTAGTAAGTGAGGGTCATTGCTAAAAATTACTTTCATAATCAAGAACCTTGTGATTGTCATTAAATTAATTCATGGAAATTAATGATTAATCTCCTAAAATAATTAGTTGTTAATATATTTGTTAAATATTTAATAATGATAATTATTTTTGAATTACCATAATAAAAAAAAGATGAGATAATGATCTTGATTGATTTGGTTGTAACGCACTTTCCAACAAGGTTGCTTGAGTAGGATTGGGAATTTGTCAAGCAAATCTCCTATTAATATTATCAAAATAGTTTTGATAAATATTACAAGGTATAACTTCAGTAGAAACACCGATTATCATCTGAAATACAAAATGATCGAAGTCGTATTATCTTAACCTGAGGTGGATACGGTGTCTTTTCGGGGAGCGTTGGGGTAGTTGGTTGCCCCATGAGCGGTTTGTCTCGCTCCTGTCGTTATTGGCCATGATAGTGGGTAAGGAAAGGACAATGCTTAAAGCGATCATGATGTATTTTTATAATTATTAAAATATGAATAATATGTATTTTAAGATTGCACCATCCTTCAACTAACAATTAAAAATTATTTATTGGTATAACTGATTGAATTAATAATTGATTTATTATAATTAAATGAATTAGATCCAATTAAATACTCTATTATTAGTAGAGTAATATTCCCTTTAAAGAATTAATCATAATGAATACGATTCATAAGGATCTATTAGAATTTAAACATGATATGAAAGATCACATAAGTGACATCCATGGTCTTCCATCAAGGCAAAGGGTTCCTTCATCAAGGAATGTATGTTGGAGACATGTGTCCGATATGACAGATCAAGCATATAAGTGCATCTAAATCAGGCTCTTTGCTTCTCGAAAGAGTAAGGTCCTATGTGTAGTGACCCCAATATCGTGTCGTCATATAATTAGGGAGATATTGGATTACGCATAGTGAGTTCTAATCATGTTGATGGTTGGTTCATTAAACGACAAGTCAACATCACCTTAGGGTTGGTAGGTCCAGGTGTTAAAGATCGAATTGGGAATACAAGTTGGACTTGTAAGGCGGGATGTGTTCCCTCTTCTTTTTATACGAGTTACAGGTTCTCATATTATTCGAATGTAAGAAAGATAAGAAAGGAGATCCCAGATCTTGCTTGAGATATAATGGAAAGTATATATCTTACATTGAATGTGATTAAGGTAATGAACTTCAAGTATTGACAGGGAAAGACAATCTTGATATAAAAACTCCTAAATCAAAGTATATTTCAGATAACCTACATTAAACACACTCAACATTATACTCAATAATAACTAGTAAATTCTCTTGAATTGGATTCATGATCAAGATATTCTACCTGTAGTTGGACACATAATGTATATGGTTGCAATGTGCAAGCTTCCTTATAATAATGAGGAATGAAATTGAATAGATAATAGGATAACAACCTAGGGTTTTTATGTTTCTATAGTCTTGGTCTCTCATCGAGTGTGCTTTGGAAGTATCATGACAATGATGATCGTAATTGTCAATTAATCCTTTTAAAAATATAAGAAGTTTTTTTGGCATACATATATGCTCTCAACATTTAATCATGAATGACATGGTTCAATGCATTATGTAGAATGGTTGCTCCATAAGAGATGATGCTCTCAAAATTTTTGAGTACCTAGCTGAACCGAAGTCTTTTAGAGTTTTCATGGATGTAAATACGATGAGTGTCATCATTCTCCTGTCCATACTCAAGACATTCATGAAAATTTATAATATTCATATTATATGAATTAAATAAAGCATTTATAAATGTTCAAGTTCACTTATATTGAAGTCCCTTGAGGACATATTCAATGAAAAAGTTCCTTTGTCTTAAGAAATAGTTCTTTATAGATGAAGGGAGCGTAGTGAAAGCATGGGTCTGACCCAAGCAAAAAAGAAAGTCAAGGAGTTGAGTGTACTTCTGTATTATACATATGACATCCAAAGAGTTGGATAAATGCCAATACTTCAATAAGTTAATATGTTTATAGTATTACTATCAAGTCTATCTACTAGAGAAGGACTCAGATAGCATCAGAATAATCTACATGTACATATAATCTTTCAAATTTATTTTCTTACTTGATAAGATCAAAATATGATAATTGTATCTCATTCCTCTAATAACACTTGCAATTTCTTGCATATGTTTTAGAAGACTGGAAAATTTGATTATAAGGTGTAATAGTCATCCAAAGGTATATTGATGCAATTATTGCAACAACCTTTATTGGATAGATAGACTTCACAATTTTAGTGGGAGAGCCCATAGTCTTAGAAAATGTCTCTATGACCTAGATATTAGAATACACTCATTGTTTATTTCTAAATGTTGGGAATAAACATGAATTCTGGAATAGACCTATCATAAAGTGTTATGATGGATATATTTCAGATAGTAATATAATATCTAGAGGACTCGACTAAATTAGAATATTAATGAATGGTTCATTAACATTTCTAATACTGAAAAATAAACCTTTAAAGATCAATAGGAGGATGAAGATCATTTGACAATGACCTAACATCAAGCATTGGACATTTGTCTATTGATGAGATCAATAGATTAGTAAGAGATGAAACTTTAGATTGTCTCATATTCATTATTTTATTTAAAAATCCTTTATAAAATACATGTATATAATACTAACTCCATATTCTTATAACCTGCATTTGTGTGTAAATATTGTACATTTACTACTATTTTAACCTAAAATAAATAAATTAAGAAATAAATGAAAAATAAAGAAAATAAAAAAGAATGGTTGTATATATGTAATATATACAGGTTGACTCGAACTTCAAGGGAAGGTCAACACATGACCTGATCTACTAGAAATTAAGTAGGGAGAAATAGGGTCCTTAATTAAAAAAATCCAAAAAATGTGTTTTGTAAATACTTCTCATCTCTTCTGTGAATATTTCAATAAAACTTATATTATTTTATTTGTACATAAATTGACCTAAAATTTAATAATATTCAAAATAAAAGTTATAAATAAAAATATTCCCTAAATAGCAAAAATAATTGCAAAATAAAATCAAGTACAGTATAAAATAAACCGCACTTGGAAAAAAATTGTATAGAGATAATTGAAAGATTAATTTTGACTCCATATGAACTCGTATTAAATCAAACTTCCTTCCACCATATTCTAAATTAAATTATCTTTAAATTGTGGTTTCATAATTTTTGGAGTTGTGGTTTGAAAGATGATTTTCTGTGGTGGTTTTTTTAATTTTACCATTTGTGTATCATATATATATATATATATTTATACATATTGTATTTGTAAATAATTGTACATAATTTTTATATTTTTTTAAAATACAAATAAAAGTATAAAAGTTTTAGAACATAAAAAACTAATTCCCATATTTAACTATGTATGTAATGTACCATATGTATATATTATATGTATATAGTTAATTCCCTTAAATATCCCTCACCAAAAAAATTAAATAAATAAAATTTATTATTAATATAAATAGAGTAACAAAATAAATTAATTAATTATGTAAATAATTTTATTAACTCCACCACTATCTTCCTTCTTTATCTTTATCTCCATTCAAATTTTGCTTACCTTTATCTCTATTCAAATTTTCGAAATTCAAATTCAATTATTTTTTCTACTTAATTGGCTCCTTCTTACTCATTATTGATTGATCAATATTTGATGAGAGGGGCCTAATCTCCAAGAGCTCCTTGTTATAGAAAGGTGTCTAGCTCCCGAGTTGTCCGGTGACAGCGAGTCGGCCTTCGTCGAGGCCATCATATCATTTTCCGCTCTCATTCGATCATATGCTTTTTTTTCTTATTTTTAATCTAGGTTAATCATAGTTTAATTTTTCGTAATTTTAATTTCTTTATCATTTTTTATTTCTAGATCTTAGTTAATCATTTTTTAATCAACCATCACGATTCGATCCACCCTCAATTTCGATCTCATGATCATTTTCTCGATCTCTCCACGTTCATGTTCTACCTCACGCAAACACTCAACTCCAGTCACACATATAGACCGGAGACTCAGATCTATCTTCCATTTCACTAGATCCACATCCATTCGCATTTTTCACATTTGCTTTTGGACCGCGCCGACGTGCAAGTCGGATATCTCTATTTTATTGTAGGTATGCGAAATTTTTAAAAAATCAAAAAAGAATATATTCGTTGCTCAAAAGAATAATAAAAATACAAAAAAGAGGTTTCTGCAATTTTGTTTTTGACAAAAAAAGATTTTCTAGTTTCTGTTTTTACATTTAAAATTTTAATAAATAAAATAAAAAAATTTGGGGCGACAGCCAGCCGGCGCCGCTCCTGACTTCCAACGTCCCCTCCACAGCGGGCGGTCCTCTTCCACCACAGGGCCATCACCACCGTCTCCGTGCACTCGTGCCTCAATCGTGTCCCGCATAGGAGATGCCCATCCATGCTCTCCCGACCTCAGCCCGCTGCTCCTCTGTCACCACGCCTATAGCATCCGAGTTACACCAACACCAACTGTCCTCCGCCACGACCGTCGTCGAGTGCTCGAGCCATCGGGGACGTGTGTCGCCCCTTTGCCTAACAATTGCAGCCACCTCCAACCGCATGGACCGCGCGACATCCGCCCACGGCCTTTGCGTAGCACCAACTGTGAATCTGTCTCATAGCCTGAGAAGCGGAAAGAGTTCATAGAATCAATCCCTTCAACCGGAAGAATGAATAGGCACAGTACAAGTTACGAAGTCAAGGAAGAAAGTCGCGTGAGGCACTCCTCCACCTTGCGGCTAGTTGCTCCGCTGCACTGCTAGTGGCAGGTCCCGTGCTCGTCGCTCGTGGTATGCCAACTGCCTAGAGTTCAGCATGTGGTCGCCAATTAGCCACCGACCTTTGATGCCCATCGTCGCCCTGGGGCATGAGCAAGAAGAAAGGGGGCGTCGCACCTCCAGACCCTGTGAAATGAACGAAGCCACATTAACTCTAAAAAATATTGGAAAAATTACGTTGCTTCCCTTGTGATTTCTCCTAACTATAAAGAAGCCCCCACCTATATATAGTGATTGTTTATTTGGGTAAATTGCACCTTCATACCTACAATTTATTCCTTGTTATAGTTAGATGCACAAACAATGAATATTTATAATTACATCCATCATTTCCATACCCTATTTCTCATTCTTTTTATTATTGAAATGAATAGCAATTATATTCAATAAATTTTGAAAAAATTAGTGTTATCTCCTGCTTAGTTGTTCTATCTGCGATAATTTTTTCATTGCATTTTATCATCATTTCATATTATTGAAAATTAAAAATCATTCCATTTTCACTATTTGAACCTTAAAAAATCATAAAAATTCACATATTGCATAAAAATTCCAAAAAATATATATTAATTTCATTTATGTGTATTTTATTTTCTTTGCCAATTTCATGCATTAAATATTTGTAAAACCCAAAAAAAATACAAAATACTCAAATTCTTAAAAAATCATAGAAAATTAAAGAAAAATAAAAAAGTGATTTCAGTTCCTATTTGTATATAATTCCTTTAGTTTTTAGAAAAAAATAACGTTCATTAATTTTGCATTTATTTGATATTTTAAAATTAAAAAATAATCATGTATTCACACCTTTTTCACTTTCCCATGTTTTTAATCATTTTAAAATCTTACAAAATATAAAAATATCTGAAAATTATAACAATAATAAAAAATCATCAAAACACAAAAAGATTTTAATACAACATTTTAAATCATTTTTTTATATATTTGAAATATCCAAAAAATAGCCATTCTCTATTTTTGTATTTAATTTGTTTGAAAATAATTATTTTTTAGAATAAAAATTTGCAAAATTAAAATCATTAAAAATTTAAAATTAAAAAAATAAAAAAAATATAGAAAAATTTATAAAAAGTAAAAAGATAAAAAAAATTCACAAAAACTAGAATAGTTAGTATTGGAGATTCGCATTTTCTCTTAATTGATTTTTTTCAATTACTTGAATAACCCTCACGAATTGTTGCCTTCCTGAGTTCGATCCTGTTTACTCTACTGTGAAGCTAAATAGCAAATTCTCTTGCTATATTTTTCATTGTAATTATTTAAGCTTAAAAAATATTTTTTTACGCTTAATTAGGTTGCAAGGACTTGTTCATAATTTATCTAATTAAAATCAGCCTAAAATCTTATTCAACAAAATGGCACCATTGCTGGGGAATTAAAAAAATTAAAACTCAAAAAAATCCCTGTTAACAAAATGACATCTTTTCCGGGGAACTAAATATTTTAAAATAAAAAAATCTTAACAAACAACTAAATGATGATGTTGCCGGGAGGCACAACGAGGGTAGTTAGGTTTCTCTATTGACCTGATATTCTTGGTTGTACATATTTGTTTATATTCTTCCATATTTACTCGCAGAGCGAAGGAGGTGATCATAGGAGAGCCGAAGCTCCCAAGCGAAGCGGAGGCGACTTGATTCATCTCGAAGCCGTAGGAGAGCGTAGGAGGAGGAGGAGAATATTTTGAGAGAGACCATCGTTTGGAGCATATGTAGTTTTTTTATTTATTGTAGCATTTATTCATTCAAACTTTGTAAAAGGACATTATATACCTTATTCGAGGTCTGTTTCGCAAAGTGCAGGTGCACTTGGTGGACCTCACCGCTATTTTCTCGTTGTTTTAATGTTCTTTACTTATTTTTTTGCGGATTTGTGTTTTCAGACTTTATTTTATTTGGTTTTTTATGAGTGAATCCCCTACCTTAGATTTTATTTGGTTGTGACAGGTAGTTATTACGTCTGAAGTCCTAAAGGAATATCTATTCCTATAATCGTTTGGACTTAGACAAATGATAACTTGGTTTTTCCCGAATAGAAGTTTTTGTTTAATACGGTTTTCGCTTGAATTTGCATGTAGTTTAGTTTTATTTTTATGCGCAGATCATATTGCATGTAGAGTGTTGGAGTCAGGTATACGCCTCTATCTCTAGCATTTGCATTTCATATTTTGTCGCACATTGGCTTTTTCATTTTGCTCCTCTGTTTTGTGTATATAGGAATAAAAGGAAATCGAAAAATTTGCTAGATGTGGTTGTTTAAAATATCAAAAAAAGTGAAAATTGAATATTTAAAAATTGAGACTGCTAATATCACTTGGACTATCAAAATTAAACGTAATTGATTCACTTCATTATTTTAGGAGAGCAACCCCCTCATTGTATCTGCATTTACTTGCTCACGTACACACTAAGGTTAGTGCCCCAATCCTATAAGCCAACCTAAGTGTTTTTACAATTTTGTGCTTGATCACCAAACTCTAAAATTGATAAGATAATTTACTGAATTTCCACGATCTTCACATTCCGTTTAGTAGGTGAATGGAAGGTTTGCATTGTGTTTGTATGTCCTTGGTGTTGAGTTGGTTACATTCATTTTCTTAAGATCATTAGCAATCACAAAAAAATCAAAAATTAAAATCATCATCATTCATGTTTTCCCTCCCTCCCACCCTTAACTTTATGGGTCAAATGTTGTCAAATATTTCCCAAGCTCAAATCCCATCACACTGGAAGGTCAATGATCTCTTTGATCTAGACCAAGATTTCATTGAGCCTGATATTCCTGATCCATTGGACAATTTTTCTTTTACTTCGAGAGAGTACCCGTTATTTCAATATAATAATTAGTTCTCGCCCTCGAATTATCATGATTTCTCACCTCTCTCGGAGAGGTTATCTGTGGGAAATATGTCCTTTGTACTCAGGTTCACTCCCTGGTTGTGCATTTGATCTGTCGGATCACGAGACCAACTCTTCTGATTATTCAGAGTGTTCTGATTCGTTTGATACATTGATTCTTCTGTGCTTGATCTTTCTGCTCTCCTTGAAGATCCATGCAAGGAGGAGCCAACCCTTGAGTTTTTCAATGCCACACCTGAAATCTCTTCATCAAGGTTTTGAAAACCGAACCGGACATCAAACCAGGCATGTATCGGTTATTGGTTTTTATGGTCGGACCAATGGGATCGACCGGTCGAACCGGTGATGATGTCAGCAGTTCATAGAAACTGGAAAAAACCAAACCATTGTATTGTTTGTTTGGTTTATGCGGTTCAACCAGGTCGAACCGAGTTAGACTGGCATATCACAAAAATAAATATGAAAACTGTTACATCATATCTTTCAAGAATTTGCTTACTCTTATCCTTCCAAGTTTTTCCAATAATACTTATACCTCTATTTTCATTACAGTTGCATGCGCTCCCTATATTTTTACAAAAACAGTAGTTGTGACCTTTCATTAGTAAACTTGTGCTCCCATCTTATACCATTATAAGGATGATAATGTGACTTTTTTAAGAAAATATAGGAGCACAAGTGAAATTACTTAAAGTTAGGGGTATAAATATTCTTAAAAAAGCTCGAAAGTGCATAATAATAATAATATTTTGTAAAGTTTATGTACATACATATGAGATGTAACTTTAAAACTAATGACAAGTGTTGTTAATTTGTTGCTTCTCATAGTATGGCTATGACAATGTCTTCTTCGTTCATTATTGTATAAGTGGATAACTTCATACATAATGTCGGAAGAGATAGGCAATGTTCATATGGAATGAATGGACAAGTGATGATGAGACATTAGCACATGTGAAGGAGAAGAGATAAATGGTACTACTGTGGGTTAGAATGAGGCTAGATTATTAATATTTCTGAATAAGTTTGTATATTTTATTGGAAATTATTTTTTTGTCAAAAAAATGGATGGTTGAACCGATGATTTGGTTCAATTGGTTCAATCGGGTTTGAGCGGTCCAACTGGGTTTTAACCGGTTTTGACAGATTTTTATTTTGGGATTTTATCACTTGTGCCCCTCCAAGATATCGCAATATCAGTTATGCCCCTATCTTTTTGGTAATATCAGTTGCACCCCTCACTTCTTGCTAATCTATCACTTGTGCCCCTCGGGTTAGTGACCGTCATTAACCAACACAAACGGCCGTTAACTACAAGGACATAGATGGAATTAATTTCAAAAAAATGGAGTGAAAAGTCATCTTCCACCCCCGTCTTCTTCCTCCCTTCTCTTCCTCCTCTCCCATCTTCTTCCTCTTGCTCCTCTTCATCCATTCTCTTCCTCCTCCTCCTGGAGCTCTCCTGCAGCCGCTCCCGAGCCTCCGGCTCCACCCACGTGACTCGCCTTCGTCAACATCCTCCTCCTCCTCCTCCTCCGCCCCCTGCGCTTCCGCCTCCCAGCACCTCCCTCCACCCACCGCCCCCGCGCCTCCGCCTCCCAGCACCTCCCTCCACCCGCCGCAGCTCCCTCCCCCACCGCACCTCCCACCGCCCCCCGCGCCTCCGCCCCAGCACCTCCCTCCACCCACCGCACCTTCCACCGCCCCCCGCGCCTCCGCCTCTCAGCACCTCCCTCCACCCGCCACAGCTCCCTCCCCCACCGCACCTCCCACCGCCCCCCGCGCCTCCGCCTCCCAGCACCTCCCCAGCCCTCTCCCGCACCTCCTCCCGAGCCCCAGCACCTCCTTCTGCCACCTCCTCCCAAACCCGACCCCCTTCCCCTCGAGCCCCTTCCTCCATCGCCCAAACCTCCTCTGCCCCTCTCCTCCCTGCCCCGGCTCCTCCCACCGCCCTCGCATCTCCCCTCCGCCCCTCAATCTCCGCCCCGCACCTCCCTTTGGAACCCCATCACCTCTCCTCCGCCCGGGCTCTTCCCCTCCGCCCCCAGCACCTCCGTTCTGCCCTCGTCTGGCTCTATCTCCGCCCCAGCACCTCCCTCTCCACCCCGCACGGAACTAGCTCCCCGCACCTCCTCCCGGCTCCGTACCTTCTCCGAGCTCCGCCCCGGCGGGTACAACCTCATCGTCCCGAGAATGCACGCCTCGAGCACTCTCTCCGACCCGATGCCAAGCGTGCGCTTAAGCTTCCACACCGCAGATAGCAGGCGGGGTCCCGACGGCTCCGATTTGGCATCTCGATGCGACTCGGCCTTGATCTGGGCCCACGGTCAGGTCTCGTCGGAATCGGATCCCGGAGCGAGGAAGGAGGGGACATTAGCGATGGAGTGAAGAAGAGGGGTCATCTGGATCGCCGTGGTCTTCACCGTCCCAGACATATTGGTGATGGATTGGGGCTTGACGTATTTCTGGACAGCGGCAGATTCATGGCTTTGGAGGGTGGTGACCGCAGAGGGTGCCATCTCTCTCTGCGGGGACGGCGGCGAACTCCGGGCGGAGAGGGAGGAGGAGGAGGTTGGAGGAGGAAGAAGATGGGTATGGACAATAATACCCCTCTTAACTGCACTAAAGTTTGAAAAAACCATGGTTAAGTCAATTGATTAACGGTCAATCTGACGGAAGGGCACAATTGATGACGAAGAAAGAAGTTAGGGCACAACTGATATTACCAAAAAGATAGGGGCATAACTGAAATTGCAAGATCTCGGAGGGGCACAAGTGATAAAATCCCTTTTATTTTTTGAATAAAAACCTGATGGTTGAACCGTTTTTCCTCTGGTTCTTGGTTTAACTGGTTCAACCGGTAGGTTTGGTTCAATTTTTAAAACCTTGCTCTTCATTACATGCATCGATATCTAGTTTCTTATTGAGTCTCTAGATCGTGACATTCCATACATTTTCGAGACGGTGATTGGCGTGGAGGATTCCATGACTGATCCTTCTTTCTCCATGTTCCATTTTTCGGCTCCACACATTTACTCCATTTTGACCATGAGTAGAAGATTTATTGTGTGCTACAGATGCCTAATTTTATCTACACAACTATTTACCCGGTAGCAAGCGCCTGCTCGATTGCCTATCTGGGTGTCCTCGCTCACATTTTTGACCACGTTGTTGTTCTCATATCGAGACAACAATGACAGTACGATATTCACATTATAGATGACGTTCAAAACCTTGATACTTTGTTGTCCTAAACTTTGCGCCTAGCTAGCGGCGTAAAGTCTAGCATTTGTTGAGAGGCACCTCAACAATGTCTACCTTGTATATATGTGTTTCGTATAGATTTTCTCCTTCCTTCTTCCATTTATCATTCACCTCTTGTCTGTATCTATGTGCTACGCTTAGGATGTGCTTTATCTTAAGTATGACACTACAACAAAAGTATATGTTAGAGGCATATGGTATTTGTCACTAAAAGTATTTTTTCCGTCGCTATAACACTTTAGTGACAATTTAAAAATTTGCCTCTTATTTGCCTCTAAGGTCACTGTCACTAAATGTTTTGTGACAATTGAATTTTGTCACTATATAATTATAAATAGCGTCAAATACACTTGCTGCTAATTCGTCGCTGTATAAATACTTTCAGGGTCATATATAAATGTCACAATGATGTCTCTAATATTTAACATTTAGCTACAAATATATTCATTACTAAATAAAATTTTACGTCACTAAAATAATTTTGGGACGATTAGATAATTATCACACACAATCTTTTTCAATCATCACCATTAATTTTTTTAGTGACATAGATGTGTTACTTTATTATTATAAAATAGAATAAATATATTCAATATTAATTTATTAGTCATATCTCTATTTATCTCTATCATCGTAATATTTTAACTTTAAAATTTAAATCTTTATTATTACTTAAAGCATATGTTTTTATTATAGTTTATCTAAACAAACTCCTATTCGATCGTATTTATAACAACATATACGGCTACACACACTCATCAATTAATACTTCTCTTCCATCTTATAATGGTAGCACAGTGAATTTTTTTTAAGAATCATAATAACAAAAGTCAAAAATATTTTTCCAATTAAAAGTAAGACACCATCAACATTAAACATAACAACTATTTAAGATACTCGCATTGTTCGAAAAATAGTTTCCGATTTAAACAAAGTGTTGGAAACCAATGTTCGTCCTTGAAATAAAGGAATACTATCTAACAATAAATGAAATTGCTAATTCTAAATCCTAGAAGAACTTTAAGGACATGTGGAGAGTTCGATGGAGGAAAATTGATGCTCTTCAAGCAGAATTCCATGTCTTTCTTCTACAACTCAACATTTCCTGAAAATTTTCAAAATTTTAACAAAGTTAATGTCATAAACAAATAAATTTAATGAAATTTTTATTACTTATAGAGATGTAAATGTATCATTGATGTTAACTTTTTAAATTACCTTAAAATGGTTAACTTCTTTGGCCATGAAATGATTGCACCAATTGCATCTCCTATCTTCTCGTGCTGTTTACATGGTCGAATCAAAGCTTCATCTTCTTTTAAAGCAACTTCTATATAAATTCCCAAAAAACTTGAGCCAAGTACATTGTCTCCAACTTTTTCAGCTGGATCTATGATTCGTATTTGTCCAAGAGCTACTTTTATTTCATTAAAACTCAGAAGAAATACATCCTGCAAGATGTAAAGTTAATTAAATCTTTTCTAAATTCAAAAAAACTTAATTAAAAATC
This sequence comes from Ottelia alismoides, assembly GCA_037367405.1. Lineage (NCBI taxonomy): Eukaryota > Viridiplantae > Streptophyta > Magnoliopsida > Alismatales > Hydrocharitaceae > Ottelia > Ottelia alismoides. Next base: position 323,131 of record JAZKJV010004104.1, read on the forward strand.
CTATATATCATTTATGGAAATTAGTTATGTCTAATATAAAATTTAAAATATTCACCTTAATGAAAATTTTACCCAATCAATAATGGAAATTGAATAGCCTAAGACAAATTATTTCCTTCACTTGATTTAAAGTTTTAGATTATGCAACTTCATATATGCAATGCTAAGTTATCCACATTCATGACTCTTAAATAATAATGTCATTCAACGAATATTGACATAAGTTATTTCAATTTATGTTCCAAAAGAACTGAACATGTAGAAAACTATCATAATGTACCTCTCCTTTTACAAATGTTGATTGACCCAACTTTGACTTAGATCCTGCTCCACCGCAAGTCTCCTAAGAACACCAAGATAATATGGAGTTTAAATATAAATTAAAGCTAATGGAGAATATAATTATTTTTATATAGTACCTGTCGAGTTTCTATAGACCTTAAGCTATCAACCTGAGAAGTCCCAAATGATTGAAACAAATGTTGTAGATTCATTTGATTTTCCTTTAGCATTTGGATCTCTTTACTTTGTAATTCCAATTGTTGTTTTTGAGTTTCGAGATCCATGAGTAATTTTTGCTTTTGTAATTTCTCTTCAACATTTGTTTGGCTCCAAGATTTTCGACGTAATACAGCCGCATCCTTTATCTCCTTTCCTACAATTTTTTTATAGACCTCGGCTATATTGTTCAGATCTTCACAACTGCCCATCTTTTCAATTTCTTTTTCAAATTGCTTCTAAAAAATGAGAAGTTTATAATTTTGTCAATGTAGTAAAAATATAATAATGGTCTTGAAATTTTCAGTAAAATAAAAAATTACCATCATAGCGTCTGAAGTTGCATCCACTGGTTTGCCATCTTTCTTCGTGTGCACATGCATAAAGAACTCGATTTCATTTAACTTCCTTCCTTTTTCTTTCTCCACCTATTTTTTTATCAAAAAGTTAATTACCGCTAACACTTCCATTAACTAAAAAAATTGAGACAATCTATATTCATACATACTTTATCTCTTACGCATGCAAAACTCCTTGTTCCTGCAGTATGACTTATCTTAAGCTTTTTCCTATTTTGCATATTAAGGGCACAACGTTTCTGCAATCATATAACTATGAATAATAAAGCAAATATATTGAATAATATAAAGATACAACTCAAGGAACATCTACGTAGATACTTTATTACCTTGGATGATTCTGTATCCCAATAGTCAATCAGAAACTTCCATTGATCTTCTATAACTCGAGGATCTCGATGTGCAATTCTTTCCACAAGAGGTAAGTGTGGTTTATAATATTTTTTTTTCAAATTAGATTTGAAACATCTCCAACTTTTTGCAATCAGATCCACAATTACTTCCCCTATCTCCTCCTCAAACTCAAATTTACTCTATAAAAAAGTAAGAAGTAAGTATATAAGTCAACTTTATGCATTAAATGAAAATGAGTACCTTCACAAATTCTAGCATCTTTATCTTGTACTCCTCAGGCATCAACCTCCAATCTTTGTAGTTTAAGGGTGCTAGCTTGCCATTTCTTGCAATGGTCCCCAAAAATGTAGTCAAATCATTTTGAGAATCTCCAATGGGTTGATTGAGCTCGTTTTTCTCTATAAAAATCCTTTTTCCATCTTTAGCATTCCACAATTTGAGGCATATAGTGTGACCCCGACGTCCTTTAGGCTTACTAATATTGTCTGAAATTATAGCATGTTACTAGTAAAATTAGAAGAAGCAATTCAAAAGAATATAATACATATAGAATACACATTATGATATGCATAAAACTAATAGAAATAAATTTCAATAAATAATGAAAGTCATACCTTCAGATAGTGAATTTTCTTGATCAAGGCATGTTGAAGGAGAATCCGTAACAATATTAGGATTGTCTAAATCTTCAAGATAATAAAACAAATATTTACTTCAGCAACATAAAAGCTAACAAAATAATTGCCACTAAATAAAGCAATTTAAATGACATAATGATATAAGAATATTACCTCTCTCTCCATGTCCAAATTCAGGATTATTCACCGCATTAGGCGACAAAGATGCGTATCTTGATGGTATAACTTCCTTGTAATGAATCCCTAAAGATTGTGATCTTCTAAGTGAAACTCTTTTGCTTTCATGAACGTGCGAGTAATCCTTGATGATGTCATCATTCACAACTTGTTTATTCTTTAATAAATCAACTTCTGAGGCATGTTTACTATTGATCTTGTTCTTTGTAGCAAGCTTAAAAGATGCCTCCTTTTGAATTCGATTTGCCTTTATTTCAGAGATGTTCAATGCACCCAATATTTTTTTAGACTGATGTCCCACCGGAGGAAGTACTCTTGATGTTGATTGAAGTCGGAGTGCATTTTCTTCATTGAAGCTAGTTATAAATGATCTAGTAGCTGACATCCTGCAAATATTATACAAAAGAATTAAAAAGAAAGGAAAACACTAAGATGGTCAGAGAATTTATTATATAAACTTTAAAAATTTTGCATTAAATTGTTTAAAAAGGTATAGTAAGTTAACCTGAAAGTCTTTGATATTTAAGGGTCTTCTTCACTTTCTTCTATCTCATCCAAGTTTTGCTCATGAGTATCAACGCTTCGGCGTTGTTGTTCAAAAAAGTCTTTCGTGTATGTTATGCCATCTATGTCTGTTCTTATCAAATCAAAATCAACCATGTCATTATCATTATTATACAAGTTAATTGGATATGTCTCATCAGTTGCATCATTATCCAAGATATCCTCAGAAACATCATCAATATCAGTTTCTTCTAAATCAAATATATCTCTAGGTTTTATTCTAACTACAAAGTGCCATTCAATTTTCTTGAGATCTTGTATATAAAATACTTGTCTAGCTTGAGATGCCAAAATAAATGGGTCATTTTTATGCCCCAAATGTGCCAGCTTAACACGTATTATCCCATACTCATCAACCTCCCAATTTCCTTTGGAATAGACATCGACCCATTCACATTGAAACAAAACAATTTTCAATTGCTCAAAATAATTGATCTCAATGATATCTATAAGCACATCGTAAAAGGATGTAATTCCATTTGATATATTATTTGTAGAACAATGTGATGAGCAATCTGTATCGGCATCCACAATAACCCCACTATTTTGTGTCTTTCTACTCCTTTCTTTCTCTTTAGTATGAAATCTATAACCATTTATGATGTATCCACCAAAATGAAGTCCAATGTCATGAGGACCGCGAGCAAGTACTTTAAGATATTCTGAAATGTGTTCCTTTTTTCCTTTCTCTTCAACCTAGATAAAATTGAAAATATATTAAATACTATCCAATAGAAAAGACAAGTAGGGTTTAGAAAGATGACCTACATTTTTCCTAAACCAATCTAGAAAATTGATGCTATGAAGAATATCCAATTCCTTTTCAGATGCATGACGATGAACTTTCTTTAAATAATCATAATGCTCCCTACATAAAAAAATTAAATCTATATCAATAATTTTATAATATATAAAAATACAACTAAATTGATTTTTAGATATCTTACACTTTGTATGAACTCACTGCATCACAATTCGCCAAGATATATCGATGCGCTTGATGTAATAAACTAGCATCTAATACCTTCGCTGTTTTCTTTCCTAATGCACGACCTTTCTGTGAGAACATTGACCAACTTTCCTCCATTGCATGAAATTCATCTCTAGTATTACGTGGTAGTTGGTTTGACCGCATCTCAACTCCACGAAGATATCTAGAGCAAAAAGTGAGGCATTCATCTGCCAAATATCCCTCTGCAATTGAGCCCTCTGGATGACTTCTATTCCTTACATATCTTTTCAAAGTAAGCAAGTACCTAAATGTATTCACAGATAATCAATTATTTAATATAAATAATTTGATAATGAATTATTTTATTTTCCCTATAATAGTAATACATACCTTTCAATCGGGTACATCCATCGATATTGAACTGGACCGGCTAATCTAACCTCCGTAGCCAAATGTACAAGCAAGTGCACCATAATATCGAAAAAGGATGGTGGAAAGATTTTTTCCATTTGACAAAGTATTATAACTATCTTTTGCTCTAGTTGCTCAATGTTCATTGGATCAATCTCCTTCGAGCAAAGGCATCGAAAAAAATTACAAAGATCAATCACCGTAGATTTTACCATCTTATTGGGAACAACAACTCGTACAGCTAAGGAAAGTAATTGTTGCATCAAGACATGGCAATCATGGCTCTTCAGTCCAGATACATTACACTCACTTACTTGTATGCATCGAGATATATTAGATGCATACCCATCTGGAAACTTTATTGAATTCAAAAACTTGCACATCATGGTCTTTTCTTCTTTATTCAGTGTAAAACTTGCGGCAGGTAGAATGGTCTTATTGCCAATAATGATGGGATGAAGAGCATGTCTGATATTCATCAGTTGTAGATCTATACGACTTTTCATGTTATCTTTATTTTTCTTCTCTAATCCAAGCAAAGTTCCCAATAAACTATCACAAACATTCTTCTCAATATGCATAACATCAAGATTATGACATATCAAATGGGTTTTCCAATATGGCAACTCGAATAAGATACTTCTTTTTGTCCAATGAGGTTCAAACTTATTCGATTTATTTCTCGGATGTGTACCAATTATTTTAGGAATCTTCTCCACTTGAGAAAAAATCTCAGAAGTTGATATTCTTTTAGGTGTTTGCCTCAATTCTTGCTTCCCATTAAAAGTCTTTGTCTCCTTCCGAAATTTATGATCCATTTGAAGAAATCGACGATGACCCATGTAACAGATCTTTCGACTACCTGATAAATATTGTGATTCTACATGCAAATTACATGATGGGCATGCTAAATAACCTTGAGTCCGCCATCCAGAAATATCAGCATATGCAGGAAAGTCATTTATAGTCCACAGTAATGCCGCATGTAATTGAAAACTTTCACCACGATCAGCATCATATGTTGGTATACCGCTAACCCACAACTCCTTTAAGTCTTCAACAAGAGGTTGTAGGAATACATCTATATGTGCCTTTGGACCGGATGGTCCTGGTATTAAAGTAGACAATATGATATATGGTTGTGTCATACATAACCATGGAGGAAGATTATAAATCATCAAAACAACTGGCCATGTACTATGCTTTATACTCATGGTTCTAAAAGGATTAAATCCATCTGTAGCTAGACCTAGACGAATATTACGAGGCTCTGATGAAAATTGAGGATGCAGTGCATCAAATGTTTTCCACATTGGAGAATCTGCTGGATGTCTGAGAATTCGACCTTTGTTCCTTCCTTCATTTTGCCATCTTAAAAGTGAAGAAGTCTTCTTGGACATGAATAATCTCTGTAATCGTGGCTTTAACGGAAAATACCACATGACTTGAGCTGGAGACAATTTTTTCTTACTTAATGATCGTAAATCCTTTCCTTCATCCTCATGAGCACCTTTTTTCCATCTAGACATTTGACAAACATAACATGATGTATCACTTTCTCTTTCTCCCCAATATATCATGCATTTATTTGGACACATGTCAATCTTTTTATAGTCATACCCAAGCTTAGACATCAATTTCTTTGTATGATAATAGGACTCTGGAAGTAATTCACCCTCTGGAAATGCTTCTTTTAATAGTTCAAGTAACATAGTAAACGATCTATTACTCCATCCATGTAGACACTTCAAGTGGAAAAGACGAATAATAAATGACAACTTTGTAAATCTCTTACAACCGGGATATAACTCTTGTTCAGCATCTTCAAGTAAGTCAAAAAAATCATTGGAACCATCATTTGTATCTCTTCTTCTTTTATTAGTCTCTCCACCACTTTCATCACATGGATTCTGAATATCAATAAAGGTATCAAATAATAAATCATGAATATCGTCTCGATCTTCTTCTCGATATTTTTCCATGTCATATATTTCTTCTTCTTGATCACTCTGTAGGCTACTTAAATCTTCTCTATAATCACTTTGTATTTGTGCAACTTCTGAATCAATAACTTCTTCACCATGAAAAATCCAATTAACATATCCAGATAGGAATCCATTCCATATTAGATGCTTGAATGCCTCTTTTCGATTTACATGAATTAAGTTTACACATCGAGTACATGGACAAAGGATGGTTTCATCTTCACGTGATTGACTAAATGCGAAGTTGATAAATTGGTTGACGCCATTAAGATACTTGGAGCTTCTCCTATCTTCATGAATCCAAGTCTTATCCATAACGATACCTTCAAGAAAAATTCAAACAAAATATTTTCAGGAGGATTAAATATGCATAAATCTACCTCTTTTCGGACATATCATTGCCTTGATGTATAATTTTTCAATTGGTTTTTGTAAGTCGAGGGAAAAATAATACCTAAGTCTTAACCCGCTTCCAACCTTTAGAATGGTATACCAATATGCTAATATAAGAAACATATTTATAGGAGATATTTCCATACGACTTATCATTAAAAATTTTTTTCTTTTTTAAAAGGTGTATATTATATGACGTAAATAATATCATGTATACAAATAAGGGTGTTCATGGGACGGGTACCCGCCTCATTTGATTGTGACCCGCCCCGCCCCGTTAGTATTGGGTCACGGGTCGACCCGCTCCATTTCAACGAGTATCCTATTGTAACAGCTACCCGGTTAATGGCAATGGATATTGGCTATTCGCGAGTACCCGCGGGTACCCGTGGGGATAAAGAGAGATACTTCTAATGAATGATGGCATATATAAAAATGCAAACGATATGTCCAATTATACATATCCGTATCTATATCATATTCATAATGATAATGCCGGATATGAAAACATGAATGGTAGGGAATGCATTTAGTTAAAGATAAATAAACGTAGATAAATAAATTAATGAGGATGTATAAAACTATGTGGATAATGTAAACCATATGAATACATGCAATTGGAAGGAATACCATCAAATACGGATCCAATAGTGACACATTCACGTAGGTTCATCCTCATAATAAATCAAATACAGATAAAGGAGATGTAAATATATAATTGGAGGACAACATGACAAACAATATATAAGTATATATTTCTATTCGTATACGGGTGTATTAATTATAATCATAATTGGTTATCGCAATGTGTGCGTCCGTGCTATGTGTGTGCGTGTGGGCGCATGCGCGCGCACGTGGGCATGGACATTCGCATGGGCGCGGGCTCGGGCATGCGTGTGGGTGGGGGGTGCATGCGTGCAGGCATGTGTACGATACATTTCGTATTCAATGGTATTCATTATCATCAAGTTTGGACGTCAGAATGTATGTATATCGATTTGGATCATATCTGATTCATTATCATATATGTTAATTAAAGTTTTGACATCCATATATATTTCGATTTCAAAATGGATACATATATGAGCCACCCCAAACATATAAATTTCATCTTATCTATACAATTTTGATTCTATTATTTTCCCTTTCTAATTTGCATCCATTTAATTCCATTATTTATTTTTAATGATTTCGCAATATGTTTTCCATATTCACTGATATTTATATCGCATCCATTTCTATATTTTTAAAATAGATAAGAATAATGTAAGATATATATTGGTGTTTATATCGAACCATTTGCATTTTTATGAATCAATTGATAGTGGAAGCTTCCAACTGGGTACCCGCGGGTACCCGTCGGGTTTTTTATATGGGGCATGGGTCATGACATTGCGGGTACTCGACCCATCATTTTCAAACGGGTACCATGAGTTTAGGGTCAAAATGGACGGGTCAAGCCAGGTACCCATTGACCCGGATATTTTTGAACACCCCTACTCCCAAGGCATCCTCTCGCCCTCCTCGCTCGGCTGATCCCCCTCCGTGCGTGAACCATCGGTAACGAGAGGATTTCCATTGGCGCCTCTTCCTTTTCTCCACTGCAGAACACCCGCACCTTGCTTCTCAATCCAACTGTGACCAACAGTGCTGCTGGTGGCATTGCCGTTGTCACACCCCCGTTTGACGAGTGCATCGGTTGCTATTCCGATTGCTGATTCGGTGGCTTCGCCAACCGTGCTAATCCGGTAATTTGGGGCCCGGAACATTCCCTTGAGATTCGAATCCAAATCTTTTAACGTGTAGCCACACTGCTGTATCACTAGATCGCTTCTTGAGTTCTTGGAGACGAGGTTGTCGAGCACGGAGAGGTTCCCTTTCTGCCCTTAGCCCTTTTGATATGCCCACCATCTCCTACTGTCATTCCACTTCTGCTCTCCGGCTTTTTAGGGAATCCAATCCATTTGTCTATCTCATCTCCCCTCCAGTGGTCTCCTCCCCGCCGCAATATCCCACTCTGGCAGAAGATATTGGACGGATCTGGAGGGCATTCCGATATTGTTAAAACGGCGCTGTCTATGTCTCATCTTCATCGGTGACATCGCCACGTACTTCTCCTCTCCGCCGCCCCCACCGCCAAGCAGGTAGAACTCCGGATGGTGCAGCGGAGGATGGGTGGCGAGCGTCGGCATTGCCATCCACGCGGTGATGACAACAAGGGACCTCCCCGTCAACAAAGTAAAAAGGCATGGATTGTATTTAGAGAGAATCAATAGATAAATACGAATCCAATCTGGTGTGCAATCCGACCCTTTATTTGATATAATCACAACAATATAACGTTGCTCCTCCTCTTACACCGAGATTTGCCTTTCTATTAGCAGAACCCTTTGAATTATCTTGGTCGGTTCTGACTAAATTCCCCGGGGGAAAATATGATAATAAACAAAAAAAATTTATAGATTAACAAAATGCATTACCACGGATAATAGAACCACTGAAGTGAACTTATATATTTTTCATTAGAGTTGATCACCCGTATCATATTTATCAAATTATCAGATCTGATTCTTATATATGATGTGGCATGTTTGCTTTCATATCAATTAAAAAGCCTAAAAACGAACCAGGCATTGATACGTTTATGAAAGCTCTAGCTTTCCACGTGGGAGATTTCCGAATCAGAGTTAGAGTTTATGATCTATGATATGATATGCTTACACTATGGAAATTTCTTAAATGTAAAATCATAAACGGCTAAAAAAATAAAAAAAAACATATCTGTACCCATGCTTTTGCACGGGTTCCCCCACTAGTATATATAGTCAGATGGGGCATGGGGTGTGTGGATTGTAATGTAATCTGTAAAAGAGTCATAATAATATAAACTTCGTCAAAAACATAAACCAAAATGACAAGAAATTCACATTCTAGAAATGTGGGTATAACGCATGTGGGTATAACAAGTTGTTCCCACAAACAATCATATTGCTAGACAGTCCTATATAATCTTTGCTTCCCATCCCTCGCTTAAGCACTTTAATAATGGTCATATAATGTATTATTTATTTGTCCATCAATATCCATTGAGTAACATTAAATTGTATTTCGTTGTGCTATGAGTTCCAAGTTATTGTAGATTAGCAAGCATGATTAATAAAAATCATCTATTTAATCTATCTTTATATATTTGACAGACATCAATTTTTTTGTAAAATCATAGTCATATTGTATATAGGATACCCCTATCATATAAAATTCTTGGTCCGTCTTCGGATCCAAGTAGCACTTTCAGACAACAATTCATGTTTATATTCACCCCAATCAAACTACAACCCGTCATAATCCCAATTAAAATTTTAGTCGAAACAATCCAATACATTAAAAATACCAACAAGTGCAATAGAATGCAAAAAATAGAACTTTTAAATATAGTAGCATGATATAAATAATTGGATCTATGGCGTACCTTGAGATGATGAATGATCTTGCAAACGTACTTGGAAAATGATCACTGACAGTGAACTGAAAGAGCTAGCCGAGAAATTGTGTGGAGAGAATCCAGAGAAATAGTGGAAGAAACCAAAAGAAGAGGAGATTCAGATAGAAAGATCTGATATTTCAACTAAGAGGGAAGGGAAGGAAGCTATTTCTATTTTTGAAAAAGAGAAAGGAGGCACGGATGGAGGTGACAGGAAAAGAGGGAAGTGCAAGGCTATATTTGGTAAAGGAGAAAGGGGGACCGCTTGGGAAGGGAAAAGGAGAAAGGGGGCGCGCGGGGAGGGGAAAGGGAATGGGCGGTGGGTGCGGGCTATATTTGGTAAAGGGGAAATGGGGGCGCGCGGGGAGGGGAAAAAGGGGATGGGACGTAGGCGCTATATTTGGTAAAGGGGAAAGAGGGGCGCGCGGGGAGGGGAAAAAGGGAATGAGAGGGTAGGCGCTAAAGGGGGGGGGGGCGCGCGGGGTGGGGAAAAGGGGATGCGAGGGCGGGTGTTATATTTGGTAAAGGGGCTGAGCGGGGAAAAGTGTAGAATGTTAGTAGGATTTTTTAGACGTAAGTTTTTTATTTGAAATTTCAAGAATAAATAGTATTGTGAATGAATTTTTAAATTTTAGAAAGAAATATTATTATAAATGATTTTTAAAAATGCTAAGATACCATACTATAAATCAGTTCACTATGATATGTCTATTGTCACACAAACTATATAAAATGTTTTCAAATATCATTGTATTTATTTGTATGAAAATATCAAATTTTTAACGGATATTAGCTATCAAAACATAACGTGTATAAATCTAAAAATCCACGATCTATGTTCATATACTAACACAGTATAGATCACTTCAATGGATATAAAAAAAATAGACTAATGTTAGGATATTCCATAAAAAAATACTTCAAGAATCGTTAAAATCTATTGTAGACCGCAACATCTTAACGAAAAATAACATTTCTTTCATTATCAATATTAAGCACAATATACAATGTAGAATGAACTTGTCAAATATATATGCATCCGAGATCTCCATGCATGTCTCATAATATGATATTATATATTACAAAAGGTATTGGAGGATTGGATTTTTAAAACTAAAAAAAGAAATAAGTGATTAAGAAAAATTATACTACAATTCAACTACCCAAAATACGAGATCAAAAATCAATGGACTTAATTTCAATAATGACACCTTGCATCTATGTTGAATAAAAAAATTATGTGATTTTTTTATTGATGCATGAAATGCACATGTCACTAAATAAAAAATCAATTGTGACACATAATTGTGCCACTAACATAATTCGTCAACTAAAACATTTGTTATAGTGACAATAAATTTATATTGATGGTAAAGTCAACTATTAGTGACTAATCAATTAATTGTCATTAAATGATTTGTTGCTAAATAACATTTTTGTTGTAGTGTGAGGGGGCGTGAATGATTTGTGTTGTTTATATTCATTCTGTTCACCACTCTTGTTGTTGCTTATACATAGGGATACTCTACCCTAAGTATAGGGGGAGTGATGTTGTTCATATCATCTTTTTGTGTTTTTTATTCTTTTGATCCCTTGATTGTCCCCTAACTGTTCATATTCTATAGTTAGGTCTATTCTACCCAAAGTATAGGGGGGCAAGTTGAGCTATTGAGTCCGTACATTATCTTTATCGATTTTTCCCTTTTGTACATATTTGATCCAAAGTATAGGGGGAATCACTGACTTCTATTCTTTTCATCTTTTCTTTGAGTCATTGTAGCAAAGGAGTCTTTTCACTTTTCTTTACTTAGCACGAGTTATGTCTTCCTTTGCCACTCTCTGATCACTATGAGGACATAGTTCGAGCTAAGTATAGGGGGTGTCGTATATATTGTATATATACTTTGGACATAACTCGTACTTTTAAATATGCTTATTGGGGATATGTATATAAATTCATAAAATCCACGTGTGTATATAGACTTTGTTCACCTTAAAAAACAAAAACAAAAACGAAAAAAAAAAACAAAAAAATAAAATAAACAATAAAGACAAAAAAATGACAAAAAATTTGTTGTATATATTTTACTAACTCTTTTTCCCATATAAAATCCCTAAAATCTAGAATACCAAAAGTCTATAAAAATTTGTATTTCAAAAAAATAGAAAAATTTCTTTTTACATGTGCATCATTTTTTCTTTCTTTTCAAAAATCCATAAAAATTTCAAAATTAGAAAATTATTTCAAAAAAGAGGAAGATTTTGCTTTCTTTTTGCAATGTAAATATTTTCTTGCATTTGGATGTGCATTTTTTTGGACAGTATAGAAATTTAAACTAAGTCTGGAATAAAATTGAAGAATTGAGCTAAGTTGGATCTTCTTCTACTTAATTTCAGAGTAACCTTATAAGAACTGGATTTAAGACTTTTTAGGTCCCAACGACTAATTCTTTGAGTCCGTAAGACTATGTTCACATGTCGTCTTGATTAGTCTAAGTAGAATATTTAACAACACATGCATGATTCTTCTAGACCATGGCTTTTATTGGACAAGCACTCTATATGTAGCTCTTTTTGGAGGAGGTAGCGAGGAGGAAGAATCTTTTGGCTTGGAATAGTATACGATGGTTGTGCATATAGGAGGAACCTCTCGTCCTCCTCTAGAGAGGGAAGTGCGTCTCAACCTACTCTAGTGGAATTTATGTCTAAAGATAGGATGCAACGAGGTCGCAATGATGCTTCAAAAGAGGGATAGTCTACTAGCTCAAGTGGAAAAACTCCTTATGTACATGTTGCATCTTGTATATATTTAAAAAAAGATAAAAATAAAAAATAAAAAATAAAAAATAAAAAATATAGAATCTCCAAAAGTGGGAAGGCATGATTGAATAGTAAAATACCTGTCGGAGTGTATATACAAGTGAAAAAATAAATAAATAATTAGATAAATAGGAGCTTCAAAGTTAAACTTTTGTTAGCTTGCAACGGATGACTTGGCTACACTTGTCAAGCATCTAAGTATAGGTAGCTACACTGGTTACCATCCATTCTTTTCTACATATCCTCTTCTTGAGCTGGTTCAACTTGAACTTAGAAGGGAATATCCCCCCTCCTCTAGAAAAGAGTTGCTAGATCGGGGGACTAGAGTTACCTTGTTGAGAGAGGTTGTTTCTTTGCTACTTTTGAAATGGGGGCAATATTCATAGTCATAAGAATGTGTGTATATTGACTTATTCTGACCTGACTGTTGAGGACACTTGAATAGGAGTCTTGTGGACCTTAGAGGTTGTTAGGTTTTAAATGTATTTTCCCTTAAGGTTCTGCCACACAAATAATCAAAAGTTTCGACAGAGCTCCTTACTACAATTTTATGAAGATAGGTTTAATACTCAATATTATCCTAATTTCTTTATTTTTTCTTTCTTTTTCTTTTATTCATTTATTTTTTTCAAATAAGTGTTTGCCAAGGGACTAGCAAAGGTAAAGCAAAAGGGGATGATGAATCTACATTTAATCATCTTTCTTCATTTATTTTAGCTTAAAATTCTTTATAAAATACCTATATATAATACTAACTCCATTTTCTTACTAAACTACATTTGTGTGAAAAAATTGTTCATTTATTACTATTTTAACCATAAATAAATAAATAAAGGAAAATTAAAGAAAAAAAGACTTTACATATGTAATAGATACATGCTAACCCGAATCCCAAGAGCAGGTCAAGACTTGACCTGATCGACCAAGAATAAAGTAGGGGGAGATAGGGTCCTTAATCAGAAAATCCAAAAAACATGTGTTTTGTAAAAACTTCTCATCTCTTCTACGAATATTTATATAAAACTTACACTATTTTATTTCTACATAATTTGACCTCAAATTAAATAATTTTTAAACAAAAGTTGTAAATAAAATTTCCTTGAATAATAAAAATAATTGTAAAATAAAATCACGTACATAAGAAAAGTATCCACACATGGAAAAAACCTATAAAGCGATAATTGAAAAACAATTCCAGCTCCATATGAACTCGAATTAAATCAAAATCAGTTCCATCATATCTTAAACTAAGTTATGTCTAAAATGGTTGTCGTTTCATAATTTTTGGAGTTACGATATGAAAAATAATTTTCTAGGGTTGTTTTTGCAATTTTACAATTTATTTATCATATATATTTCTTTTCCTACATATTGTATTTGTAAATAACTTTAAACATTTTTAATCATTATTTAAAACAAAAATAAAAAATAAAAAAACTTAAAACATAAAAACTAATTCCCTTATTTTACTATGTATATAATGTACCATATGTATATAGTATACATATAGTTAATTCCCTCTTTTAACCCTCACCAAAAAAAATAAATATATAATATTTAATATTTAATTTAATAAAGTGAAGAAATTATTTATTTATTTATGTAAATAACTTTATTAACTCCGCCACTAACTTTCCTCCTTATCTTTATCTCCATTCAAAATTTCCTTATCTTTACTATTCAAAATTTTGAAATTCAAAATCAATTATTTTTTCTACTTAATTGGATCCTCCTCCCTCAGTATCACTTGATCAATCTTTTGTGAGAGGATCCTAATCTCCAAGATCCTCTTATTGTAGAATTAGCTTCTGAGTTGTCCAGTAATAGCGAGGCAGCCTCCATCGAGGCCTTCAAGGCATTTTCCGCTCCCATTCAGTAAGATCAACTTTTTTCTTGTTTTTAATATAAGTTAATCGTAGTTTATTTTTTGCATTTTTAACTTCATTGTCATTTTTTATTTCTAGATATTAGTTATTCATTTTTCAATAAACTATCATGATTCAATTTGTCCTCGATTTCGATCTCATAATCATTTTCTCGATCTCTCCATGTTCACGTTCTACCACAAGCAAACACTCAACTCCGGTCACGCACTGTGATCGGAGACTCCGATCTGTCTTCCAACGACGGATCCGCATCCACTTACATTTTCTGCATTTGATTTTGGACCGAGTCAACATGCTCAAGTCAGATATCTCTGTTTTATTGTAGGTATAGGAAATTAAAAAAATCAAAAAATATTTTTTTCTTATTCAAAAAATTAAAAAATAAAAATATGATTTTCTGCGGTTTCTATATTTCAAAAAAAAATAAAAAAAAACTTTTTCCAATTCCTATTTTTATATTAAAAAATAAATAAATAAACAAAAAAAATTGGGGGCGGCAGCCAACCCGCACCGCACCTGACTTCCACCGCCCCCTCAACAGCGGGCAATCCTCTTTTGCCGCTGGGAATCACCGCCGTCTCCACACCCCTGCACCTCAGCCTCATCCCGAGCAGGAGCCTCTCATTTGTGCCCTCGTGACCTCAGCCTGCAACTCCTCCATTGTCGCGCCTATAGCGGCCGTGCTCCACTGACACCAACCTTCATTCACCGCGACTGCCGGCGCGGGCATGTTCCCCTCCCACACAGGAAGCCTCGCCCGCGCGCTTGAGCCACCGAGGGTGGGTGTCACCCCTTCTCCTAACAACCGCGACCACCTCCAGCCACCTGTACCGCATGACGTCTGCCCACCGCCCTCACACAGCACCAACATGTGAGGCGCTCTGTCACCTCACGGCTAATCCACCGCGCGCTGCTCCGCAGCACCACCAGCGGCAGGTCTCGCACCCTCCACTCATCGTCCGCCAACCGCTTGGAGTTGAGCCCGTATTCGGCAATTTACCGCTGACCTCCGAAGCTTGTTGTTGCCCTATGGCGTGAGCAAGAAGAAAGTTGGCGATGCATCGCCTGTGCCCCTGTGCGTTGAATGAAACGAACAAAACCACCGGAACACTAAAAAATTATTGTAAAAATTACGTGGGCGCCCCTAGGATTTTCGCTAACTGCAAAGAAGGCCCCACCTCTATATAACGTCGTGACGTTTATTTTGGGTAAATTGCACTTGCATACCTGCACTTTATTACATGTTATAGTTTGATGCACAAACAATAAATATTTGCAATTAAGTCATTCATTTCCAAACCCTATTTTGCATGCTTTTTATAATCAAAATAAATAGCATTTTTATTCAATAAATTGCGCAAAAATTAGTGTTATCTCCTGCTTAGTTGTTTTGTTTGTGATAACTTTTTCATTGCATTTTATCATCATTTAATATTACTAAAAAATAAAAAACATTACATTTTCCTGTTTAAACATTGAAAAAATCATAAAAAATCATATACCGCATAAAAAAATTCTGAAAGAATTATATTATTTCATTGTATGCATTTTATTTTCTGTGCAAATTTCATGCATTAAATACTTGTAAAACCCAAGAATAGAAAAATACTCAAAATCTTAAAAAATCACAGATGATTGTAGAAAAATCCAAAAATAATGATTTCAGTTCCTATCTGTAGATAATTTCCTTTAGTTTTTATAAAAATAACTTATTTTTTGCATTTATTTTATATTTTAAATTGAAAATAATCATGTTTGCTCACTACTTGCATTTTCCCATGTTTTTATTCATTTCAAAAATTCTAAATAAATCTAAAAATCTACGAAAAATTATAAAAACAGTAAAAAATCATCAAAACATAAACAAATTTTATTTCATCATTTTTATCATTTTTAATTTATTAGAAAAATCTAAAAAATAACAATTCTCTATTTTGTATTTAATTTGTTTGAAAATAATTATTTTTGAAAATTAAAAATTTGCAAAAGTAAAATCATTAAAATTTTGAAAATCATAAAATAAAAAATATTAAAAAGTAAATATTAAAAATTTCAGAAAAAAATAATTAACATTTGAGATTCTCTTTTTCTCTTTATTGATTTTTTTTCGATTATTTGAATAATCCTCGGGAGTTGTAGCCTACCTAAGTTCGATTCTGTTCGCTATACAAGTAAATTAAATAGCAAATTCTCTGGTTATATTTTCTTTGTAGTTATTTTAGCTTGAGAAAAAAAATAAATTTTTTGTTGACGCTTGATTGGGTCGCAACGACATGTTCATAATTTATCTAATTAAAACCCACCTAAAATATTGTTCAACAACCTTATGGAAAAAGGAATATCATTCCTATCTCTGCCCTCCCAATACTCCTAAATTCAATAGAGTTGTGGGAAGATACAATTGGATCATGTGTGACATGATTTGACCAATGATGAATCTTAAGATCACAACCAATTAGTTTCTGAGGTATATATGAAGTAGAGACTGGAATACATATCCTTAATAAGATTCTATACAGACCCGAACATCCTAAGGTTTAGAACATATGCTTGTGTTGGGCACGTGAGGATTTAGGGTTGCTTGGTCCATAACTTTGTCATGGATGCAAGTAAGCTGGAATCTAACACTAGAGAGCGCTGCTTAATTAAGAAAATAATGGATGGTATTGTATACCTACTTTATGACCTTGAGATACATAGAAATATATCATCATTAATGATATGATTCTTAAAGGATGACTTTCTTGAGAATCAAGATGAAAACGATGTGAAGGAACTCATTTAATCTTGAGAAGATAATATGGCTCCTAAAATTGGAAACTAAAAGGACAACTAAAGATGAAACATCGATACCTCTTCAAATGAGTTTGAGGATGGATTCCATGTGTCAGAGAAATTTGATGTTCATCGAACTTCATATGATGAAGCTTTTGAAGATCATGTCATGGAAAGATGGATGTTAGCTATAAAAACCTAAAGTAGACTTAATATACAAGTGTTGTGCATGGACCCTAGAGGATCCACCTATAAGGGTAGGACTTGTTAGTTATAAATGGATCTCCAAGAGAAAGGGGAATATGATGAGAAGGTAGAGACCTTCAAAGCACGGCTTGTATCCTCATGATACACACAGAAAGAAGACATCGCTTACAATGAGACTTGCTTTATAGTGATCATGCTTAAACTCATTAGATTATTTCTAACTATAGTTACACAACATGACTATGACATCTTAAAGATGGAAGCCAATATTGCATTCCTTTGCGAATTCATCTTCGAGGATATTCATGTGAGCTAGCCCTAGGGATTCATGGTTGAGGAAAGCAAGGTGTGCATGCTAAAAAACTCCATCTATGGACTCAAATAAGCTTCATGTAGCTGGAATATTGGATTTGATGAAATTATAAATGTTATGATTTCAGATAGAATATTAATGAACCATATGAAGCTTAGTGGGAGTGCCATTGTGTTCATCATGCTAAATGTAGATGATTTCCTAATCATTTGGAATGATACAAGGATGATAATAAGTGTTTTATAATCCGATTGTCCCATACCTTGAGATATGATCTCAAGGATACCTATTAGATCTTAGTTCTAAAGTTGTTCAGAAGCAAAGAGAAGAGGGCACTGGAACCGTCACATTAGTGGTACACCTTGGACATTTCCTTTTTTTCTAAAAAATTGTAAGAAAGGCTTCTTTCCCTTAAGATATGGTACTGACCTATCTAAAGGGATAAAACCTCAAAGAGTTGAGGATGTGAATACCAAAGCTATATGCCCTAGTCATCAACTTTGGGAAGCTTAGTGCATGATAGATATGTATAAAAGCCAGATGTCTGCCATGCAGTGGGAGTAGTAAACTGTTATAGTCATATTATGGAGATAAAATACTTAATTGCAGTAATAATAATATGTTCAGAGAGGAAAAGACTTTCGAGATAGTGATCTCCAAGTCTTATCATCAAGAACTTAAGACTTTATATATAGTGATATAGAAGGTCTTAACTGCAGATACCCTAGGAGATAGAGATCTCTGGGAATGAAGGTATTCTGTTAAGGATAATAGAAATTACATACTAGTTATAACGATTATTTAATTGAAGTGTTAGGAACACTATAACTGACAATATTGAGTAGGTTGCGTAAGATGCAAATTTGCTTTGTATAGGAGCGTTGTTACTAAGAGATATGCAAGTGTCATAAAAGGACTTGATGTAGTCTCTTGGGAACAGACTGACTGATCAGCTTACCTAGGTATTTTTCTAAATAGCCTATGATTGTTACATGAGTGTAGGTTTAAAGATTCACCCATTAATGGCTCTTTGGGCTAGTGGAAGATTATTGGACATGCGAGCCCACAATGAGCTATTATGCAATAAATGTTATTGCAAATGTCATTTCCTGATCTAAAATGAGGAATAACTAATTTTCACATTAAAGGATATGGGAAGATCCTTGTGTGCATGACGGAAGTCATATGCAATCGGTAGTAACTCGTCGTACTAGTTGCTTGAGGCAACAGAATTTAGAAAATTCAACAATGAAATCCAAGAATACTTCTAAGATCATTTCATCTAAACCACAAACAACTATTAGGTTTACCTCTTCAATGGTGGTTGGGATCGAGTCAGTAAACGAAGAGACCTCCTGTCTCAAGTCCGATCCAACGGAGGAGACGCTTGCGAGCGCGTTGATGAGAAGCGTGCTACTCACAATCCATATTGATGATCCAAGCGGTGAATCTCCTGATATCATCACACGAGATCCGATGACTTATTCATGAGCGAGGCACACTGAAGGAGACAGATATCCATGAGCATACAATACAGTAGCATAACAATGATGCTGCGACAATGGCGACACTCTTTAGAGCTCCATGGTGGATGACCACAATGAGAGACATGGAGAAACATGCCGGTAGAGAGAGAGTGTGTGAGAAACATATTTTCATTGTGTAAAAAAGATCTAGGCTTGACTCTTCTTATATATTATTTTGGGGGTCCATGGACTATAATCCAAGGGAAACACTAAATCAATGGTTAGATTGATTTGTGTTTTTAATCAATGTCCATTATCTTTATTGCTTAATAAAGCAATAACAATTATTTTACATTAAATTAAATATATATTGAATTATCAATAACATTATTTAATTTAATTTAATCAATAGGGATAATTGAATAAAGAGAAAGTCCACCTTCTAAATATCAGGTGGACGACCACTCTTGAACAAGTCAAGGTTGGTCGTCCGCCACCCATGGAAGGCACCTCATCCTTCTTATTTTATGTGAAATTTTATGTCTCACATAATCCTCTAAATATTTACAACAACATCTATTGCAAAGTTATTCACACAAATAGTTTACAATTATATTGTGAACATTGCAATCATATCGTTGGAAATTAGTAAATCACATTCACAACCCAAAATGAAATGTAAAATATATTTTCAATTAATTATCCAATGTGAACCCAATTTATATAAATAATTAATCAACAATTATAACTTACAATAGGCTCTCTCTAATATATTATAAATCACATTTATAATATATATATATATATATGATTAATATGGATAGTGCTATCCACATTATTCATATGTATGATAAGTAAATCACATTTAATCATTTTGGGTCTTTTATTCACATGCGCCCAAATAAAATGAATCACATTCACACTATTCTCATCTTTTATAATTAAATTATATTTAATTATCTTAGATAACTCTCCTTATAGCAAGAATCAAATTCATATTATTCAGGATAATTAAATCACATTTAATTATCCATTTCTCAATGCTCAGATACATACGTCAACAATGAAATTATCCATGTACTCTTCCAAGGATAATGTGCTTTCTCCTTGGATACTTGTCACATGGGTAAATCTCAACTTTAATTTTTGAGACTAACATGTGAGGCATTCACTTCTCATAAGCTAACCAGCCTTCCTTTGCATGTAGATGTACACCAACGCATAGATTACCCATACGGCTAGAATACTCAAACCGAGCACTCAAGCACAAGGACACAAGAGCAATGGCACTAAACCCTTTTATAATAGCAAGAGACTCACTCTGAGTGTGTTGTTTACAAGTGAGTTCTAACCTCCTTATATATACAAGATGGAGGTATACAAAGGGACACTGTTATTACATGCACGATGAATGCAAGGACTCTTCATCTTCTATGGAGACCATTCATCTTCCGAGATGACTCTTTACATGCCTTGGCTCTTCATCTTTCGTGCAATACCTTCATCTTCTACAACCAACGCCACGTCACTCTCTCTATCAGTATGCCATGTCATCTGTTTCACCAACACGCCATATTATCAGTGGGCTCCACGCTCCTACCTAGGATGTTGTAGCTCAAGCTCTATCAAGTGCCACTGAACACTTATGTTGTGCCAAGGGAACCCACGGTCTTCGACCGTCGTACGGTAAACCCCATCCTTAACTACCTGTAAGCTAAGGTGAAGTCCTCCAGAACTTCATAGTGCAGCCACTGAACTACAGAGGCATGCAATACTGATATTGCATGATATTCCTGTACCTCGGGAGTTGAGGTTGTTACATGCCTCCCCCGCTTGATCCATCAGGCGTTCACGACTAATATTGCATCTTCAAGAAATCATCAATTAGGCCCTAAAACTGCCACATGATTGTACCACATTCCCAGCTTGCCTCCTCCTCTGGGAGTCCCTTCCATTTGACAAGGAAGAAGATCCTCTGGTTCTTCTTACTCTGATCCATCACAAGCATATAAAGAATATTCTCAACAACCTTCGCTTGTTTAACCCAGACATTAGCAGGGACACATTTCAATGGTCTCCTACTGTTATCTTCTCTGTCCTCATGGTAATCCTTCAAGAGGCTGACATGGAACACAGGATGCATCTTTTGTTTCTCTAGAAGATGTAGTTGATAGGCGAGCGGTCCCACGCATCTAACTATCTCGAAGGGTCCATCATAATGAGGAATGAGCCCTTTATGTACCGTATTCTTCAACATTTTCTTCCAAATCTGTGGCATAATCTTCAATAGCACTTTCTCCCCCACATGGAACTCAACCAGCCTACGGCTCTTGTCAACCACCTTCTTCATCCTGCGTCGAGAATGAACCAACACATCCTTCACTTCCTCCCACCGATCCTGCCTATCCATAGGAAAGCGATGTGCGGCTAGGCATCGTCCTTGGATATTATGTTTAGCGACTTTGTGTGGTGTTACAGGTTTCATACCCATCACAATCGCGAATGGACTTTATCCTGTGGTGGAGGAATGTTGTAGGTTGAAGCGGAATTGGGCAGTGTCTAGTAATACCACCCAATTATGCTGATTGGTCATCAAATAATGCCTAAGGTACTCTTCCAACAAGGAATTGATCTTCTCTATTTGTCCATCCATAAGTTGGTGGTTTCTGCTATAGAATTTGATATTGAATCCTAGCATCTTAAATAAGGTCGTTGATGAGCCAAAAATCCCCACAAAATCTGAGTAGGAATAAAATCAATAAAGGTTCGTTGCGACCCGGATCTCGCAGATCAGACTCAATAAGAAAAAGAGACCACCAAATAAGAATAATCAGTTAAAAACCGAATAAGCGGTCTTGCTATTTATTTAACCTAGTATAGCGACCAGGGGCGAACTCAAGGAGCACGGATTGGCCAAGTGGCCTACGAAGTAGCGAGAAAATGAAAAAAATAATTAAATGAAATTTTTGGTGGATTTTATAATTATTTTTTTTGGATTTTTAATTCTGAAGGAAATATGAAAAGAAGGCAAAAAGCACACAAACCTCACTTTATTAAACACTCCAAAACAACTCAGAAAATTCAAATAAAATTGTTTTTGTGTTTTATAGGTTTTTAAGTGTTTTTGATAATTTTCTCAAGATTTTATGATTTTTTTGTTGATTTTATAAAAATGGAAAAATGCTGAAAATCAGAATCAATGTGCAGCCAGATTTGAAAGGCTAATTAAAAGTAGATAATTAGCTCTAAAAATCTAGAGATAATTTTTATGAATACTTAAAATAAAAACTAAGCTACATAAACCAAAATAGCATTTTTTATATTTTATAGAATTTTTATGAATTTTTATAAGATTTTTATGGTTTTGAGATTTTTACGTGTTTTATAATCCAAATTCAACCAAAATTGGATTGAAGCTAAAAGACACTAAAAGAAACAGTAAGTAATTTTTTAAGAATTTTAAAAAGGTTTTTTTATTTTTAATGGATTTTCATTCCAACCAGTAACAAAAATGCGTGTTTTTGAATTTGTAAAAATATCAAAACAACTCAAAAATGTCCCAAAAATTTAATGAATTTTTTACACAGTGGCAGGAGCTACGTGTCCAAATTTCACTTGATTTGGAATTAATTTGATGTTTTATTCAACAAATACCAAAGCCACAGCACACAAGGACCTAAATGCAAAGAAAACTAATTTCAGGGGCTTAAATGTAACGCATGAGAAAACTGTAAGGGTCTCAATGTAAATTTCACATTAGTTTCAACACATGTTCCAATTCAGTATGCATAGGGGCATAAATGTAAATATCTAAACTAAACTTTCAATTCATAACTTTATATAAAACCCAAGCCCATACATGCAAATAGCCGAAAATATCACGTGACGAAGCACGTGCACTACAACTGAAGGGACTAAAATGCAAATACCAAAACTACAAGGTCCAAAGTGCAATTGTTCCAAATTAAAAACAACTACTTAAAATATTTACAGGACTCAACAGTAAATGTTGAAGTAGGAAGGGCCTAAGTGATATTTACACTTATTATTAAGATCCAAGGCTGAAGGCGGTCCACCTCGAATCTGACGGTTGTGATGCATGGATACCCCTTCGGTGATGGACGTCCCAAATCAGATCCCATATGGATCGGACGTCTACGAGCCTCCTTCGAACGGATGGTGGAGATCAAAACTGGCATAGAGGCTCTATCGGACATATATGGAGGGTCCTGTAAGAAATGGTCGCCGGCGAAGTTCGTCCAGCCACTGTGTGCGTCAGAGGACTCCTCCGAGGTTGCTGAGATGGGGAAAAGAATGCCGATGGTCGTCCGCAGCGATTGGAATGCTCCGAT
The DNA here is from genome assembly GCA_037367405.1 of Ottelia alismoides. Lineage (NCBI taxonomy): Eukaryota > Viridiplantae > Streptophyta > Magnoliopsida > Alismatales > Hydrocharitaceae > Ottelia > Ottelia alismoides. The sequence continues at coordinate 346,762 of JAZKJV010004104.1, forward strand.
GATGCCAGGAGCAGCTGAAGTGCTCCGGCGACGAGGAAGAGATGGAGCACCTGTGCTCTGATGGTCGGGCCTCCAGACGAGGTCCGTTCTCCTTCGTTCCTGCACAAAAAGAAAGATGGGTCGAGGGCAAACTGCCTTGACCCAGTTTCAGGCGGAATGGGTGGTCATATGGGGCGGAGCGAAGGTCTCTGGTGAGGCGACGACGGAGAAGACCTAAGTCTTGGTTCCGGGGCAAACCAAGATGATCGGAGGGGTGTAGAATGTGGAGAGAGGTATCGTGAAGGTGCTGGTGTGGTCAGAAGGGGAAATGGTCGATTGGAGTGCGGTGAATCGGCTGGCGAAGGCTGGCGGCAAAAAATCGAATAATCGAGATTAGAACTAATCTAAAAGTTATAGAGGCTACTTGATGGGTGCAATCGTCTATGCTATAGGTGGGTGACCTCCTGGGATCCTCGCCACAATGGAATGACACCTCCAAAGGCTCAAGCTCGCCGATGGGCGGAGCACGGTGGCGAAGACCACCGGACCAGGGGCTATGCGTCTCCTTTCCTCTCTACAACACGCCCTTCGTCTAGTTGTCACTCTAGGTAAGGGAAGGGAGGTCACAAGGATCTAAAATGGTGGCCGAAGGTGCGTGAAATGGTGGAAGGAGGCGACGCTATATAGTGTAGGGATCCGAGAACAAAGAAGATCGGGTGCACAATCCGATGCTCGGATTCCTAAGAAAAACTTCAGGCATGAATCTCGGATGAAGGAACTGCAATCGGGGCCTGGGGTTTAGGCAAATGGAAGTCGGGTCATGACACAAAAAATCGGAGAAGTCGGGTCAGCGCTAAGATCCGCAGAACTGTGGTCCTGGGAGGAGAGTTGACCAGGGGTCAACATTCCCCCGTGGACCAATCAAAATCCAGGATTTATTAATTATTTGTAAATTCATTTAAAAATAGTAAATGATTTTATTTTGAAAATTTTTCAACAAGAAAATGTTTATTATTTTTCAAATTATAATTTTGTGATGTTTATTTATTTTTTGAAAAATTAATTAATATATATACATAGTATCTTATTATATATAGGTAAAAAATCTGGGTATTTTTTATTTTATTTGTTTATTTTTGTACAATTATACCCATTTTATATTTTATTTATTTACACATGAAATTTGGGATATCAAATAATTTTTATTTGATTTTTATTATGTATTTACAAGGGAAAATAAATAGGGATATGTACATCTTTACATGGTATATAGAAGAGTGAGAGAGAGAATTTATTTTTGTTTTTTTATTTTTCTCATTTTAATTTTATTTTTATAAATATATAAAATTATGAGGGACACATACATATTTTTATTTTGATGAAAATAATTTATACATAAAAGGGGGAATATTTGCAAGACTGAGTCACCCTATCTCCCTCTACTTATTTTATCTTGCGGTCAGGCCCATGTTGAGCCCTCCCTTGGGTTCATCTCACTCAATATTTGTTCTAAATATTTCTCTCTTTTTCTTTATTTCTTTATTCCTATATTTTTGTGCAAAAAATGCTAATTATGGCTATTTACATGGAGCATGCATTTTGATATTTTATTATATTTACAACTAATTACAATGTATTTTGCCAAGATTTCTAGCTAAAATAAAGGAATAAAGAGTGATGAATAGGGATTCATCAATCGTCCAGAATCGACCTGCGAACCGAGCATCGTGATCACTCACGATGTCTAATGGTATGCCCAGTGCTTCACCAAGTTCTTCAAGGATTAGCTTCATTGTGGTATATGGTGTGCACTCCTAGGGTGATGGTACAAAGATCGTGTATTTGGAGAAGCATTCAACCACCACCATCACCGCATTATGCCCATCCACCTTCGGAAATCCATTGATGAAGTCCATGGCGACGCTCTCCCACGGACATGAAGGAATGGGTAGGGGCTCCAGCAATCTTGCCATCTTCACCCTCCTTGTCTTGTCTTATTGGCATATAAAACAAGTATGCACATAGACTTTTACGTCTTCCTCCATCTTCAGCCAGAAGTAGCTTGAGGAGTGGAGTGCAAACATACACTCCACCCCTGAATGACCAACTTACTATACATCATGTGCTTCCTTCAGCAGCATTTTCCTCAATCCATTGCTCGAGGGAACATAGGGACTCCTACCCTTCGTGTAGAGTATGCCTTCTTCTATCCATAATATCCGAACTTGTCCATCGTTCACACGCTGCACCAAGCATGAAGTGACTGGATCCTCCCGTGTCTGCTCCCAAATGTGCTATAGCATGTCTCCAGACAAGCGGGTGATCGATGCAATTACCGCAACCTTCAGCTCTTCTGGTTTGTTCTTCCTGGAGAGAGCATCTGCTACCTGGTTGGTCTGACCAGACCTATAGCGATGCTCGAAGTTGAATTCTGCAAGAAATACTTACTAGCATGCCTGCTTGGGAGTAAGCTTCTTCTGTGTGGAAAAGCCGTTGGTTGTCACGTTGTCCGTCTACACGACGAACATCGATTCGAGGAGGTAGTGGTGCCATGTCCTCAGACAATGCACCATTGCTACCATCTCCTTTTCATGCACAGAGTACCTCCTCTCAGTTGGATTCATCTTGTGACTCTCGTATGCTACGTAGTTCCAATCTTGCACCAGTACACCTCTAAGTGCATAATCAGACGTGTTGGTGTGGACTTCAAATAACTTCTCAAAATATGGAATTCAAAGAATTGACTCTTCCACCACCGCCATCTTCAGCTTCTGGAATGCCTCCTACCATTCAAGCGTCCATCTCCAAGGCTGATCCTTTTGAAGCAGGCCCGTTAGGGGCGCTGCCTTCTTGTAGTATCCCTTGATAAACATCTTGTAGTAGTTCACCAATTCAAGGAAGGATCTTATCTCTGTCACCTTTGTGGAGATTGCCTACTCTTCAATCGCCTGAGTCTTCCTTGGTTCCATATGTATTGTTCCTCCGCCCACAATATGCCCAAGAAAAGAAAAGGTCTCCTGACCAAAGGCGCACCTCTCCGCCTTGAAGTATATTGCTTCTGCCTCAGCTTCTCAAGCAACATCTATACATGCTTGACATGTTCCTTCAGGGTCCTGTTGTACACTACTATTTCATCCAAGTATACAACAACAAACGAGTCATTATACTCGTGGAAGACATCATTCATCATAGTACAAAATGTTGTCGGGGCATTAGTCAACCCAAACGACATTACAAGGAATTTGAAAGACCCATAATGCGTAACATACACAGCCTTCAACTCGTTTCCCTCCTTGATACGAACAAGGTAGTATCCTGACTAGAGATCCAACTTTGAAAAGTACCTGCCCTAGCCCAAGCCATCGAACATGTTTTCAACATTTGGGATGGAGTACATGTTCTTCACCGTGACCTTGTTCAGTGTGTGGTAGTCCACGTACATCCGTGTGCTCCCATCTTTCTTCTTTAGGAACAACACCGGTGCTCCATAAGGGGCCTTGCTTGGATGCATCAGACCAGTGTCCACCAGCTCGTTGAGTTATCTCCACAACTACTCTAAATGTGCAGGGAGCATATTGTAGGGTGCAAGTGTAGGGGGTACTGTACCTGGCAGTAAATCGATGGCGTGATCCTCATCTCGCTTCGGTGGAAGCTCCTTGGGCAGCTCCTTTGGCGTCACGTCCTTCAACTCTCCCAACATCTTCTTTATTATATTGGGGCATGGTTGTGTGTCCTCGCCATTTTCCTCGACACGTACTGTAGCCAAGTATGTCATCTCCCCTTTCTTCATCGTGTTGCATACTTGCATTGCAGACATAGATCCATCATATCCTTTCTTCTTGATAGCCCTTATAAGGAAGGGATATCTGTAGTCGCGATGAAGACTCCTCCTAGATAAGGTATCACATACGCCTTCACCTTCTTCAAGAACTCAACTCCCAAAATAACTTGGAAGTCATCGAGAGGTACCACGAGAAAGCATATGTTTCACTTCCATTCACCCAACTGAACAGTGTAGTTTTCCATACCTTCGATCTATAGCGACTCGGAGTTGGCAAGCTTCACGCAGCACTGGCTCTTCTCCAAGGAAACCCCCAAGCTCTCGAACTCTTTGCTGGAGATGAACTTTTGTGTCGCTCCATTGTATATGATGTCCAAAAGAGTCTTCTTGTGTACCACAACATCGAGGTAAACCAACTCCGGATCCTCACGATCCACCTCAATTTTCACCTCTTTGCAAGACTTCAACAGATACAAGCGAACATTGCGTAGCAACTTGAGGTTCGTCATGTGTGTCTCTTCATCCAAGTTCTCCTCCATGGTCATGAAATCCACCTTATCTCGCTTCGGGAAATCCCTCACCTAATGTTTCCCATCACAAATGAAGCTGCCCTTCCCCTTGGGTTTTTCGGACTTTTTGGAGGATTCCGCACCCATACTTGAAGTTTTAGCCTTGCTGAATTTCTTAAACATTCTCTTGAATTTCTCCTTGTGTTTTCTCTTTGCCTTCTCAAAGTCCTTCTTTTCTGTGGTGTGTTGGACTTTGTATACAAACAACACATCTGTAGCAACGATATCCGTCTGAAGGTCATTCACCCCTTGTCTCATAAGCTATGCCTGAGCCCAGTTTTGGAGACCCTTCATGAATATAAAGAGTTTGTATTCTTCAGATATACCTTTATATCCAATAGTGATGATGAGAACCGTCATACGTACTCCCGTACGGTTCCCGTTTGCTTCAGCCTTCGAAGTGCCTCTCTTACTACCCAAGCAGTGTTGGTGGGTAGGAACTGCTCCTTAAGCTCCTTCACCAACTCATCCCAAGATGAGATGTTTGGTCGTACTTTGGATGAATGACTCCTCCACCATATCTTCGCATGGTGGGACAACTACATCGCTGTCAAGGATACCTTCTATGCCTTAGGAGTCTTGACAACTTTAAGTATACCTCCATATCCCACAAGTAATTTTCCAAGTCTTTGACACTCCACATACCTGAAAATTACTTGGACTTTGGGACATTTAACCTTCTCTCATACCTGAATACGCTCCCATTCGCGATCGCTTTATTGACGATGGAAAGTTCCTCATGCAGCTATCGCATCAGGGACTCAAGCTCCTTTAGCTTCTCCCAGAGTGCCTTTATCATGTTAGCCGAACGCAGACTCTCAGCGTCGATTCCTGATGATCCCATGCTTGTGTCGTCCTTTAGACAAGCCAAGCATTGGGCACAAGTACCTAGTTGTGATTGGATCTTCATCACGACACCCTCCAAAGAAGTAATGAGATCTCCATTGTTGGGTGGCATTTCTCACTCTGGTACCAGTTGTCACAATAGGTAAATCTCAACTTTTATTTTTGAGACAAACCTGTGCGACGTTAGATTCTCACAAGCTAACCAACCTTCCCCTTTGCGTGTATATGTGCATCAACACACCGATTAACCACACTGCTAGAATCATTGAACCAAGCACTCAAGCACAACGACACTAGACCCTTTTGTATTAGCAAGAGACTCACTCTAAGTGTGTTGTTTACAAATGCGCTCTACCCCTCCTTATATAAAAAAGCTGGAGGTATACAAAGGGATACCATTATTGCATGTGCAATTAATGCAAGGACTCTACATATTCTATGGAGACCATTTGTCTTCCGAGATGAATCTTCACATGCCATGTCTCTTCATATTCAATACAATCCATTCATCTTCTACAATCGACGTCACATCACCCACTAGGTTCTTATGCCATGTCCTTTGTCTCATGAGTATGCCATGTCATCATGCCATGTCATCAATGGGCCCCATGTTCCTATGTAGGATGTTGCAGATTACGCTCTATCAAATGCCATTACACTCTTATGTTGTGCCAAGAGGAACCCACTCTCTTCAACCTTCGTGCAGTGAACCCCATCCTTAGTTGTCTCGTGATCTAAGGTGAAGTCCTCCAGAACTTCATAGTGTGACCATCGAACCTCACAGGCATGCAATACCGATATTGGTCGATATTTTCGTACCTCGGGAGTTGGGGGTGTTAGACTAGGAGAAAAGGACAAGGCAATTATAGGTTCCACATATAGTGACTAGGAGACTGAGATCAAATCTCAAATCCAGATCTTGTGGACCTCTCATATATGTTTGATGAAATCAAAACCGTAAATCTAATTTTCTTACTACATATGAATCACATTCAGATCAATCTCGAACAGAAAATCTTGACTCGTTTCATCACTCCTTACAAAGGTAAGTCGGTTTTTGGGAGCGGATTAAAGTATCGGTGTGGAGAATCGCTCAGAACTGAAACCCGAATTTGATCAAACAAACATTTATGGTAAAACAGGAGATAAATTCCTATTCTATTGTTCACTACAAATTTTAACCATGTGAGTGTTCCTGGGTCGAACTCAAGGAAGCAGAATGTTCAAACCACAGTTTTCGAGTCAAGGAATAAATTCCAACAAAATCCTCTTTTATTCTTGATTTTACAAGGAAAGCAATTGAGAACAAATTCGGTTTAAAATAAACTCGAGAAGGTAGGAATCAAAACTGCAAAAGAAAGCGACGAAAAATTCAGGAAAAATGTTCAAAAAATAGCTTGGGTAGTTATCAAGCTACCCTAGAAAATTCACGGGAAAATAAGAAAAATACGAGGTCTAAATGGCCCCTATAAGCCAGGGGCCTAGCTGCAAAGAAAGTTTATAGTTTTTATTATAGATAGGTCCCTAAAGGGACTAAACTGGGAAGGAAAATAAAAGATTTACAATTAGGTCCTCGTATAGGGACCTAGTTGTAAATTCCGAAAACTATAGAGACTCTCTTTAATTCTTGGAACTCGGCAGGGCTTATGATGTAAATTTTCCACCCCTTCGTGTTGAACAATGGAGATTAGAAAATGTAATATAGCACACATCTTTATAACTAGGGAATTTTTGAATTTTATGTCTAAGATCCTAATAATTAGGACATGTTAACTTTAAGTCTCTAGACCTCATAAACCAAGTGTTAAAGATTTCAACAAGTCTTCAGTGCAAGGTGAAAGTGTCAGGGAAAATCCCCAATTAATAAGTTAATTATTTACAAAGATTTTTAATGAAATTTTTATTACAAGTATTAGATAATAGGTACCCTTAGTGACAACAACAAGAAACAACAATTAGAACACAACAACACTTACAAGACACCACAATGATATAAGAAGATCCTTAAGCGCATCATAGAAACGTGAGGATCACATCATATGCAATCGGGAGCAACTAGTTGCACTAGTTGCTTCGGGCAGCAGAGTTTAAAATTTTTAATGCGATAAAACCACATGATACAAGAACACTTCTTGGATCATTTCATCTAAACCACAAACAAGTATTAGGGTTACCTCTTTAAGCGTTGTTGCGATGGAGTCTGCCGTGTGATCTGGTCTGTCCACTAGGGACACGTGTCAGCAGGCTGTGCGGCCTGGCATTCTTGAGTGTTCTTGAGGCAGTTCATGCGACTGACGAAGGGACTCTCTTCTCCAATTTCTTCTCAGCGTATGGTGGTGATCTGGGCCTCATGCAGGGCCAGACGGGTGGCTCCTCCACCTCTCGAGCTTGCTTGCGGGTGAACACGACCTGAGGTGGCTGATGACGATGGGAAAATACTGATGAAGATGGCTGTCCAACTGATCCTGGAGGTGATTGTTATTGATTGTTCTTCGAATTTTCTCGGACTTTTGAAGATACAGATGGAAATTAATGTTCTCCAGATGATAGTAGACCTGCAAATAGGTTTACATTGCTCGATTTGCAAAGAAATCGACCAAGAACATATGAATTTGCAAATCAAATAATATGTTTCCAGAAAGAGTTATAACAGTAAGATTTGAAGAGACGTGGCGAGTGATTTAGGTGAAATCGAGTCCGATTTCAAGGGTGACTTGATTGTGCATCTAAGAAGGATGATCAAGGAATTTAATCGTGCGATTAACTAACCTAATCTAGGCACGTTAATCGAGAAATAAAATGTTGAAAGTGGATGAATTACCTGTGCTTGCAGGGTGTAGGACCTCTGCTGGTGATAGCTCGACGGGCGGCTTCCCGGAGCTCTACGTAGCTCGAAACGGCGATGCAAGGTGGACGAGCACCTTGGAATGTCTCCTCCGATGTTCCTCTTCCACGCGGGGCGGTGCCTTGGTGCTGTCACCACCTAAAGCACCTGGAAAGAAGCTTGGAAGGAGGAGGGTCGGCTGATGGTTCTGGAGAAGAATTAGTTATGGAGAGTTAGTTGTAATGGCGTCACTTCATGCCCTTTTATATACAAGTTGCTTGATCATCAAGGTAGATCCAATGATGGGCGAGTAGGAGGGTTGTTAGGAGGACGACGTGGAAGGCTTGGATCAATTGAATCAGTTGTGAAGTGCATGTGAAAAGTCAAGGAAAATGGCTGGTTCGAGCAGAAGCCTCACCGGTTTTTTGGAGAAGAAGCACCAAGCGTGTCAACACCTCGTTCGCCAGAGTATTAAATTCCATATAAATTATATAATAAATAGTAAATAAAGTTATTTTAAATAAGTATAAAAACGAAAAATGTAAATAATTACATTATCTAATTTATGGAATAATTAGTTTTCGTAAATAATAAATATTATTCAAAATATGAATATTATATTAGTAAATAAGTATAAATAATACTTAATAAATAGGTATTAAATTTTTAATTCAATAAATAATAAGTTATAATTTACTTTTCTCTTTTCTTAATTATTAGTATAGTAAATAATGTCGTTATGAATTTTTTATATATTTAAATAAAATAATTTAAATATATTAATAAATATCATTATAGGTTAGATAGTTCAATTTTATATGTAAATTAGGATTTTGGAATTTATTAAAATAACAAGTAAGATCCAAAAATTCTGAAATAAATCATGATAAAAATACAATATCATGAAAATAATGAAAAATTATAAAATTGATAAAACTATAAATAATGTGTTCTACATAAAATTAATAGCCTAGAAACCTTCTTGTCATTAGGTCCCAAAACCAATTTTTCGCAAACAGACTCCGATTTTAATGAAACCACCTTTATTATTTGATAATATTATTTCATGAACTTTAAAGGTGAGTAAAGTGAAATTGGAGTTCGTATGAGGAGGTTATGATGTTCAGTAGTTGAGATTTTGGCAATTTAAAAGTAGGATTTCTTGGCATATATATAGGATAATCTTTTTAAACTATTTTTATATTTTTATATATATTTTTAAAAATAATTAGAAAAAGAATTTGGTAAAAAATTATATTCATACGAATTAATTTAAAATATATGAATATTTGGTATTTATTTGATAAATAATGAATAATGTGTGGAGTGTTATTTAATTATTTTTTTATGGTTTTCTTCCCTTATCTCCCCTACTTGTTGTTGTGTCGACCAATTCATGTTGACTTGGTCTCAAGGATTCGGGTATGTAAATATATCTATCAGCTATATTTATATTATCTGAGTCATATTGTACATATATACATATCTACAATCTGCCTTCTTTTCTTCTCTTCATTTATTTACATATTTTTGATGCATAAAAATGTATTTTTATTTACAAATAAAATTTTTATAAAATGTGGAAATTAATAAATATTTACATGTATTTGTTAAAGGTTTTAAGATAAAATGCGACAGAAAAGTTAATGAATCATGGATTCAGCAACCCCCTATACTTAAACTTTCCTAGACCCTTAGCAAACACTTATTTGAAAAGTAAGTGGAAAAGAAACAAAATTAGAATGAATTTGTTTTCCTAAACCAATTCATGAGAAAAGATAAAGGACAGAGCTCGATCGGGACTGAAACAAGCATTTTGTCGGAGCCTTAACTAGGATTAGGATTTTATACTCAACAATGCCCAAGTTCCGAAAATCCTTATTCAATATCACCTCATCAGCTAGTTCAGACTCACTTATTCATATCGCAAAATCTATCATCCTTGAAGTCAATTTGTACAGTGTGTGAATTGATTTAGCTCTTCCTGCTTAACGAAGCGAAGAAACCGTCCATCCCAGCTATAAACTTCCATTGATTCCTCATCCAGCTACTCTTTCTTCGAGGAGGGAGGTATTCCCTTCTGAGGTCAGTTCGTGCTATGTCCACAATCGAATATAGAGAGAAATTAGAAGAATGAGAAAAGAAGTGGAGTGCGTCCAGTGTAGACGCATCTCCTTGTGAAGCTCAATCGGTGTTGCTAAGTCTCCACTAAGATGTGCAGGCATTTTTGGTGGAAGCTTGGACCATTGTGGTCATATTTGTATTTGGTGGCTTCTTCTTTGATTTTGATTTGACTTTTTAATTTGCTTGCACTGCATTCATCTTTCTGTGCCTCGACGGATATAGCATCTTTTGTTCCATCCCTTTTTTGAGGTCTTAGAAAAATTGTGTCAGCAGATCCTTCCCTCATCCGAAACGACTATTGCAACCCCAATCTCTCCCATCTTTAGACGTCAATGCTGCAAAAACAAGGACAGAAACACACTACCAAGATGTACTGCCCTTTGAGACTTCAGGCAAGTTGAGCTAATGTAGAGTGCATGTGACCAAGATTGGTTCACTGGTGCAGAGTTGTACGGAGGACACCAAGTAGTCTACTTAAGCACATATGAATTAATTTCCTAAAGAATTTTTTAGTCAAAGACCTGAAGAGTCTAAATTCCAAATCCTAACCAAGCTCCTTACAATGAAAGTTAAAGGCCATAATCAAGCTCCATCCTTTAGACTAGACTCAATCCTTAGTTCCAGAAATCACACTTATTCTGAAAAAATGCGAATGCAAATGCAACCATGTTTTTGTGACGTATTTTTTTCTTAATTTGACTCATTTTTATGGATTTTTAGGCTTTTGTTATTTTTATAAATTTTAAGACTTTGTATTTTATGGATTTTCAAATTTTTATTAACACATATTTGTACAAGAATTTTACAAGATGCATTTTATTTGAATTATATATCTAATGTATTTTACATATTTTATATACAGAGAATTTTACAAAGATTAAATAATTTTTATACTTATTTTAATAAATATAATTTTAAATAAGTATTATACAGATTTTACATTTCAAATACATTATTTAATTTAAGTCTTTTAAATACAGATTTTAAACATTTTACTTATTTACAACGATTTTATAAGTAATATAAAGATAGATGGATTTTAAATTAACCCTCACCCACTTTTTACGGATTTTATAGATATAGAAAATACCTAAAAGTACGAGTTATGGACAAAAGTATATATACAATATATACGCACCCCCTATATTAGCTTGTGTTATGTCCTCATAACGTCAAAAGAGAAAAGGAGGACATAACTCGTGCTATGTAAAAGTGGGTGAAAAAAAATAAGAGAATACAAGTCAGTCAACCCCCCTATACTTACGATCAGGTCATCGTAAGTATACTGCAAGAGCAAAAATGAGGTGACTGAGTGAAAAGAATATACAACGAAGGAACAAAATAAATAAAGAATACGAGATCATCGAAATCACTCGGTCCCCCCTATACTTAGGATAACGTATCCTAAGTATAGAAAAGGGTGTAGCCAAAAATTGGAGACCAGTGATTTGTGAAAAATAAAGGAAATACAAAAGTAACAGAACAAAATAGAAAATGTTAATCAACGGGCAATCAGTATACTTAGGATCTGGTATCCTAAGCATACAAGACGAGCAAAAATGGGGACGATTGTGATCTACGAAGAATATACAAGTGTTGCAGACTTCCAAAAATCAAATGGCTCAAAAGTCTTTATACAGGATGATATAAAGTGAAATAATGGTCATGAATCCTGTACAAAATAGATTCATCAACGTGGGCCAGATGATCAGTAGTCTCTACGAAATGCTTCAGCATATGCCCGTTAACCATGAACGGCTCTACAACAGGTGACACATCTGATATTGCTATGCTTCCATTGTCGTGCACCATTATGATTATGTAAGGTCCTTCACACTTTCTTTTCAATTTGTCAAGAAAAATTCTCAATATTGCATTAAACAACCAAACTTTCTACCTAGGAACAAAGATCTTGTGCCGAATATGTTTATCATGCCATTTCTTCACTTTGTCCTTATAAATGAGAGTGTTCTCATGTGCCTAATTTCGAATCTCTACTAGCTCATTTAGATCCATCTTCCTCTTGGCTCCTTCTTTCTGTGCATCAAGGGAAATTTCTCGAATAGCCCATTCAGATTTATGCATGATATCTACGGGCAAATGGCACGACTTCCCATAAACTAGACTGAATGGTGAAGTACTTAAGGGAGCCTATATGCAGTACAATATGCCCAAGGAACCTGATCTAAAAGCTGTGAGCAGTTCTTCCTATCCGGTCGTACTAATTTCCGAAGAATTGATTTCACCTCCCTATTTGAGACTTCAACCATGCCATTCGTCTGTGGGTGGTAAGGAGAAGCTACTTTGTGATCAATGCCTACTGCTTCACTAGCTTTTTAACCTCCATATTAATGAAATGGCTACCCCCATCAAAAATAAGAATACGTGTAATCCCGAACTGTGAAATAATATGTTCCCTTAGGAACTTGCAAGCTATCTTACTGTCTGTGGTTCATGCGGGTATAGCCTCCACCCATCTACTAACATAATCTACAACGAGAAGAATGTACTCAAAGCAGCTGCTGGAAGGGAACGGTCCCATGAAATCCATTGGATTTTCGCCTCCTATACTGCATTTGAAGAGCCTGAAATCAACCTCTTTAATAATCGATAATTGTAGTATAGGAGGTGAAAATCGGCTGATCAAAATACCACAATCTTTGAATGTTGTGGAGTATTTTTACTTGGCAAGTGTACCAAGGTCGAACACAGGGAACAGTGATTTTTAGTTGCACGGTTTTAAATCAAATTAAACAATTAATTAATGCTCGATTAATTTATGTGTTGAGAAAATGTACAATGCAATGAAGAGGATGCTATGCAAAGAAATAAACAGAATTTATGCTCAGGATTTGTGATTTGAAACGTATCTAATCCTCAAATAATATGATCAATAATTTCATCAAAATTAATCAAAAAAAAGTATTTGATTCAACGCTTCAGGTTAGTAAGTTGATACTCTGAATAATTTGAAGCAAGATATCCAGCCTACGAATGTCTTTGATTAAATTCCTCAAATAGTCGGCAAAAATCTTAGAGGAATAAATGTAAATTAACCTCCTGTGAAGATTTTACTAATGAGAATAATCGACAGTAATTTCAATGGTTTAATCAAAGTAAAATCCTTATCCGAACTTCTGTAAAAAGATTTATCAATAATCTCTCAAGCACAACTATGCCAAATTTAGCCTGCAAAAGTCAATGATGATCCTCAAATAATAATTGACAATAAACACCTTCAGATCTGATCACAAGCTATGCTAAATTGTAGAGCATAAAAATAGCTTCAAAATGACATATTATACACTAAAATCGGAGTTCGTATGCAAAAGATATGCTAAAATGATGTTCAGGGACTAAAATGTAAATAAAATAAATTTTTCCTTGCAAAGAGGTCCCTAGAGGGACTTATCTATAATTTCGAAAAGTCGACGACACCCTTTTGTAATTTACCCCTGGCGGGGGTATTTTTGTAAATTCTGAAAGCTCCAGGGGTATTGTTGCAATTTTCACACGCGCACGTGCCTTGCACGTGCGCCCAGGAGCTCGGTGGTGGGGCTACAGCTCGGGGGTCCCGAGCCTGTGGTTTGGGGACCCGAGCCTATGTTTCGGCCCGGATTTGAGGCTTGGGAGTCTCGAGCCTAAGTGGAGGCTTGTTGGAGGCTCGGGGACCCGAGGCTGAGGTTCGGTGTCAGAGCGGTGGTTCGGGCACCCGAACCTAGAGGCTTGGCCAAGGTACGCGTGGCGCTTTGGGGACCGTTGGAACAAGGGCTATTATCTCTGATCCAACATCAACTGTGTGTTGGGGCCGGTCTGGGTGGAGGCAGCCGGCGAGCTGCTCCTCGGCCGACACACGGTGCGAGGGGCGGCGTGGGGAGGCTGACGATGATGGCGCCTCCGCGAGGAGGCGGAGATGGTCTTCTAGCGGAGCGGAGGGGCGCAGGCGGAGGAGCTGCTCATGGCCGAGGGCGGAGGACTGCACCCTCGCGCGGCGGAGGCGAGCGGCTGCGAAGCTGGAGGTGCACCTCCGAGGCAGGCGGACACGCAGGAGGCGCGCGGGCGAAGCAGCCAAGGGGCTTCAGGGCGGTAAGCGGGGCCTTGGCCGAGCTGAGGTGCGAACCGGCAACGTTAGTGGAAAACAAACTACGAAGCGGTGGGCGCGCGACGGTGAGGGATCGGTTCTGAACGGCGTGACCGAGCGTGGTCGGGCGAAGTAGCTTTGGTCGAGGATGAAGGGTGGTGGAAGGCGTTGACCCGGAGTACTGTAGTTGGAGTTGAAGCAAGCAGAACGAGAAACGCGGAAGAGATACAGGAAGAAGGTGAACTCACCCAAGATCGGAAGTGGCGATGGCCACCTCCTGTCGTCGCTTGAGCCGCTTGGTAAGGCGGCGAGCTCAACAACCTTACTAGCTGCCACAGAGGAGCGGAGAAGTCCTCTAGATCACACCGATAGGGCCTCTGTCACCGACAGTAGGAGAGGGAGGATGGGTTTTGGAGCCTGCGAGGGGGATGCTTTATAGGCGGGGAGATGGGTAACGGCTGCGGGGAAGAGTAATGGCCGATGGAGGGAGGAGGAGTGATGGCGGCGGTTATGAGGAGGAGGAGAAACGGCAGGGGGGCACTGCTTGCAACGGTTGGAGGTAGAGGACGGGGGTCACGTGCTTAGCACGTGACCCGGGGGAGAGGGCTAAAGTGAGAGGAAGTGGGGTGCCACGTGGCACGCCCAGAAGCTGCCACGTGGCGCCCCCAAAAAAATTTTGCCGTTAAAGAAGGAATAGAAATAGAAGGAGACCTCGGATCGAAAAATTTCCTTCACGAAAGTTGTTCATCTCGATGAGATCTACAACTTTTATGAAGGACCCATGAGCAAAAGAGGTCACCTGTGAGAAGTGATATTTTTGGTGGCTCTCCATGTGTATAGAAAATCAGATTTTTTGGATATTGTATTTTTTTGGTGGTTTTAAATAGGATAAAAATTATAGAAAAAATACGATAAAGTACAAAAAGTTAATTACACACTAATCTATTTTTTTGGATTTTTGATAAATAAAAAATTAGAAAATAAAATAGAAGTCAGAATCACACAACTTTTGTACAGACCAACAATGGACACTTGAACTAGGTCAGTTTTTTTGATCTTGATTTGGAATTTTGTGTTTCTTATAAAAACTTTCATCAAAGGACACAAATGAAAAAGAATAAAAATTAAAAGGGTTAATTAAGAACATAAAAACTCAGTCAAAAATAGCAAAAAGTCAAAATGCGCAAAAGAGGCCCGAAATCCAATTTTCACAAATGAGCTCCGAATTTTACGAAATTAGTCTTGTTTTGAAGGTATTTGAAAATGAAATACTTTAAAAGTGAGTAGACCAAAATAAGACATTGTATGTGGGAGATATGCTTATTCTAGTCCGTTAGATGTGAAATTAGACTTTGGGATTATTTGACACTTATTGGGGTTAGTAATTTTTTGTATTTATTTATTAAGGTTAGTAATATCTACACAATGGAGGTGGTTTTGGGTCAATCAGAGTTAGGATGAATTATTTACAAATAGGAGAAGTTAGCGGCTTTTTGGGTTAATTTACACATGGAATTTTTAATGCAATTTATGCATGATGAAATGCAAATATTATTCACACATGCATGATGTCTATAATGCTCTATTAATGATTAATTACAAGTGGATGAAGGGAAACCGAGCCTAAATGATCGATTTTAGCATGATGAATACGAGATTCATCATACCCCTATACTTAGACCATGCTCGTCCCCGAGCATGAATGAATAACTTAGTTGAATACATCCCTAACCGTGCATGTGAATTTTCAAGGCTTAATTCATAGAAGACCATTAATTTGAGTGATCCTAAAATTCTGGGCTCAACCAAGCTTTAATCAAAAGGAATCCAACTTCTCTAATTTTCAGACTCTCTATTTGTACATATAATATAAGGATATGAAATTTAGTGTATTGCATTTCATGAGAGCCGAGTCGATGCATCACTCAAAGTTCTAGTCCCAAAGACTCTCCTCTAGACCTAATCCTCAATACTAGGGAATAAGTCTATTATTGCTTCAGTCAACCGTCTCATTAGTTTGTCAGACTTGAAATGTTTGATGGACGGCCAGATGATGGAGGTAATGGGATTGTGTCTATTTTTCTCACCCTCACATTGGAACAAGGGGCCTCTCGAGTGCCTTTTTACTCAACACATGTAAATTTTAATATTTTGTTGATCAATATGGTCGTCAAGAGAATTTGGAGTCGTCTGCACTTGTTTTTCTGGGTGTACACTGGGGTGTGTCTCTTTTGAGTATCTAAGATACCTTCGACACCCAGACTTGTATCACTTACAATGCAGGGCCCTTTTATGGTGTCAGCCCGACTCCTTGGTCCTAATTAGCGCTTGGTCCAAGTGGACACTTTGAAAATGTTTGGGAGCGCCCGCCATTGGTGGAAGCTCATTTGGAATTTGACTTTGTATGATTGAGATTTTCTTTGACATTTATTCTTCTTTTCTTTTGTTGGCTAGCTCCACTGCTTTTACCAAAAGTTGGCGCACACTGATCAACAATTTTCATTAATTTTCATCACACCCTGGCACTTAGGTCATTTATCAAAGAGATAGCATATGAATCTTGTTCATATACTGGCTAGGGTTTTGCTGACACTCAGGTTTTCTGCAGCCTTCATTAACTTTATCCCATCCTCGAATATCATCAGATCGGGTCTAAACTCAAATCTCTAGTCCTAGTTCCTCAAGTGATATCTCAACTCATCTCATCAATCATGCAGTTGTGAAAGTGATTGTGCTGATCACATTCTTTGAAGGTAGAGATGAATAGTGCAATATAGCGCTCAAATCTTTCAAACTAGGGAAGTGTGGATTATTAAGTTCAAAACCCAAATGACTAAGGCATGCTAACTCAGAATCTCAAGATCTCATAAATCAAGTGTCCTAAAAAATCCTTAAGCCTTGAGTGATGGTGAATGTGTCAGGAATATATCGACTAAGGAATGCATGAAATGCTTGATGAAATGCAAGACCATGAGTGATGAATTTTTTTAATGCAAAAAGTTTTTTTGGTGTTTTTTTGTTTGTTTTTTTTGTTGTTTTTTTGGAAAACAGGTTAGTTTTAGGTCAATTTTATTTGATCGACCTAAAAATAGGTTAGTTTTTTTTTGCATTGTTTTGGTTTTTTTGTTGTTTTTTTTGAAAAACAGGTATTATACACACTACATATACCATCCCCGATGTTAGATAAAAATGATTAAAGTATGAGCTATGGATAAAGTAGATAAAATATATACAAACACACCCCCTTATACTTAGCTTGTGTTATGTCCTCATGGCACAAAGTGAAATGTTGACATAGCTCGTACTCAGTATAGATGGGTTAAAAAGAAGAGAAGTGATGTATAAACATTGGTAGTGGTCCCCCTATACTTAAGCTCAGGTCAGCTTGAGTATAATCAGATAATTACATATGGGGAACTGGGTAGATTTGCGGATGTACAAGATCAAGGAAGTTTGTGACGGACCTTCTTGCGAGAGTGTGGAGGGAGATAGTATGGAGATGTGGAGTGTGATGAAGAGGAGGCCGATGAAGAAGACCAACCATCGTCGGAGACATCCTCAGGAGAATAGTAGTCGTCTGCAGAGGATCTCCAACTTTTGTCGATGAGAGGTAAGTGCCCTTGGATCAGAGCTGTACCTATTGCACTTATCTGATGAACCGTATCAGGACCTGACGAGGACTCTTCAGAAATCACCTGGTGTCTAAGGTCAAAGGTGACTTTCTTGGTCGGTTTGTTTCCTTGAGAAGTATTGGGGGGAAGTTGGACAGTCTTCATCTCCCTGTCTTGAGTAACCAATGTGGCATTAGTAAGTTCCTCATCAGATGATTCCCCGTAAAAATCGACCAATTCTTGAAGGGTCATGCACTACTTCGGTCAAGGAGAATGTTCTTGGTGATTTTGTGGTGTATGGCTGGGTGTGTTGATGTCATTACCGGATGATCGTGAATTTTGGTGACATTGAATGTTTTCGGAGTCAAATTCTTATAGGGTTCAAGTATCTCATGAATTACTGCCGACTCAAAGATTGAACCACTCAAATAATCGTGGTGATCTTCAATAATATGGTCCAATTCTTCATAAGCTCCAAAAACTTGATTTTTCTTAGGAGCAGTGATAGTGTGGTGAGAATCCGAAGTTTGTCCAACAGTCAATCTTTTAGGTGACTCTCCTAGGGTTTGTATCTGTGTGTCATGCTAAGATGTCTGAGAAATATTTATTTCTTGATCATAACTGTCGGTTTTAAGTTGATTTTCCTTAGAGCAGGACATGTCATTGGGGGTTTGTTCATTGAGGTCCGAGTTCGGGAACTTGATTTCCTGAGTCTCGCAATCGACGATTGCCTTAGAGGAGGCTAAGAAGGGCTTTCCTAAAATGATCGGAGACTCAGACATCCTTCTGGGGTGGTCAATGTCAAGGACAATAAAGTCCACTTTATGTTCTTTACCTCGGAAATTTACGACGACGGAAACGATTCCCCGCGGTCTTTTGGTAGATCGATTGGGTAATTGAACGATCACCCTAGTCTTTTTGAGTTGTCCGAATTTAAGTTGATTAAAGATGGACTTCGGGAGGATGTTTAATGTGGAGTCGTCGTCTAACCGAACATGAGTGAATGTTGAATCCTCAATTTCACATGTGATCTGAGTCAACAGCTTCACATTGCGGCTTTTGATTTTATGATTCATCACCAAAGAACTAGCCATAGATATGACATGATATTCAATCCTGGATCGTTTCTTGCTTGTCTTTTTGGGGTTCAGTCGACTCTTCACAAATCTCTTAAGATCGGGCACATATTATATGGCTTTGATCAATGGAACCTCTAAGATCAGACTCTTACAAAATGCTTCCATTTCAGAATTGTCCAAATTTTTTGAATTTTAAAAATTTTCATTTTTTTGGTAATTTCTGTAATATGGTCAGTGAGGGGGTCAGAGGTCAGCAGTGGTTGTGCCTGATTGTGTTGATGCAGTGGTTCGCATGGTGGTGGCCTCATTTCTTCTGAATTTTGCATAAACTGGATGAGATCATATATTCTCTCTGTTAAAGTGCCTGCTCAATGATTAATCCGAGCAATCTCATCCTCAAACATCTCATGACTAGTGATTGAATAATCATTCTCCATGAGTCGTGATTCTGGCATGTAACTTCGAGGAGAGTATTGATTGTTCATATACATTATGGTTTGGTCATGAGTTGAATTTCCTTGACTTTGGTTTTCTCGTGGGTTGTCAAAGGAAAATTGATTGTACTCAAGATAGTCATCTTGAGTAGGGGATAGTTCAAGAGGCTGTGAGATCCTAGTGACCGGAAATCGTGCTCTGTTGTCAATATCGGTCACTCTATTGTTCATCCTCGATTCTGGTTTCTCTCTCGTGTCCATACGATTGTCAGAATGTGAGAGAGGACTATTCCAAGAAGAAGTGTGGTCATAGGGTGGGATGTAAGGGCGGGATGAGAATGATGGCTGAAGAGAATTTGATTTAAAGCTCAGGTTCTCTTGAGGAGTGTGAGAAGAAGAATATCGGGACAAGGTCATGGAGATTGGAAAAGAAGACCACTGTGCCGACCTCTTGTCAAGAAGGATGGAATGATTAATGAACCACGATTTGCTTGCAATTGTGAAGTCTTTGACGCACACCAATCAAACACAAAACAAACACGTCGATTCACCCACTCAACACTGGTGAAGGCACGTTAGGGTTCAACCGCTCATCTTTTCAATTTTTAATTTAATGACAAAACAATCTTAAAAATTAAGCGAAGATGTTAGGTGCCGAAATAATTCACAAAGACTGTCCCGAGTTCATACAACTAGTTGCACCTACTCTCAGCCAGTATAGGTGTAAGTACGGACTGTGAAAATGGCTACCCGTGTTACTTGAGGACGGAGCCTTCCGCGGTGTCCTCATAACCATCCACTCTGCTAAGGGAAGTCGGACTGTAAAACGGCTACCCGAGACCCTCACTGAAAAGTAGCTAATTGTTTTTAAAAACAATAATCTTTGTAAAAATTCTCAGTTTTGGATCTATCCTAAGGTGTGCTATATTGTCCTTACAAACAATGAGTGGGTTTCTCTCCACCAAACACAGGTTAATTTTGGGTCAATTTTATTTACAATTACCTTGAATAGCAGTCCCAGTTTTAAATTGAGGTTATCATTGAAGTTTATGTGAGCACAGAAATTCATGCCTAAAGAATAGTCCCAATTCCTTTAACTCCTAAGTTGTAAAACTTGAGGAAGGAAATCGAAAAAGCCGATGCAAACGTAAATCAATGGTGCATGCTTAGTGAATCCTCACGTTCTTCATGCGGGATGCAAGACAAGGAATTAAAATTTACACTAAATGATATGCACAGATGAAAAATGCCCTAAACAGATAGTTCTATTAGCGGGAAGAATTGATTTAAAGATTTGGCTAATGTTGAACAATCTATAGTGCGTATAGTTTGTGAATGTGTGGCATAAGAATTACGAGTACAATCAAATAATAAAAAAGCAAGCGTATATGTGCCTAAGTCCTACGCCACTCAAGTCGGGTCCCAACCACACAGAAGGGCTTGAAACAAACCCGACACACCACAGGAGAAGTTCAGTCTTAATTATTACACGGGTCAAAGAGAGGGACCGTGAGAATAATGCATAAAATTAAACCTAATCTAGGCTCTCTCTCTCACAAAAATTAAAATTCAGATTTTCGTCCTTACAGATCCTTGATCAGATCTCAAAATTCCGCTCCAGTAGTCTGCAAAGAGAGAAATTGCGGTTAGTATTTGAAGTAAGAGAGAGATGCAGATTAAAATGCAAAAAATGACACAAAAATTAATTTTACAAAAATTAATTACAAAAAATGATTTAAAATCCTAAAAATTCGCTGTTCCCCGGCAACTGCGCTATTTGATGAGCGCGAAATCCACCTCTTTAATAATCGATAATTGTAGTATAGGAGGCCAAAATCGGCTGATCAAAATACCACAATCTTTGAATGTTGTGGAGTAGTTTTACTTGGCAAGTGTACCAAGGTCGAACACAGTGAACACTGATTTTTAGTTGCACGGTTTTAAATCAAATTAAACAAATAATTAATGCTCGATTAATTTATGTGTTGAGAAAATGTACAATGCAATGAAGAGGATGCTATGCAAAGAAATAAACATAATTTATGCTCAGGATCTGTGATTTGAAACGTATCTAATCCTCAAATAATATGATCAATAATTTCATCAAAATTAATCACAAATCAAAATGTATTTGATTCAATGCTTCAAGTTAGTAAGTTGATACTCAGAATAATTTGAAGCAAGATATCCAGCCTCTGAATAACTTTGATTAAATTCCTCAAATAGTCGGCAAAAATCTTAGAGGAATAAATGTAAATTAACCTCCTGTGAATATTTTACTAATGAGAATAATCGACAGTAACTTCAATGGTTTAATCAGAGTAAAATCCTTATCCGAACTCCTGCAAAAAGATTTATCAATAATCTCTCAAGCACAACTATGTCAAATTTAGCCTGCAAAAGTCAATGATGATTCTCAAATAATAATTTACAATAAACACCTTTAGATCTGATCACAAGCTATGCTAAATTGTAGAGCATGAAAATAGCTTCAAAATGACATATTATACGCTAAAATCAGAGTCCGTATGAAAAAGATATGCTAAAATGAAGTTTTAGGGACTAAAATGTAAATAAAATAAAGTTTTCGCAGAGCTCCCTGGAGGGACTTATCTGTAATTTCAAAAAGTTGGCGGGGCCATTTTGTAATTTACCCCTGGTGGGGGGTATTTTTGTAAATTCTGAAAGCTCCAGGGTTATTGTTGCAATTTTCACATGCGCACATGCCTTGCACGTGTGCCCAGGAGGCTCTATGGTGGGGCTAGGGCTCGAGGGTCCCGAGCCTATGTTTCGGCCCGGATTTGAGGCTTGGGAGTCCCGAGCCTAAGTGGAGGCTTGTTGGAGGCTCGGGGACCCGAGGCTGAGGCTCGGTGTCAGAGCGGTGGTTCGGGCACCCGAACCTAGAGGCTTGGCCAAGGTACGCGTGGCACTTCGGGGACCGTTGGATAAAGGGCTAATAGCCTTGATCCAATGACAATTGTGTGTTGAGGCCGGTCTGGGCGGAGGTGGCCGGCGAGCTGCTCCTCGACCGACACACGGCGCGAGGGGTGGCGCAGGGAGGCTGACGATGACGGCACCTCCACGAGGAGGTGGAGGTGGTCTTCTGGCAGAGCGAAGGGGCGCAAGCGGAGGAGCTTCTCGTGACCGAGGGCGGAGGGCTGCACCCTCGTGTGACGGAGGCGAGGCGCGGAGGCGAGCGGCTGCGAGGCTGGAGGTGCACCTCCGAGGCAGGAGGACGTGCAGGAGGCGCGCGGGCGGAGCAGCCAAGGGGCTTCAGGGCGGTGAGAGGGGCCTTGGCGGAGGTGAGGCGCAGACCTGCAGCGTTAGTGGAAAACAAACTATGGGGCGGTGGGCGCGTGACGGTGAGGGCTCGGTTGTGAACGGCGTGACAGAGCGTGGTCGGGCGAAGTAGCTTTGGTCGAGGATGAAGGGTGGTGGAAGGCGTTGGCCCGGAGTACTGTAGTTGGAGTTGAAGCAAGCAGAACGAGAAACACGGAAGAGATACAGGAAGAAGGTGAACTCGCCCAAGATCGGAAGTGGCAATGGCCACCTCCTGTCGTCGCTCGAGCCGCTTGGTAAGGCGGCGAGCTCAGCAACCTTACTAGCTGCCATAGAGGAGCGGAGAAGTCCTCTGGATCGTGCCAATAGGGCCTCTGTCACCGGCCGTAGGAGAGGGCGGATGGGTTTTGGAGCCGGCGAGGGGGCTACTTTATAGGTGGGGAGATGGGTAACAGCTGCGGGGAAGAGTGATGGCCGATGGAGGGAGGAGGAGTGATGGCGGCGGTTACGAGGGAGGAGGAGAAATGGCAGGGGGGGCACGGCTTGAAATGGCTAGAGGTCGAGGACTGGGGTCACGTGCTTAACACGTGACCCGGGGGAGAGGGCTGAAGTGAGAGGAAGTGGGGTGCCACGTGGCACCCCGAGAAGCTGCCACGTGGCACCCTAAAAAATTTCACCTTTAAAGAAGGAATAGAAATAGAAGGAAACCTCAGATCAAAAAATTTCCTTCACGAAAGTTGTTCGTATCGATGAGATCTACAACTTTCATGAAGGACTCATGAACAAAAGAGGTCACCTGTGAGAAGTGGTATTTTTGGTGGCTCTCCATATAGAAAACCAGATTTTTGGGATATTGTATTTTTTTGGTGGTTTTAGAGAGGATAAAAATTATAGAAAGAATACGACAAAATACAAAAATGTTAATTACACACTAATCTAATTTTTTTGGATTTTTAATAAATAAGAAATTAGAAAATAAAATAGAAGTCAGAATCACACAACTTTTGTACAAACCGACAATGAACACTTGAACTAGGTCAGTTTCTTTGATCTCAATTTTGATCTTGATTAGGATTTTTGTGTTTCTTATTAAAACTTTCATCAAAGGACACAAATGAAAAATAAATAAAATTAAAAGTTTAATTAAGAACATAACAACTCAGGTCAAAAATAGCAAAAAGTCAAAATGCGCAAAAGAGGCCCAAAACCCAACTTTCACAAATGAGCTCCGAATTTTACGAAATTGGTCTTGTTTTGAAGGTATTTGAAATTGGAGTACTTCAAAAGTGAGTAAACCAAAATAGGTCACTGTTTGTGGGAGATATGCTTATTTTAGTCCGTCAGATGTGAAATTAGACTTTGGGATTATTTGACACTTATTGGAGTTTGTAATTTTTTTGTATTTTTTTATTTATTAAGGTTAGTAATATCTACACAATGGAGCGGTTTTGGGTCAATCGGAGTTAGGATGAATTATTTACAAATAGGAGAAGTTAACGGCATTTTGGGTTAATTTAAACATGGGATTTTTAATGTAATTTATGCATGATGAAATGAAAATATTATTCACATGCATGATGGCTAATAATGCTCTATTAATGATTAATTACAAGTGGATGAAGGGAAACAGAGCCTAAATGATCGATTTTAGCATGATAAATACGAGATTCATCACCCATGCATCAAAAATCTCGCAAATAATAACATGTCGCATAGGCATTGCATCTCTAGCACTGACTGTCCCTACTTCTCTCTGACGATCCGGGCAACTCTTCACGAATGTACAAGCATCTGTAGTAAGAGTCGGATACCATAATACACTCTGAAGTACCTTCTACGCTATCCTCTTCCCACAGTGATGTCCCCCTGCCTCTAAGGAATGACACAGAGTGAGGACACTATTATATTCCTCCTGGGGAATACAACGCCTATAAACACCATCTAGCCCCTCATGAAAAAGAATCGGATCCTCCCAATGGTAGTATCGTGCCTCAGAAACTAGTCTATTGACTTGATCTTTTGGCTAACCCTGTGGACTTTCCTGTGTAACCAGAAAATTCACTATATCTGCATACCATGGAAGCTTGGTAACTGCAAAGATGCTCTCGTCGAGAAATCTCTCTGCAATCTCTAGCGTGTATTCATTTGAAGGCTACTCTGTCCATAATCAGGAGAGGTGATCAGCTACCACATTCTTTACTCCAGGTTTGTCTCTAATATCTAAATAAAATTCCTCAAGTAAGAGAATCCATCTAAGAAGGCATGCCTTGGCATCCTTCTTTTCCATCAAAAATCGGATAGCTGAATGATCTATACAAACTGTGATTCTGGAGCCAAGAAAATAAGATCTGAATTTATCTAATGCGAACACTACTGCCAACATCTCCTTTTTTGTCACTGTATAATTACGTTGAGCATCATCTAACATTCTGCTAGCATAGTGGATAGCAATCAAAAGTCCATTCCTCCTCTGTCTTATTACAACCCCGACCGCAAAATCTGAAGCATTCGTCATGATCTCGAAGGGTAGAGACCGATTAGGTGACTGTAGGACAGGAGCGCTGATAATCATGTCCTTTAATGTGAGAAAGGCAGTAAGACATTTGTCATCTAACAAGAACTCGATGTCTTTGCCTAATAATTTAGTTAATGGTCGGGCAATCTTGGAGAAATCCTGAATGAACCATCTGAAGCCGTCATGCTTGAGAAATGACCGTAATTGCTTAATGTTGGATGATGGTTCGAGACGCTTGATGACATCCACCTTAGCAGGGTCAACCTCCATGCCTCGCTGGGAGATGACGTGCCCCAACACGATCCCGTGTGTAACCATAAATTGGCTCTTTTCCCATGATAGAACGAGATTTACCTCACAACATTTCTGAAGAACCTTGTCTAGGTATGCTAAACAATCGTTAAAGGACTCACCATTGATCGAAAAATCATCTATACAGACCTCTAAAAAATCACCGACCATGTCTGCAAATATAGCAAGCATACACCTCTGCAAAGTAGCAGGGACGTCGCACAATCCAAAGGGCATCTGTCTAAAGGCATACGTGCCAAATGGACATATGAAGGTGTTTTTCTTCTGGTCTTCAGAAGCAATGGTTACCTGCTTATATCCGGAGTAACCGTCAAGAAAACAGAAGTATTCCTTCCCTGCCAACCTTTCTATGACCTAGTCTATAAAAGGTAAGGGAAAGTGATCCTTCTTTGTCGCGGCGTTGAGTTTCCTATAATCAACGCACACCCACCACGATGTGGTTACTCTCTTTGGAATCTCCTCTCCACTCTTATTTTTAATCATCTGGATTCCCAACTTCTTCGGGACAACATGTAATGGGATAACCCATTCAGAGTTGGAGATGGTATAGATAAACCCTGCATCACACCATTTCGTAATCTCTTTCTTGATAACATCTCGTAAAACTGGATTCAGCCTACGCTGAAAATCTCTGGAAGGTTTTCTGTCTTGATCGAGATATATATGATGAGAACACAAAGCAGGATTGATCCCACAGAGATCGGATATTGTCCACCCAATAGCCTTGCGGTTTCTTTCAAGAACCCACATCAGACGAAATTCTTGTTCTTTGGTCAAAGATAAGCTGATAATGATCGGAAACTATTGATGTGGATCCGCAAGGAAAGCATACTTCATATTTGGTGACAATAACTTCAGCTCTGGTAAGGTAGACTCTAGCTCTGCTAAAACCTCATCTATATGTATACTAGGATCTGTATTGGTAGTGGATTTATCTGCAGTACGGTTATCCAACATCTCAATCTACTCTAGAGTCGAACTACAGAAGATGTCTAAAACATCATCCAACTCGATACTATGCTCATCCTCAGAATGACTAGAGGAAAACAACTCAACTAAATGAAAACTCTATCTCTAAATCATCTGAGGTGGAGGAATTATGTAAACACTTTAAATATGAAATATATGCAATAAACTCCTCAAAAGTTTGATCCATCTGCTTCTCATCATCCATACTGAAATATAAGGTATCCTCAGAAGAACTGTCAGCTTTAGTCTCGGACCCATCCTCTACTAGAAAATCTTGGGTCTCTACGTGATACCTCTCAAGGTCGTTAAGGCGAACCTCATCCATGTAATCACAAGTGCCTAAAGAACTCATGACATTTGAAGATGCATTACTGGATGTATTTGATTCTCTCGCCATCTCTATATGTACCTTCTCTCCCTCGGAGCAAAAAGATACCATCCCTGTATCATAATCAAAGAGAGCCTTTGCGGTCTCTAAGAAAGGCCTCCCGAGAATGATCGGGGTAAGGTGCAACTGTGTAGAACAATCCATGTCTAGGATAGTAAAGTCCACTGGGAACTGTAGGCCATGCATGGGTACGATAACGTTCCTTAATATGCCCTTAAGTCTCTTTACAGATATATCAGCAAACTAAAGGATCACACGGGATTTGTAAAGAGGACCTAATTTGAGCTTGTTGAGTAAAGAAGATGGTATCAAATTGATCGAGGAATCGTTATCTAAGAGAGTGCGATCGAATGCGGCATTGACGATCTCGCATCTGACATAATGCACTCATGAATCCTTCTTCTTCTTAGGCAACTTGTTCTGTAAGGCGCAAGATGTAGCCTTGGTCAAAACATGTTTTTCTGTACATGATCTCTTTTTCCTACATGTGGTGCATCGGTTTTTCAATTGATTCTTAAGCATAGGAAAATGATCCAAGGCATCATGAAGTCGGATCTTCAAAAAGATGTGATCTTTTACTAGTCTTTCAGTCTCTGGAGTCACAACATTCTTTTTGGTATTTTTCTTTCCTTTTCCAAACAAAGCATCAGGAAAAGGAATACTATCACGAACGAGAAAATCATGTTTTTATTGAATTCAGAATCAACGTGTACATCGAGAGTTTCAGAATTATGTATAAAACTCTCTAAAATAGGGGAAGAGACATTTTTATCGGGAGTATCTGCATGGTCTGGCGTGATATCATCATCTGACTCGCCGATGTCCATGTCAATAGTTTCAGCATCGCTCCCTTCTCTCTGATCTTCTTGATGGTACTTATACTCGTGAAAGTTCTCCTCCTCAACATCAGAATGTGGCTGCTCATGGATTTGTTCTCGCTCCTCATCAAGTGCCCTCTCCTCTACTTCATCAGGTGCTCGTGGTGATCTACCGTTCCAGAGACGAATGAAGTTAGATAAAAATTCAGGAAAAGAGATCGTACCTGTAGTGGTGTCTACCTGATCTGGGTGCCTCCTCTTGTTATTCGGATTCATCGAGGCTAGGCTGGAAGAGTGGTCTTCGGTGTGTTTAACTCATCTAGACGACGGTTAACCTGCTCCATTTCTGTCTTGTGTGTAATTTGGAGAGTACTCAACATGTTTATGATTTGTTTTAGAGCTTGGTCCTGTGAAGTCATCTCGGGTTCGGTGTGTTGACCCTGGCTTTTTACTCTCTCCTGCCTTGGCGTGTATTGCTGCGAGGTGTAAGGATGGTAGGATCTCTGCAGTGTAAAGGAAGATTGCTGTTGCTGATAATGATATGGATGTGAATGATTAGCAGGATATTGATAAGAATGTGGTCTCTGATAAACATGCTGGTGAAACTGTTGCTGCGTGAATTGATGTCAGTGCTGGAAGTGTCGATGTCCATGCTGCGGTTGACTGTACTGCTCCTGCTGATGATGATGATGTACACTCGGTTGTTGAATTGGAGTATACCAAATCCCGTTGATCTCAAGTGTGGCTTGAGGCTCAACATCCATACCTGCGGCACTGGTGATCTAACTGGGATTGGCATGAGATTGATCCTCATGCCAATCAATCTGCGGAGCCTCAGGCTCACTCTGTACAAAATGTATATGTCAGGTTGGTGGAGCGGGTAAAGTCCTCTGTGCAGGTTGTGCAGCCGAAGAAGATTGAGCTTGCTGATACTGAAGTTGTAGCTCTGAAACCTTCTTCGTGAGATCACTCGGCTGCTGAGGCAGAGATGAGAGTTTTTCTAACTCTCGCGGCAGCTGTAAGTCCTGAACTTGCTTCTGAATCACATCCACCAACGTTAATTTCTCTCTAATAAAGCTCATGTTGGTGTTGGATTCAGACTCTGAAGTATTAGCCACCCTATGATGCTCTCGGTGATATGGTGGTTGAGGGGCCTTCTGGAATGCCCGAGTAGAATCGATGACTATCGAGTTCTCTGCCATCCCTTCGAAGATGGACCAGACTGACTTGGTATCCTATTCAAATAGCTTCCACCGCACACGGCACTTACCAGCCCCTGAGTGTCCGACTGAAGTCCTCCAAAATAGTTTTGAACAAGCACCTTCATTTGTATCTCATGATGCAGGTATCTCTCTGTAAGATCCTTAAATCTGTCCCATGCCTCATGGAAAGATTCATTCGGATGTTGCGTGAAGTTGGAGATCTGACTCCTTATCATGTTTGTCCTCCCCAGAGGAAAATACATACGCAGGAATGTGGACTTTAAATCGTCCCATGTAGAAACTTCCTTTCGTAGATGGTGCCTTATCTGCTAAGGCAAAGGGAAAGTCTTTGAGGTGAACAACCTCCTGCGTAACTCCTGGATAACTGGTCGTACCATAAATCATCTCGAACTGCTTCAGAAAGGTAAACGGCTCCTCTCTAGAATTCCTGTAAAACTTGGGAAGCAATGAGATGAAGGACAGTCACAGCTCGTATGGCCCTTGATTCAGCGGTAGCCGAATCCAATGATGTAGCATTCTCGTGCCTAGGTCATACTCTTCTCGTAAAGTGGCCATAACCACTACAGGCGGTAAAGGGTTCCCGGCCCCTGCTCGCAACGCGGCTATCTCATCTCGCAACTCGTTCGGAGTTCTAAATTATTCTCGTATCTGAATGTTCATCTGTTGTAAGGTATCGAGAATTCCTGTCGTGATATCTAAGGCTAGATTTGGTATTCCTTCATTGTGCTCCTCAGTTGCTGGCCTCTCCTCTGCTGGTTCTTTGCCACGAGCCATCTGCTTTTGGTCTTCTGGAAAAGAAAATTTCTTGTAAGAACTCAGCGAAAAGTCAGTTGGAGATATTGAAGATATTTTGAGGCAAGGGTCTGCCTCAAATGATTGGCCGAGAGGCGAGGGAGTCTGGGTCTAATCTCCTCGAGATCAGATGGGACCAACTCGTAGAAGAGGGTCATCCCGAGCTTGTGAATATTTATGACGGACGGTGGACGGTCGAGGGCTCACGGAGACTGAGCAGAAAAGCCATCAAGTCGTCATCTTCGATGTCAAGAGAATGATTAGGAGAGCACGATTTACGATTCAAGAAAGATGGGAAATGCATAAAAGTTGCAGTAACTACACCCCACAAGCAAACACAAAGCAAACCCTGTTTTCACCAACATAACCCGATGATGACCGTAAGAGTTCAGTTGTTTATCTTGCCAGTTTTAGGATTGTATTAGCAAACAAGTATAATCCCCGATTAATGCGAGCTGATAGTGCCCGAATTTTCCCCGCAATATAGTCCCAAGTCCTTACACAAAATCACTTGCTCTCAGCCGGTGTGGGAGTAAGAACGGACTATTTCCGGCTAGTCATGTTGCTTGAGGATGGAGCCTTACGCAGTGTCCTCTAAACCACCCACTCTGCTAAGTAAACGCGGACCGTTTCCGGCTACCCGAGCGTACCCACTGAAAAATGGTGATTAGAAGGCGTTGCGCGATCTGGTCCGTTCGTTAGGGACACGTGTCAGGAGGCTGTGCGGCCTGGTGTTCTTGAGTGTTCTTGAGGCAGGTTGTGCGGCTGACGAAGGGACTCTCTTCTCCAATTTCTTCCCAGCATATGGTGGCAATCTAGGGCCTCTTGCAAGGCTAGAGGGGTGGCTCCTCCACCCCTCGAGCTCGCCTACGAGTGAACACGACCTGAGGTGGCTTATGACGATGGGAAAACGCTGATGAAAATGGCTGTCCAACTGATCCTGGAGGTGATTGTTATTGATTGTTCTTCAAATTTTCTCAGACTTTTGAAGCTCCAGATGGAAATTAGTGTTGTCCAGATGATAGTAGACCTGAAAATAGGTTTATATTACTCGATTTGCCAAGAAATCGGTCAAGAACATATGAATTTGCAAATCAAATAATATGTTTCCAGAAAGAGTTATAACAGTAAGAATTGAAGAGATGTGGCGAGTGATTTAGGTGAAATGGAGTCGGATTTGAAGGGTGATTTGATTTTGCATATAAGAAGAATGATCAAGGAATCTAATTGCATGACTAACTAACCTAATCTAGGCATGCAAATCGAGAAATAAAATGTTGAAAGTGGATGAATTACCTGTGCCTGCAGGGTGTAGGACATCTGCTGGTGATAGCTCGACAGAGCGGCTTCCTGGAGCTCTACGCAGCTCGAAGCAGCGATGCAAGGTGGACGAGCACCTTGGAACATCTCCTCTGACGTTCCTCTTCCACGCGGGGCGGTGCCTTGGTGTTGTCACCACTGGAAGCAGCTAGAAAGAAGCTTGGAAGGAGGAGGGTCGGCTGATGGTTCTGGAGAAGAATCAGTTATGGAGAGTTAGTTGTAATGGCGTCACTTCATGCCCTTTTATAGAAGAGTTGCTTGATCTTCAAGGTGGATCCAATGATGGGCATGTAGGAGGGTTGTTAAGAGGATGATGTGGAGGGCTTGGATCGATTGAATCGGTTGTGAAGTGCACGGGAAAAATCAATGAAAACGACCAGTTCAAGCAGAAGCTTCACCGGCTTCTTGGAGAAGAAGCACCAGGTGCTGACACGTGTTAGCACCTAGTTGGCCAGAGTATTAAATTCCATATAAATTATATAATAAATAGTAAATAACATTATTTTAAATATGTAAGTAATTAAATTATCTATTTTATGGAATAATTAATTTTTGTAAATAGTAAATATTATTTGAAATATAATTATTTTATTAGTAAATAAGTATAAATAATACTTAATAAATAGACATTGAATTTATAATTCAATGAGTAATTAATTATTTGTTAATTTTCTATTTCCTTAATTATTAAAATAATAAATAATGTCGTTATGAATTTTATAGATTTTAATAAAATAATTAAATATATTAATAAATATCACTATAGGTTAGATAGTTCAATTTTATCTATAAATTAGGATTTTGGATTTTTATTAAAATAATAAATAAGCTCCAAAAATTCTGAAATAAATCACGATAAAAATACAATATCATGAAAATAATGAGAAATTATAAAATTGATAAAACTATAAATAATGTGTTCTACATAAAATAAATAGCCTATAAACCCTTTTGTCATTTGGTCCCAAAACTAATTTTTTGCAAATAGACTCGATTTTAATGAAACCACCTTTATTAATCAGACAGTACTATGTCATGAACTTTAAAGTGATTAGAGTGAAATTGGAGTTCGTATGAGGAAGTTATGATGTTTGGAAGTTGAGATTTTGGCAATTTAAAAGTAGGATTGCTTGGCATATATACAAGACAATATTTTAAACTTATTTTTATATTTTTATATACATTTTTAGAAATAATTAGAAAAAAATTTGGCAATAAATATGTTAATATGATTTAATTAAAAATATATGAAGATTTGGTGTTTATATGATAAAATAATGAATAATGTGTGGAGTGTTATTTATTTATTTATGGTTTTCTTCCCTTATCTCCCCCTACTTGTTGTTTTGTCGACCAACCCATGCTAACTTGGTCTCGAGGATTAGGGTATATAAATATATCTTTCAGCTATATTTATATTATCTGAGTCATATTGTACATATATACATATCTACAATCCGCCTTCTTTTCTTCTCTTTATTTATTTACATGTTTTCGATGCATAAAAATGTATTTTTATTTACGAATAAGATTTTTATAAAATGTGGAAATTATTGAATATTTACATGTATTTGTTAAGGTTTTTAAGATAAAATGCCACAGAAAGTTAATGAATCATGGATTCATCAGTAAGAACCACGGTTCTACAATCGTTTATGATAACATCACCCTCATGAATTCCTAATACATGTACATCATGCATAATGGAAGACCCATAGAATAAACCCGATGTTTTATATCTATTAAGACTGTCTCCATCAAGGTTTTATCATTAAGTTTCTCATTTGAGCATTGGGAATTGGTATCGATAATATACTTTCAAAAAGCATATATCATACCCAGATGTTTATCATATACTTCCAAAAGCATATATCAAACCTACAAATTCAATCATGCTTCCAAAGTGAGATGATTGTACACAGAATTCGATTTTTCCCAATATCACATGAGTGACCTCATGTCTTCCGATTTATTAAATGAACCTGTATGGTCCCTTTGAGAGATCGTATTACTCACATGCCCTTGTATGCTCACCAACATGCTAATGTATGGACCTTGATTAGGTCATCAAACTATTGGTATGTCAAATGTACATACTTAGACAAATAGTAACACATCTATCTCCGGTCAAGGGATGTGTCCCTATATCGTGATAGCATACGACACAGGTCTTTGGTTATCTCGATCTCGTTAAGTCAACTCTTTGACTAGCTTATCTAGCACCTCTGAATCTCTATTCCTATGCAGTGCATCAAGAGGTATGATAGATATCATCTTTAGATAAAGGATTGCCATCTCGTTCTCAGGCTGGAGATCCTCACTTAATAACCTTTTAAAGGTTCTTAATGAGTCATAAATCTAACTCTTTAGATATTCATCCAAGAACTAGCCTCTATGATTCAACAATTGAATCAACAGTTGTATGATCTTTCAGATGGCCATGGTACATTACCCTAATTGTACTAAGGGACCTATTATTGAAATTAGTTATTCTTCATTTCATATCAGGGAATGGTATTTGCAATAACATTTATTTCACAATGGCTCGTCATGGGATCACATGTCCAACAATCTCCAACTAACCCAAAGATTCATTAATGGGCTAATCTTTAGATCTGCACTCATGTGAAAATCATAGACTATTTAGAAAAATGTCTAGATAAGATGATCATTCACTCTATTCCTGAGAGACTATGCCAAGTACTTCTAGGATACGTGCATATCCCTCGGTAACAGTGCTCGTATCCAACGTGAATGTTGCATTATGCAACTGATACTCAATCTTGAAGCGGTTATAATGTTGTTGACACTAAGATTCAATAATCACTATATCCAGTATGTAATGTCTATTATCCTTATCAGAATACCCTTACTCTTGGAGAACTCCATCTCCAAAGGTTTCTACAATTAAGACCTTTTAGATATATATATATATATATATATATATATATATATATATATATATATAGTCTTAGGTTCTTGAATATAGGACTTAGATATCACTATCTCGAAAGTATTGTCCTCTTTGAAGATATTGTTATTACTGCAATTAAGTGTTTTATGTCCATAATAGGATCGGTAACAATTTACAACTCCTACTGCATGACTGACATCTAGCTTTCATACAGATCTAGCATACACCCAGCTTCTCTTGACTCATGCAAAAGGGCAAGCAGTTTTATCATTCACTTCTTCAACTCTTTGAGGTGATATCCCTTCAGATAGGTCAGTACCATATTTTAAGGGAAGGAAGCCTTCCCTGGGTTTTTCCAAAAAAATGGAACATGCCCAAGGTGTACCACTAATGTGAGGTCCCAATACCCTCTTCTCTATACTTCTGAACATTTCTAGAACTAAGATCCAAGTGGTATCCTTGAGTTCATATCTCAAGGTATGGAATAGCCAAATTATAAAACACTTATTATTATTATTATCCACATATCATTCGAAATGATTAGGATATCATCTACATTTAGCATGATGAACACAATGGCACTCCCACGAAGTTTCACATGGTTCATCAATATTCTATCTGAAATCATAACCTTTATAATTTCATCAAATCTGATGTTACGACTACAAAAAAATTGTTTAGGTCCATAGATGGACTTCTTTATCTTGTATACCTTGCTTTCCTCATCCGTGAAGCCATGGACCTACTTCAAATGAATATCCTCGATGATGAATTTATATAGGAATGCAATCTTAACTTCCATCTTATAGATGCCATAGTCAAGTTGTGTAGCTATAATTAGAAATATTCTGATTGGTTTAAACATGGTTACTAATGAGTAAGTCTCATCGCAGGCAATGTCTTCTCTTCAGTTTGTAGCTCATCGCTACGAGCTGTGACTTGAAGGCCTCTACCTTCTCATCAGGTTTCCTCTTTCCCTTGAATATCCATTTTCATCTTAACAATTTTACTCATATAGCAGGATCCTCAAGGGTCCATATACAACACTTGTATGTGAAGTCTATCTTAGAATTTATTACTAACATCCATCTTTCCATATATTGATCCTAAAAGACCACCATATGATGTCACATCATTTCAGACTTAACTGACACATGGAATCCATCCTTAAAACCATTTGAAGAGGTATGAGTGTTTCATCTTTAATTATCCTTATTATTTTCTGATTTCAGGAGTATCATTATCTGCCAAGATTCAATAAGTTCTTTTACTTCATTTTCATCTTGATTCTCAAGAAAATCATCTTCTAAGAATAATATCCTTGGAGATGAAATCATTTAGGAATATCAAGGTTATAATGTAGGTATCCAATACCGTCCTTTATCCTAATGAATAGCCCTCTCTTATGCTAGAGTGTCCAACACTAGGCTAGGTTCCAAACCTTAGGATGTTCCAGTTTAGATGGAATCTTATTAAGGATATATTGTAGTCTTTACTGCATATATACCTTGGAAACTAATAAGTAATTATGCTAAGATCCGTCATTGATCAAATCATGTCACATATGATCCAATCGTATATCCCTACAACTCTAATGAGTTTAGGTGTATTAGGAGAAATGAGATAGGAATGATATGCCTTTCTCCATAAGGTATTCCTTGAATTCATCTAATAGGTACAAGCTACCTATATTAGATCAAATTGATTTCATCTTCCTTCAGACTTTGGATCTAAAAAATGTGAAATATTTTAAAATTTCAAAGCTTTCTAAGGTTAAGGTAAGACATCTCATATCAAAATAATAATCAATAGATATCATATATCCATATTTCTTATTATAATATAGCTGATCCACATACATCAATATGTATGAGATCCTGAATACCTTGACATCTTACACCATTCTTAGAGAAGTGTGCATAGGGCATTTACTTTGAATACAATATTCACACGTATGTAAGATTTGAAATTTGAGAAAATCTAAAGTTGCATCTCTTACTAGTCTATTGATCTCATCTGTGGCAAAATGTCCAAGGCTTGATGCCATATCGCTGTCAAATGATCTTTATCCTCATATTGATTTTTAAGATCTATTTTTCATTATTAGAAATGTTAATGAAACATTCATTAATTTTCTATCATAGTAGAGTACTCTAGATGTAAGATTACTATCTGAAATATATCCTTCATTACTTTTTATGATAGGTCTATTCCAAAATTCATACTTATTTCCAATATTTAGAAATAAACGATGAGTGTTTTCTAATATCTAGGTTATAGAGACATTCTCTAAGACTAAGGTCTCTCCCACGGAAATTATGAAGTCTATCTATCCGATAGAGTTTGTTGCAACAATTGCATCAATATCCATGTGGATGATTATTAAACTTTAAGATCAAATTTCTAGTCTTCTAAAACATATGCAACCAATTGCAAGTGTTATTAAAAGAATGAGATACAATTATTAGACTTTGATCTTATCCAATAAGCAAGTCAATATCAATGATTATATGTAGATACATAATTATTCTGATGCATTATTCGAGTCCTTCTTTAAGGATCCGAGATAGTTTAGATAGTCATACTATCCATACATTGTTGCAGTATTGGCATTCAACCATCTTTTTGGATGACATTTGGAAGTCATAGAAGTACAGTCAACCCTTTGACTTTCCTTCTTACTTGGGTCAGACCCATGCCCCACTACGCTCCCTTCATCTATAAACAATCATTGCTTAAGATAAAGGTTCTCTTATATTGAATTCAAAGGCTTTCAATATAAGAGTATTTCAACATTTATACATGCTTCATTCAATTCATACAATATGAATATTATGAAGCTTCATGAATTACTTGAGTATAGACATGACAATGAGGACACTCATCGTAACTACATCTATTCTTAAAGACTTTTGATGTTGGAAGGTACTCAAACAATTTGAGTACATCATTTCTTATCAAGCCACCTTCTACATAATGCAGTAAACCTTGTCATTCATGATTAAATGTCGAGAGCACATATGTATGCCAAACCATCTTCTTAGATTTTATAAGGATTGTTTGACAATTACGATCATCATCGACATGTCACTTGCAAAGTACATTCGATGAGAGATCAAGAATATAGAGACACACAAACCCTAGGTTGTTGTCCTATTATCTATTTAATTATTATTCCTCAATATTCTGAGAAAACTTGCACATTGCAATCACATACATTATGTGTCCAATTGCAAGTACAATATTTTGATCATGGATCCAATCCATAATATTTTACTAATTATTAATGAGTATATTATTGAGTGGGTTTAATGAGGATTATATGAAATAAAAAATTTGCATATATACATATATTAATTTGATTTAGGAAATTTTGTATCAAAGTTGTCTTGCTTTATCAATAGTTGAAGTTCATTCCCTTAATCACTTTCAATGTAAGAGATATACTTACCATTATATCTCATGCAAGATCTAGGATCTCCTTTGTTATTTTTGTTACTTCCCAATAATATGAAAACCTGTAACTAGGATAAAAAGAAGCAGGAACACATTCTACCTTGATAGTCCATCTTGCATTCCCAATTCGATTTTTAACACCGGGCCCACCACCCCTAAGATGATGTTGACCAGTCGTTAATTGAACCAACCATCAACAAGATTAGAACTCGTTATGTGTAATCCAATATCACCCTAATAATATGAGAACCTGATATTGGGGTCACTATGTATATGGACTTACTCTTTCAAGAAGCAAACAACGTGGTCCAGATGCACTTGTATGCGTGAGATGTCACTTCGGACATGCGTCTCCTACATACAATCCCCGATGATAGAACCCTTCGCCTTGACAAGAAACCATGGATGTCACTTATGTGATTATTCATATTAGGTTCAAATTCTAATTAATTATTATGAATCAAATTCACATAATTAATTATTCCAAGGGAAATAACAACTCTATTCATAATAGAGTATTTTAATTGGATTTAATATTTTAATCATATCAAATAAATTATTAATCTAATCCATCAACCAACAAATATTTTTTAGTTATTACTTGATGGATGGTATAATCTCAAAATATATATTATTCAAATTATAATAACTATAAAAATACATCAACATTATTTCAAGCATTATACTTTACATACATGTTGTCATGACCAGTACCGATGGGAGTGGGACAAACCGTTCACGAAGCAACCTGCAACCCCAATGCTCCCCGACTAGACACCATATCCTCCTCAGATCAAGATAATACGATTTGATCATTTTGTATTTGAGATTATAATCACTTTTTCAACCAAAGTTATACCGTATAATATTTTTCAAAATATTTTTGATTAATATTACAAGGATATTTGCTAGATAAATCCCCAATCCTTTTCAAGTAACCAAGTTTGTTGGAAATTTTGTTATAACCAAATCGATAAGCACCATTATCTTATCATATTTTGTTATTGCAATGTCATTTGAGAAAACAATCATCATAAATATTTCACAAATATTCATGTATATTTATTTTATGAAATTAACCATTAATTTCATTAATTGGTTAAAAGACAATCACAAGGTTCTGAATTAGGCATTTTAAAACCATAATAAACTCTTTAATTACATCAAGATTCGTTGTCCCCAAAACAGCGGATACATGTTCATTAAAAAATCAAAACTAGAGCAAACAAATTCCAAATCAGGAAAACTAAAGTCCCATGGATTTCTTATATAATGAGGAACATAATCAAGTGATAAATTCCATTTAAGCACATTTAAACATGGCGCAAAAAAACACACAAACCATGGCTCCGAGAATAAAATGCGATGAAAGTTCACACAACCAAAATCTCCCAAGTCATCTTCGATTTAAGGATCATACAATAAACCTCCAAACTAGCTCTAATACCACTTGAAGGATATGGAAAGATCCTTAAGCACATAACAGACGAGTGAGGATCGCATCGTATGTGATCGGAGCAACTAGTCGTACTAATGGCTTGAGGAAGCGAAATTTAAAAATTTTCAACGATGAAACCACATGATCCAAGAACACTTTTGGGATTGTTTCACATAAACCACAAAAAATATTAGGTTTACCTATTGAACCGTGGTTGCGATCGAGTCTCTAAAAGAAGAGAGCTCCAGTCTCCAGTCCGATCCAATGGAGGCGACGCTTGCGAGCGCGTTAATGAAACACGTACTCCTCGCAATCCATGTTAATGATCCAAGTGGCGAATCTCCTGATCTCGTCACACCAGATTCAAAAACTTCTTCATGAGTGAGACACACCGAAGGAGATGGAGATCCATGATCAAACAATCTGGTAGCATAACAATGATGCTGCGGTGATGGCGACTCTCTCTAGAGCTCCACGGTAACGGCCACAATGTGTGAGACAGAGAGAGACATGGCATGTAGAGAGGGAGAGAGATGGAGAGAGAGAGAGCATATTTTCATTGTGTAAAGAATAACTAGGGTTGACTCTTCTTATATAGTAATTTGGGAGTCTATGGATCACAATCCATGCGATGCACTAAATCAATGTTTACATTGATTTGTGTTTTCAATCAATGGTCGTGATCTTTATTGCTTAACAAAGAAACTCCAATTAATTTACACTAAATTAAATATATTATTAAATTATCATAAACATTATTTAATTTAATTAAATAAATAGATATAAGAGGACAAAGATGGAGTCCACCTTCTAAAAATAGGGTGGACGACAATTCTTGAACAAGTCAAGGATGGTCGTCCACCACCCATGGAAGGTGGCTTCTCATAATTATTTTATGTGAAATTTTATGCCTCACATAATCCTATGAATATCTGCAAAATCAATTGCTGCAAATTTATTCACACAAATAATTCATAATTATTTTGTGAACATAGCAATCATGCCATTGGAAATTTGTGAATCACATTCATAACCAAAAATAAAATGTAAATTATATCTTCAATTAATTATCCAATGTGATCCAATTCACATAAATTTTTAATCAACAAATATAAATTACAATAGACTTTCTCTAATTTATTATAAATCACATTTACAATACATATTATTAATATAGATAGTGTTATCCACATTATCCATATCTATGTTAATTAAATCACATTTAATCATCTAGGATATCATATTCTCATGTGCCCAAATAACATGAATCACATTCACATTATACCCATCTTTAAAAATAGAATCACATTTAATTATCTTAGATAACACTCCTTATAATATGAATCAAATTCATATTATTCATGATAATTAAATCACATTTAATTATCTATTTCTCAATGTTGGGATACATGCATCAACAATGAAATTATATATGAATTATTTCAAGCATAATG
Source organism: Ottelia alismoides (assembly GCA_037367405.1). Classification (NCBI taxonomy): domain Eukaryota; kingdom Viridiplantae; phylum Streptophyta; class Magnoliopsida; order Alismatales; family Hydrocharitaceae; genus Ottelia; species Ottelia alismoides. The sequence continues at coordinate 386,968 of JAZKJV010004104.1, forward strand.
CGCTTTCTCTGTGCATACTTGGAGATAAGGACATGGCGATTATACGTTCCACGTATAGTGACTTAGATAATGAGATCGAATCTTGAATATAGATCTTGCAGACCTTTCGTAGATATTTGATTAAATAAAAACCATAAATCTAATCTTCTTATTGCAACTGCAGCACATTCAGATCTATGTCAAACATTTGGATCAAGATTGTCTAGTGAGAGGATTCACAAAAATCCAAACATGTTTCACCACTCCCTAGGATTGTAAGCAACATGGTAATAAAATCATTTATGATCACATTACCCTCAGGTATTTCTAATACTTGTAGATCATGCATAGTAGAAGACCCATAGAATAAACCCAAAGTTTTAGACCTATTTAGACTGTCTCCTTCATGGTTTTATCATTGAGTTTCTCATTTGATCATTGGGAATTGATATGGATCATATACTTCCAAAAGTATATATCATACCAAGATGTTGATCATATACTTTCCAAAAGCATATATCAAACCTATAAATTCAGTCAAGCTTCCAAATCGAGATGATTGTGTATGGAATTTAATACTTCCCAATATCTCATGAGTGAGCTCATGCCTTCCAGTTCAGTTAATGAACATGTATGATCCCTTTGAGAGAGATCGTATTACTCATATATCCTTATAAGTACACCAGTGTGTCGGTGTATAGATCTTGATTAGGTCATCAATCTATTGGTCTGCCAAATGTGCATACTCAGACATATAGTAAGACATATGTCTCTGATCAATGGATGTGTGACTCTATCACGACAACATACAACATAAGTCTTTGGTTATCTCGATCTCGTTAACTCTTTGACCTAACTTATCTAACACCTCCGAATCTCTATTCCTAAGAAGAGGGCCTACATCAAGAGGTCAGTTAGATATCAACCTTTAGAGAAAGGTTTGCCATCTTTTTCTCAGGTTGGAGATCCTCTCTTAACAATTATTTGACAGTGCGTGATGAGTCCTTAATCTAAATCTTTAGATATTCGTCCAATCATCTGCCTCTATTATTCAACAATTAAATCAACAGTTGTATGATCACTAAGATGACCATGGTAACTTACCATAATTTTACTAAGGGACCAATTATGCAAATTAGATATTCTTCATTTCAGAAAGAATGATTTCCAATAATATTTATTGCATAATGGCTCGTCGTGGGCGCACTTGTCCAGCAACAATTAGGGTAATGTACCATGGCCCATCTTTATGATCATATAACTATTGATTCAATTGTTTAATAATAGAGTATGGTGCATGGATGAATATCAAAAGAGTTACATTAAGGACTCATCAAGAACTGTCAAATTATTATTAAGAGAGGATTGATGATGCGATTTTTATGATTGGTTAAGGTGGATTATTTATGCAAATGTCGTTGTCCCTAATCAACGAAATTGATCACAAGAAAAATAACCATTCAATTAGGTTAATCAAGTAATGTCAATGGTTCGCTATTTTTATTTACTTAGTTTAGCCACCAGGGTCGAACACAAGGAGCACGATTAAAGAACTAATTAGTAAATTTTGAAGATAAATTAATTTTTTAGTGGTTTTTTGATTTTTCAAATTTTAAATTTTTAAATAAAAGACAAACATTTAACACACACAACACTCTTTTTGGATTATAATAAAAACTACACACTAGCAGGATCCAATAGTAATTTTCAAGTAATTTTAGAATTAATTTAATAAATATTAAGTCCAATAAAAACATGTAATTAATCACAATTCACGGGGACCAAATTGCAAATATTTTATGTTTTTGGACCAATTGAATAACATAAGATAAAGGCTTAGAGTCTAATCTGCAAAAAGCCTACTCAATTCATGCAAATGCTCAATACTACATGCATACTAGTATAAATGCAATTCCTAAAAACATGCCATTAATTCACTAATAGTAGAGAAGTCCAAGGTAGAAAGTGCAAATAACCCAAAATACACGTGAGCACACATGTGCTTTAGATTCGGAGGGACAAAGTGCGAATACCACAAAGTACGAGATCCAAACTCTAAATGTTTTTAACTACATACAATATTTATTAAACTAAAATGAAATAAATCATCATGCAAGGACAAGAAGGAAATATACCTTTGGTAGGGGCACATGGCGCGCGGACGATGTCGTTGATGTACGGCCACAATCTACATCCAGGTAGATCTGACGGTCGACAAGGAATGTCAAGGATGTGCAGGGCAGATGCGTCATAGGCTCTGATCCAATGGCCCAAAGGCTTCCAATATCTGGCAGCTCTGATCGGATCTGGCAGAAGGGTGCTTATCAAATAGTGGGTGAAGGGTCCGCAAGAACACACTCAGGTCAACCTTCAATCGAGAGAGGGAAGGGATATGTCGACCTGATGAAGGATCTAAGGGCTCTGGCTATATCGTGAGTATGCTCAGCGTCCGGTGGAGGGGTTCGATGGAGGAGGTGTCGATCTGATCGGTAAAATGGTGAAGATACTCCTAGAGCTACTCCTGCTAAGCAGATGAGTGTCCAAAGTGGCCTTCTCACGTGTATTGGGGCCTGCAAAGGATACTATGCTCGGAGACTAAATTCTGGTAGGGGTTATTGAAGCAAAATAGCAAGGGAAGCAGGGTGGAGTGGTGTTCGAACCTCGACGAAGGTGGGGGAAGGAGACTTTAGCCTAATATTGACCGGATGGTGGAGTCTTAGGATGATTAGGTTATACAGGAAAGTGTAGGGTGTGTCAAGGGATCGATCTGAATGGATGGGGGTGCGTAGCGGGGCTCCGGCCAGCTGGTAGGAGAAGATGAACTGGCGTCGACACGAAATGGAAAGGTGGAATAAAAACAGGAAATGCAGCGGAAAAGACAAGTACCGGAAGGTTTAGATGAACTCCTAAGATCCGAGCAAAGGTGGGCGTCGAGGTCTTGGCCTCAACCGAATTGCGGCTGGCTAGGAGGCTTCAAGCGGTGGAGCTCTTATCGCATCATGAGCTACAAGTCTCCAGGCATCTCCAGACAGTCCTAAGAATCTCCTCTTATAATTTTCACTCTAAGGAAGGCGGCTAAGAGTCTGTGTGCGCGCAAGGCATGAGATGAGGTTTTGGAGGCGAGGAAGAGAGTTTATATAGGCTGCTCGGGGGTCCTAGAGGATCGGAGCATATCATGGAACCATAGGCAGATCCAGCTATGCCTAGGGATCTACAAGGATCATGACAATCATATCTCTCGGTTGGATGCTAAAAAGTGGAGAAATCACTCCAACAAATCGTGTGTGACCCGACCCTCTCTGGAAGAGACCGTTGACTAGGGTCAACAGTCTAATGTAGACCAATCAGAAATTAGTATTTATAAAAATCAAAGAAAATGGAATCAAAAATAATAAATGAATTTAAATTAAAAAGTGTATGAAATGAAATATATTTATTATTTTACAATGTATTTTTCCCGTGATCTTTATTTTTTTAATAAAATTGATGTATATATAGTATATATCATGGTATACATGTATAATATACATATGTACTATGCATAAGTATTTTTTTATTATTTTTAGAAAAATAATTTTATTTTATGTTTTATTTATTTACAACATTATTTTAAGAGTTTAAAATAATTTTTATTCTATTTTTATAAATTATATAAAGGTGTAAAATAAATAGTGAATACAGTATGTATATGTGTATTTCGTACAAAGGTTGGATGTTTTTATTTTTATTTTTATTTTGTTTTTATAATTTTTTTATTTTTTATATTATTTCTAATGATATATAGAAGTGTATAAAGAATACAAAAATAAATAGATAAATATTATATACTTGTGATATGTATAATATACAGTGAACCCCGTCTCTCTCTACTTATTTTATTTGTACTCGGGTGACCTTCTCTTGGGGTTAGGTCACTCTATATTTATTCTAAATACATCATTCTTTTTCTTTTCTCCTTATTCTTTTATTTTTGTAAAAATACATGCTAATTACAAGATATTAAAAATGATATGTGGAATGCTAAGATATTGAATTTACAAGTATTTACAGGTGTATTTGCTGAAAAGAAGAGCTAAAATAAAAGAATAAAGAATGGAAATTGTAGATTCATCATCCCCCTATACTTTAGCTTTACTAATCCCTTAGCAAACACTTTTTTGAAAAAGAAGTGAAAACAAAAAGAAAAGAAAAGAAAGAGAATCAAGAATGATTATTAAACTTATCTTCATTAAATTGGAGTATGGAGCGCAGTCAGACCTTTAGATTATTAGTTTGGCGGAACCTTATTGGGAAATAGGTTTAAGACTCAACATCGCTAAAGTTACATTATTCTATGATCACGACTCCTAATAAACCTGGTCAGAACAAGTCTACATATGCAAACTCTAATGATTTGCATCTTTCCTTATACTGTGTAAATAATATGTAGCTCCCCACCTCAGAAATGACAAAGAAAACATCCACCCTCAACAAGGTAAATCTAATTCCCTGATCTAGCAGCTCTTTCCTTTAGGAGCGGGGTATTCCCTTCTAACTTCAAGTTCAAACAGCTTTAGAAGCAGGGGAACGAAGAGAATGGACCGTGACCAATGTAGTCACATATCCCATGGAACCTAACCAATGTAGATAAGTCTCCAACTGCAAGCTTCATGAGATGAGAAGGTGCAATACATAAACATTGCTTTATTGTCTATATACACTCCGACAAGCATTTTATTTTCAATCAGGCCTATCCCTTTTTTGAAGTTTTTCTTGATTTTCGCACATTCTTTTTTGATGTGCATATGTACAACATATCTACGAGGTGCAATATATAAATAAGGAGTTTTTTCTTCTTGAGACAGTAGACTACCCCTCTTTTGAGCATTATTGCAACCCACAACTCCTATCTTTAGACCTCAATGCCGCTAGACCAGGTTGAGGCACACATCCCTCCCTAGAGGAAGACAAGAGGTTCCGACTAGCAGTACTACCCTCGTATGCTACCCCAAGCCAAAGAATTATGCCTCCTCACCACATCATCCATGTTGAGCTACGTGTAAGATGCATGTCCATGTCAAGCCATCATCTCTGAGAGTCATGCGTGCATTGTTAAGTGCTCTACTTAGGCTCATCAAGATGACATGTGAACATAGCCTAGTGGACTCAAAGAATTAAGTTCCTATGGACATGAAAAGTCTTAACCCCAAATCCAATAAGGTTCCACTGAAGTTAGGTGGATTAAGCTCTTAACCAAGCTCCATTTTTCAATTTAGTTCCAGACTAATATAAATATCAACTAAGATTCAAAAGAATGTACAATAACTCTTTTCGAAAACTTTTTTCCAAAAATATGCAAATTTTATGAATTTTAAATGCAAGAAAAAGGTTTTGCAAAAACATTTACAAATATTTACAAAATAATTTTTGCAAGCATTTATTTTCAAACAATTTTCAATAGTTTTGTACTAAATATAATTTTTATACATAAATACTTACAAACATTTTACAAGCAAAACTTTACAAACATTTGTACAAAAATATTTTTATAAAAGGGTTTTTAAAAACATGTATGTAAAAGAAAAAAAATTGTGATTTTTAGCCATGTTATTTTGTGATTTTTAGTTATCTTATTTTATACACACAATACTCAAAGTATGAGTTATGGCAAATGTATATATATAATTGTTAAGTTAAATTGTTCATTATGTTATCTTTATGCAATTTCTTTTTCTCAGGATATTTATCATGTAATTAACCCAGGGCTGCTTTCCTATATAAGAGAGCCCACAGGTACTCATAATTCAAGTTTTTCTTTTCTCCCATCATGGTATCGGAGCAATGGTCCTAGACTGGGGTCTTGGTATCCTACCCAAACCCTCTACCCCCCCTCCCCGTCGCAAGTCTCCAGCGGTCCAAGGCCCTCCCGCGCGGGCGCCCGCCACTACCAGGCCGCCTCTAGAGGCTCACACGGCTCCAACGGTGTGCCCTAGCGGCCTTCTCCGGGTCCCACGCTCCTCTACAGGCCGCTAAGGCCCTCCACTGCCTCTCCTTGCCACCTTCACCGGCTGTTGGGGCTGCGTGGCACCAGAGGCGCGCTCCTACGACCCTTTCCGGGTCCCGTGTCTACTTTGGTGCCCCCAACGGCCTTCTCCATGTCCTGCGGCTTCTGGGGCCACTTAACGTGGCCACAGCGACATCTAGCCGCATGTTTGATGCTCTAGGGGGACTTCATCGACGCATACAGTACACCTTGAATACCTAGGTCGCCGCTCCAACAAGGAGGAATGGTTGTATGAGTCTACACATACAACCTAACCCTCATATGATTTTGTAGACCGCTTTTCTCAGTTATGTCCATTGATCTTCGGCTCTTCGTCAATCATGTCAGACAACAAAGGTGACGTGTTTTTACATCCACGGGTGCCTTGAAAGGCCCAGCCCGATTGTTAAGATGGATGGAACCAATTATGAACTTTGGTCTATGCAATTCCGTATCCTGATGAAGTGCCACAAGAAGGAGCACATTCTAACAGAATCAGAGACCGAAGACAAGACTAGAGTGAATGCAACATGGAAACAAGATGATGCGTATGCCCGTATATGTCTATCTGGAACGTTGACTGTGGAGATTGCAGATGTTATTGTGAATCAGCCCACAACTAAGGCCATGTGGGATATACTGGCAGCAACATATGGCCAGTCCAAAAATGAAAGCTAGATTCTTCAGTTGCAATTTGATATCTTCTCTACTAAGTAGAATGACCACTTCATGCACATTTCTCTCATCTACGGGGCATGTTTGAGAGTTTGCATAGCTTCATGCCGATAACCAGTAGTACGGAACAACAACAGGCAAACCGCAATGCCACCATGACCGCAATATTTCTATCCTCTCTTGATTCGGAGTATGATGCATCTCGTACTCAACTACTAACAGGTGAAACTATTCCGCCAATGGAAGAGGTGTTTAAGAGATTGAGCAGGATCACTAATGCATCAACGTCTACAGCTCACCCTACTCCTGCCGCCATGGCTGCCACACAGGGCAGAGGAGGAGTGTCAAATTTTCGAGGTCATGGACCTCGTGGTTGAGGGGGAGGTAGACACCGTGGACCCTGTACTCACTGTCACCGTCGAGGCCATTCTGAGGAGACATGCTTTCACAAGCATGGATATCCGGCCTCTGCACGTGTAGCTGAGCAGACTGAGGCTACTGCAGCGACTCTTACAGATACTCAATTCGATGATATAGTCTCCTACCTTCGTGAGATGATTACTACACTGTCTTCCTAGTCTCCGGGATCTTCGGATGCTGCAGCATCGACTAAAGCATCTTCTACCTCCTCAGGTACCTCTTATGCAGTTACAAGTACTACCTGCTTGAATTTGACAGAATGGATTATGGATTTTGGAGCCTCCCATCATATGTGCGGCAGCAGAGAGCAGTTCACCAACTACAGGGCACTTGCACCAGGTAGGACGGTTGTCATGGCCAATGGGGTCAAATTGCCTAAATTTGGTAAGGGGGAGATCATTCTGACGCCTTCTTTATGCCTTCAGAATGTATTACATGCACATGAATTTCAGATGAATTTGTTGTCTATTAGTCATCTTATGAAGGATTTACATTGCCATGCCATCTTTGACCCTTCTACTTTTCTGTTTCAGGACATACTGACTTGAAGGATGATTGGAAGTGGCCTTGAGCAGAGAGGGTTGTATAAGCTAGCTGTACCATCATGTATAAGCTTGTTGTACCATCATTTGCTGGAGCTGCTACTATCCCTTCTGGTTCTGTTTCTCCTTTCCTTTGGCATCTTCGCTTTGGCCACCTCTGTAGAAGATGTGTCATGTTTTGCCGTAGATATCTACTCGTACCACATTGGATTGTGAAGCCTGTCAACTTGGGAAACACCATCGATCGTCATTTCTAGTTAGTTCGATTTGTCATAGTAGTCGGTCATTTGAACTATTTCATTTTGATATTTGGGGTCCGAGTCGTGTCCTTGATCTTCAAGGATATCATTATTATATGGTTGCTATTGATGAGTTCTCCAGATTATCTTGGGTTTTCTTGTTAAAACATAAGTCTGAAGCTATTATGTCACTATCACCATGCCAGATATTATGTTTGCAGTATACAAGGTCAGCCAATTAATGGACCAGCCTAGGAAGGCACATATGGATGCTATACATGATCTTGAGATACCTAAAGAACTCACCTGGTTCAGGACTACTACTCTGGAGGGATACACCCTTGGAGGTAACAGTGTGTGCTGACGCTGACTATGCAGGATGCCCCACGGACAGGAAATCCACTTCAGGGTTTGCAGTTTTTTTGGGACACTCCCTTGTCTCATGGAAAATAAGGAAGCAGATTGTAGTCACCAGATCAAGTGTAGAGTCTGAATACAGAGCCATGGCTCAAGGAAGTGCTGAGATGATGTGGGTTAGATCTGTGTTAACGGATCTTTTCATAGATGTTCCTCTTCCCTTGCAACTTCTATGTGATAACCAAGCTGCCTTGTTCATTGTAAACAATCCTGCATTCCATGAACAAACAAGCATATTGAAGTGGACTGGCATTGCACTCGAGATATGATACAGAAGGGACTCACATCTACATCTCATGTGTCTACAGGAGACCAAACAGCGGATATCTTCACCAAGGCTCTAGCCCGAAGTCCGTTTCAGAAGTGTTGGTCCAAGCTGAGCATGATAGATATATATGCTCCAGCTTGAGGGGGAGTGTTAAGTTAAATAGTTCACTATGTTATCTTTATGCAATTTCTTTTCCTCAGGGTACTTATCATGTAATTAACCCAGGGATGCTCTCCTATATAAGAGAGCCCACAAGTACTCATAATTCAAGGTTTTCTTTTCTGCCATCAATAATATATACGACGACCCCCTATACTTAGCTCAAACGATGTACTCAGAGTGATCAAAGGACAATGAAAGGAAGACATAACTCGTGCTGAGTATTGGTAAGTGAAAAGACTGCTATACTACAATGATGAATAAAGGAATGAAATAAAAAGAGATCAGTGATCCCCCTATACATAGGATTAAATAATCCTAAGTATAAAAGACTATAAACATGAGGAAAACTAAGGGATAAGATGTATAGGGTTTACCTCCCCTATACTTAGGGTAAAATATCTATAAGTATAGGCAGAAAAATAGAGGTAAAATGAATCAAATGAATAATTACATGTCTAATTCCCCCCTATACTAAGGGTAAAGCACACCCAACATATAGCATAATCATAAGATAAAGACGAGGTGTCACATGAAAAGAACGTATGATATGGACATTCTGGATCTATACAACTGCAGGGAGAAGTTAAAATATGGTATGAGATGCAAGTGATGTGAGTCGAAGACCATATCTCATACAAAATTAATAGGGACAACGTCAACGATCAGCAGAACCGGATTGAGATATGGCTACAGGCACTGACAACCCAAAAGGTGGAATCAGAAGACAACTCAGATATATCAATGCTTCCGTTGTCGTGAACCTCTCTGACCAAGTATGGTCCTTTCCATTTGCTTTGTAATTTCCCTGGAATTAATCTCAGCCTAGTATTAAATAACCATACTCTCTGGTTTGGCTCAAACTGTATATGGTTGATATGAGAATCATGCCATATCATCACTCTATCCTTATATTGTAGGCTACTCGAAAAGGTTGTATCTCTCAACTCCTCCAGGACTTCCAACACTGCTCTCCTCTGATCTATTACACCCTTGAGATCTAATAATAGCTTTGTAACAGCCCAAATTGACTTGTGCTTGATCTCCACAGGCAAGTGGCATGGCATGCCATAAATGAGATAAAAGTGAGATGTTCCCAAAGGTGTCTTGAAGGAGGTATAATAGGCCCACAAGATCGAGTCCAAAAGCTATGACATCCTTTTGGTCTGGGCAGATGACCTTCTGCAATATAGTCTTGATCTCCCTATTCGATACTTCAGCAATACCATTGGTCTGAGGGTGACATGGAGTGGCAACTCGATGGTCAATGGTGAACTCATTAGCAAGGACCCTTGCCTTATCGTTGTTAAAGTGAGTCCCCCCATCTGATATCAAAACTCTTGGTAACCTGAATCATGAAATGATATTTTTCCTCTGGAATCTGCATACGGTTTTAGCATATGCGGTACGGGGAGGGATGGCCTCAACCTAACAACTCATGTAATCTATAGCAAGCAGAATGGACTAGAATACCTAACTCTTAGGGAATGGACCCATGAAATCGATGTGCCATGTGTCAAAAATCTCACAGAAGTGAATGGACTGCATCAACATCATATCATGTTGTCCACAAGTTCCCATCCTCTGACAGTCAGTACACCTCTTCACGAACTCATCAGAATCCTTGAAGAGGGTAGGCCACCATAAGTCGGGTTCGAGCACTTTCTATGTTGTTCTCCTCCCAGAATGATGTCCTCCTGCCTCAATCTTGTGGCAGTATGTGAGGACATTGTTGTGCTCCTCATGAGGAATACACCAACGCCAGACACTATACCCCCCTTCATTATAATGGTGGGATCCTCCCAATGGTATGACTTGGCCTTCGCAAGGAAGGTGTCAAGTCGCTGTCTAGACAACCTTGTGGAACTTTATTGGCGACAAGATAGTTCACAATGTTAATGTATTGTGGAAGTAAGGTGATAACAAGAATCGCTCGTTTGGGAAGGTCTCTGTGATAGGTGCAATCTGATTATAATCCTCAAGGTTTTCTATACGAGAGAGATGATTCGCCACCACATTCTTGACTACAGGCTTATCCTTAATCTCAATATCAAACTCCAAGAGTAGTCAAGATCCATTCGGTCAATCTGGCTTTGGCATCCTTCTTTGCCATGAGGCATTGGATGGCGGTACGATATGTAAATATAGTCACTATAGATCCAAGAATATATGATATGAACTTATCCTAAACAAAGACTAAGACTAGCATCTCCTTATCAATCACGGTATAATTCCATTGATCGACATCCAAATTCCTACTAGCGTAGTGAATGGCATAAGAGAATCCATCCCACGTCTGTCCTAGCACAACCCCTATGACAAAATCAGAAGCATCTGTCATGATCTCGAATGGGAGAGACCATCGGGTGGCTAAAGGGCAGGAGCCTCGACAACTAATCCCTTGAGAGTATCAAATGATGCTAGACACTTATCATCAACAATGAACTTGGTGTCTTTCGTGAGTAGATCAGTGAGCAGTCGGGCTATACAACTGAAATCATGAATGAATTGTCGGTAGAAACCCACATGCCCCAGAAAAGACTGCAATTGTCGCAAGTTGGACAATGGATTGAGTTTCTTGATGATAGTCACCTTGTCCAGATCGACCTCCATGCCAATATTGGAGATGATATGGCCAAGGACCATCCTGAGTCATCATGAAATGACTCTTCTCCTAAGATAATACAAGGTTGACCTCTATGCAGTGATGAAGTATGGTGTAGGAAGTCAGGACAAGCATCAAACTCATCGCCATAGATCGAAAAGTCATCCTTGAAGATGTCTAAATAGTCACCCACCATGTCCAAGAAGATGGAAAGCATGCACCTTTGGAATGTAGCTGGGGCCTTACATAAATCAAAGGGCATCCATTTAAAAGCATACATACCAAACGGATAGGTGAATGTCGTGTTATCCTGCTCTTCGAACGCTATGGCCACTGTTTTAACCGAAATTCACGGCGTCTAATTATCTCACACAAGGCGGAGACAACCATGTCGCTGTGGCGACCCTCAATGAATCCCGATTAAGATCAACAATAAACCCACAACAGTATAAATCAAGCAATGAAAACCAATGTGGAGTCAAATTTATTTTTAACTCTACATAAAAGATGTATAGGTGCAAGTATGTAGAGAGTTCGAACACAGGGAGCAAGGCAGGATAGATCAACAATTGATGCACAAAAATGTGGTGTGATTAAGTGTCTACAATTATGCAATTTTTTGTGGGTTTTTGATTTTATATATTTTTTTGTTTTTAATTTTTAATTTTGTATTTTCTTTTTGATTTTCTGATTCTATGTTTTCTTTTTGTATTTTATATTTTTGCATTTACTTTTTCAATAATAGAGTATGTATACAATATAAGAAAGAGAGGAATGGAGTATTTATAAAAATGAGGAAAAATGTTCAAAAATTAGAGAATAAAATGCTTTTGGTCTTTTATATTTTTGAGATGTTTTTGTGATTTTCGAAGATTTTTCTAAATGCTTTTAGTATTTTTATAAGGGCAAAATACAAGAAAACAATGAATCAAGGTTCTGGCCGAAATTAAAATGGGAATGAAAAATAGCAGACAGTAAAAATTTTTTCCCAAATTAATTTTAAAATAAATACAATGAAATAAAGAAGCTACAACAACTGAGTTTATATTTTTAGAACTTTTCTAGGATTTTTTAGATTTTTATGAAGTTTTTAGGTGTTTTCAAATTTTTATGGTTTTTGTTTTGAATTTTTTAATGATTTTTGGAATAACACTAAAATATGATAAAACACACAAAATATATTTTTTTGGAATTTTTCAAAACGTTTTTATAATTTTTATGGATTTTCTAATGCAAATAGTAGTTAAAATGCATGTTTTTGATTTTTAATAAATATGAAAATGCAATAAAAATACAATACAAAAACATAGCTTGAATCAGCAGGCAAACAGGAGCCTATGGTATTTTTTGATAAATTTTTGAGTTAAAATGATGCACTAAATAAATAGAGAAAACATCAAGAAACTACACTACTAGCAAGGGCATAAGTGCAAATAAGTAAGCAACCAGGGGCCAAAGTGCAATTTCCACGCAAAATATAATACTGCAATTAAACTGTTATGGACTAAAAGTAAATCACAAGACTCGCATGGGTATCGCTACAAAAATGCCAATCCCCACGCGCGTACGCACGCGCCTGGCAGGGGCACAAGTGTGAATATCATAAAGTTTAAGGACCTGTATGCAATTGTTCCACAAAATGTACAACTAATTAAGAAGTTTGCTGGACTAAAATGTAATAACCAACTAAGCAATCCCTTGTCCGCAAAATAGCCATGCGCATGTGCTCGCGCACGTGCGCCTAGCTGGCAAGGGCTGGAATATTAATATGAAAATCGCAGGGTGTTTTTAGCAAATATTACAAATACTAAAACACGACAGATGAATGTTTCTGGACTATTAACTAAATACCAAAAACGGGGAGGGTTAAACAGCAAAATACCCTCATCCAAACGGATCGGACGGCTGGAGTGGCATTGATCCTACGGTTGGTTCCTCCTCGCAATCGAACGGTGGGGTGCCTCTCACTTATACACGTGGCGCCACCACAGGAGCCGATACCCTTTCGCTTGCAACGACCCAGATTAGATGCTCCTTGATCAATCGGATGGCTTGGGCACGAGAAGATCCAATGTCTGGCGTCAAAACTGGGGCGAGGCTGAGATCCAACGGCGCGCAGCAATGGTGGATGAACAAGTGAAGAACTCGCCTATGGCGAGTTTCCAAGCGATGCAGCTCCAATTTCCCACCACCTAGAGCGCGGATGATGGCTTCCTTAAGCTCCTGCACCCTCTCCCCGTCGAATGGGGACGTCGAAAGAGGCCCAGGTTCCACGGGTTGGTCCAGCAGTGGTGGCCGACCTGGGCCCTCGTTCTTCTTATTGATGCTCCTCAGATGGAGCCTCCAGACCCTGCAAAGAAACGCAAAGGCACGAAGAGATGGAGAGGAAGGGTTATGGGCAATTATTAATTGGAAATGGGGTGGAAAGGTGGTTGGGCGATGAACGGTCAGTGGTGGTCGGATCAGAGCTCCGGCGAGGGTGGCGAAAATGGGCGAAAAGCAAAATGAAGATGGCGATCGAATCTATGGCTAAAGTCAAGTAAAATAGAGCAAGAAAAATGAAGAAAAAGTGGACCTCAAGGGCTAGGATCCCAAGGTTGAAACCTCACGGCGGCGCAGCCGCCGGAGATGGTGTAATTCGACTTTAGGTGCTTCGCCGCACCTCGACTGAGATGGGGGGAGACTCCCCTGTCACTGGAGCTCAGCTCGACCCTCACCTAGAGATTTTTAGCGCCCAAAATCGGTTCAAAGAGGAGAAGGAAGAAGGGGGATCGGTTTTGAATGGTGGTCGAGTGGCTTCAAAGAATGAGGTGGACCGATCGAATCGTGGGTCCAATCCCCAAAAAAACGCTTGGGCGTGATTCATGGATAGATGGTGATCAAAAGTCGTGAAGAGATCGAACTCAAAGGGTGAAAGACGAAGCTTGGAAAAATCCATGAAGATGGGACAAAACCCATTTCTGACAGGCTACAGGAGAGGGGTCAGAGAGTTAAAATAGTAAATGATATTATTATTTTTAGGTTATTAAATAAAAAATGTTTATTATTTTATAAATTATTTTCTTATGATTTTTAATTATTTTTATGAGGTGTAATTTTACAAGTTCACTTTTATACCCTTTATAGATATATTACCTATATATTTTATTAATTTATTTTTATTTTGTATTTTTGATTTATTTAATTTTGTTTATTATTTTATATATTTATAAAATACTTTTATACACTTAAATATATTTTTATTTTATTTTTCTAATGTATTTAATACACTTAATAAAATATAAGTATGTATTATATAGGTATATGTATAGGTATTATACCTATGTTTTGTATATAGGTATTTTTATTTGTGTTTCTTTTGTATTTTATTCCTGTTTTAATGTACATATATATTATAAATAATATTTACAAAAATATAAAATTATAAAAATAGTGAATACTTAATAAATTGAATATTTTAATCTGTACAAGTATACAAGTAGGGTCCAAAACTCAACTTTCAAACCGTAACTCCAAAAAATACGAAACCACCTCCATTAAATAGATTATTTTACACTATATACAATTAAAGGTGAGTTTGGTACATTTCGAGTTTTTATTTGCAAGATATAGGTCTGGGAAGTTGGAGTTTTGAAATCTTATTCAGACCATAACTTTTTATCTGTACATTATTTTTAAGTGAAATTAATTTTGTATTTTTATATAGGGATTTTTACCCGGCAGACCCTGTAATCATTGGCAATTACCTTCACGACCTTTAAAACAACATAATTCCCCACTCGACCTCGTAAACTTACTCCGTCTTACCCAACAGACCTTGCCGTTAATTTGAGACTTCTTGAGTTAACTAGCTTGGGTTTAAGTTTAGTTAATCTAACCCTAAAAAATCTAATGGTTGGTTTTTTCCCTTCTCTCTCTTCCTTCTTCTCTCCCACTCCTTTCTTGGGAGAAGCACCTCGTGGACGGGCAACACCCCACTGTGAGCAATCGTCACGCCGGCAAGCATCTTCTTGAGGTCCTCGTCATTCCTTCCGACAAGGAGGAGATGCCTATGTACGATCCTCGTCTTCTTATTTCCTTGGTGGCATTGCCCGCGAGCTCAAGGACCTCAACAACGAGATACTCAAGGACAACGACGAGGGAGATCAATGCATCTGTAATACCTGGAAATATACCTGTAAATCTCCAGTCAAAGCCACGATAAGCCCAACTCCCCCCGCTCTCTGTAAGCATCAGGGACAGGGCATGAAACAGAGGGTGTCTTCCTTCCTCCATAGCCTTGCTCTCACCTCCCACCCACTCTCAGAGCCTCTTCTCGGCAGGGATTCGCCGGAGGAGGAGCATTACTAACACTATTCTTCCTCGCTGCGACACCCGCTCTCCTTCGCCATGCCGAGGCCCTCCAGATACCCAAATCCTTCAACCATCCTAACATTCTCAGAGAACTCGAATTTAGTTGTTTATCATTGATTCAGATGGGAAAGGTGGGCATCTCCAACAGAAACTGCGACACGGGGCTCCACTGGACGTGCGTGGCTACTTGGCACCTCCGACCGCAGCTCAAGGACATCTGGACTCGTAATGGTAGACCATAGGGTGGTCTTCCCCAAACCTCCCATCCCGACGATCGAGACGACCCCCAACTTGACATCGCTCCCGCCTTCACGTAGGATGCGGATGACGGAGACTCTGTTGCCTTCCCGTACCACGACGTAGTGCGTCTGTTTCTCCTCTGAGATGTCCTCACGGTTGCAGTTCCATTTGGGTGAAAGTGGTAGTTACTCTTCTCCTATTCTATGTCCTCGAACCTCTCCAGAAGGTCGACGATCTTGGACCCGAAGCAACGGGGGAAGAAGCGGAGGGCGTCGAGGATGTCGTCTGTGTCGAAGGCGGCATGCTTGAGCGTGGAGAGCCAATCGTGGAGGTTGGGATCGGTGATCGGGATGGGGAGCTGGTCGGTGGTGGTGAGGGACTCGTTAACGATGGACAGGACCGACTTGAGCCGGTCGAGATTATCGCGATGGTTGCGGACGGAGTTGTAGGCGCGTGAGTGGGGGTTTGTAGGAGGAGTTTGTAGAGCTTGTCGAGGACAACCCTCACCGCCACGCGATCCGCTCGCTCCACGAATGACGAGCTTCTTGTTCTTACACAGAGAGCTGACGATGGGTGTACTTGAGGACGACGACGAGTGTGGAGAAAGGGAGGAGGAGGAGGGTGAGGAGAGTGGTAATTAATGTAAATTCGATGAATAAAATGGGTATAATGTGAAAGAATGTAATAGAATCCGGTTAATTTTAACGGCTCAATGGATGAAGGTTAACCAAAGGGTTTGTAGGATAAAGGTCAACAAGTTTACGGGGATGAGGGAGGAATTACAATGTTTCAAAGGTCGTAGAGGTAATTGACAAAGATTATAGGGTCTGCTGGGTAAAAATCCCTTTTATATATTAAATTATCTACAACTTTCATGTATAAAGTTTCTTTATTTGAGGTATAAAAAGTGGAACCAAAAATAGGTCCCAAAATGAATAAAGAATGAAGGAATTTCATTGTATTTTTACCCTTATCTCCCCCTACTTTATTCCTTGTCGACCTATTCATCAAGATGACTTGGTCTCGGGGTTTTGGGTCATAAAATATTTACAATATTATATTCTTTTTCTTTTCTTTTATTTATTCTATAATTTTGGCTTTAATTGAAGTGTTCTATACACTATTTACATGTACATGCATGAATGCTAAGATGCTCTAATTAAGGGTATTTACATGCATTTGTTAGGATTTTTGATGCCAAAATGATAGAATAAAGATGTGAAATGTGGCTTCATCAGCCACCTGATTCTATCCCGAGTACCTGTCAGGGAAACAATAATGACACTTTTTAGCTAGCCTCTTGATAATCTGATCAATAAATGGCAGCGGGAAAAAATCCTTCTTAGTGGGTTGTGATGAATCCATGATTATCGCCTTTATTCTTTCATTTTGACTAAAATCCTTAGTAAAATGCATGTCAATAATCACTAATTCCCATACATTAACATTTTAACCACAACTATTAATATTATATAATTAACACTTATTTTATCCAAAATAAAAGAATAAAGATAAAAAGAAAAAAGGAAGGTTGTAGATATGAGATAAATACAAACTGATCCTAACCCCGAGACCAGGTCAATATTGACCGAGTCGACAAAAGAAATAAGTAGAGGGAGATAAGGATCTTAACTTATAAAAATATCAAGAAAATCAAGACCAAAAATATAATTTATCCATTTTACACCATGTAAATACTTCACCTATTTTATTTATCATGAAGACAATCTCAAACTAAAATATTCCTTTTACAAACATTGTTCATAAAAATATATATTATTTTATAAAAAAATCAGAAATCATTTCAGCACAAAAATAATTAACCGTAATGGACTGAAAATGTCGTAAAAGCCGCAAAAGCCAACTTCCGAGGTTCAATACTACTTATAGAAAACTCCAAACGGACCAAACTCACTTTTAAAATCCATTTTATACTTAGTACTATTTATTAAAAATATCAAAAAATATTCGAATAAAAACGGTGAGTTTCAACATTTTGGACCCATTGTCTAATATGTATTATATGTAGAATCTACTCAGATTTTTAATTAATTAACCATAAACCTGAATAATTTAATTTGTTCTCCTAAAGCATTCTAAAATTATATAAAAATATAAAAATATAATTAAGAAAAAATACCAATAAAATCTGGAGGCCCGAATCCGCTACTTAATTATCCGGGTGTCATAACTCGGTCGTATGAACTCCGAATTGAGCAAACATGGTTCCAAAAATTATATTATTTAATTATCTATAAAATGACACTAGTTTTGCTAAAATCGGAGTTAATACAAAAAACATGGTTTTCGGGTCCATATTGGTATATTGTACAATAAACTGTAATTTATATTATTACTATAATAAGTAATTTATTTTATTAATTAATTTATTCTATTTATTTAGGATTTTAATTTATTTTCTTATCTTTTAATTATTAATTTAATAAATTAATTTTATTTCTTTATTTCCATTTTCTCTCACCATTTTTTGTCTCTTACTTTCCCCTTTTCCTCCTTCAACCTCCGATTCATTCTTCCTTTCTTCTTCCACTTCCGCCTCCGTCCAACGACCTCAATGACCGGCTAACGCCGGCTCCTCTCACTGCACGCCGGTGACCAGATCCATATCTCTCTATATATAGTCGATCACCCCCTCAAGTCTTGCCATTTTTCTTCCACCCAAAGCTCCGAGAGAACGAGTTCAGTGACAACAGTCCTCTACTTTCCGTTGAGTGAGTGCGAAGGAGTTTTGGCGCAATCCAACGGCATCGTCGACAGCTCCACCGTGTGCAAAGCCCCCGTGATCTTCACCGTCACATCGAGGCAACAAACCGCAGGAGCTCCGTCGAGTTCTAGCATCACAGGTGCATCATCTCCGTATCCACCATCGTGTCTCCATTTCGTTCAGGTGCAAACATCTACGAATGGAGCACCTTCTACAGGGAACTAAGCATCATCATCGATAGCCTCAATAACATGCGTATGCATCTCTACCCATGAGTCGAGATTTGAACCTCCACTACTGGAAGATGTGCATCATCATATGCTTTATGCGAGAAACTCAGCCGAAACCACCATCTTAGATCTACAAACGGTGAACAAATCCGAGGACTAGCATCGTAGATCAAGTTAAATTAGAACATCCCTAAATCCATTTTGAAGCATTGTTGCCTGTAACTCTACGTGAGAATTTGGGGAGGAATGGGGGCTTCTTCCATATTCATACTCAGCTGCATGATCAGAAGTCAATCTGACTATTCAAAAAAGTCTTTACACCACCGCTCGATCGGATCAATCTAACGCCAGTTACTGAGACACGTGTCGAAGCTCGCTTGAAGACGCTGCCCCACCACTCTTTGCGGTCACATGTAATGTGCGTGCAGAGTTAGATATTTTGGGATATTTGCAGGTTAACCTTCGAATTCTTATTAATCACAAAAGGGTCCTGACAGAAGCACCTCACGAGGACAAACACATGCTTTACTGGAATTATTGCACAAATACACCTCCTTGTTCAACAATTTTGGCAGAACCCCTATCTTTCCACAAATTACATCTATATCCCTCATAATGTATACATAGTAGTATAAATACCATATAATAACAAAAAATCCTAAATAATAAAAATATAATGAAATACATATAAATACCGTATTATATAATATATACAAAAACAAAAAGATATACATAAAGAAAATAAAAATTTCTTAAT
The DNA here is from genome assembly GCA_037367405.1 of Ottelia alismoides. NCBI lineage: Eukaryota > Viridiplantae > Streptophyta > Magnoliopsida > Alismatales > Hydrocharitaceae > Ottelia > Ottelia alismoides. Next base: position 406,599 of record JAZKJV010004104.1, read on the forward strand.
GTTTTTGAAAATAAACAATTTTCTTTTATTAATCAAGCATTTAACAACATAAAAAAATATAACAAATTTTTTAAATCATAACAAAGATATAAAAATGCCTCTAAAAATTTTTAAAAATTATTATTAGTGTATTTCACTATATTTTACATATTAAGTAAAGAATAAAAATCAAATAATGAAATAGTAAAAAATCAAAAATTCATAAAACTTGTAAAAAATCATAATTAAATAAAGAAAAGTCACCTAAAAATGCACAACCTATCATTTTAAAGATAATTTCGTTTACTTTGCAATACAAATAAAATAAAACAATTTCGCACTCTTTACTCTTTTAGAAATAAAAAAATACTACACAGTTTTCAATAAAACTCAATTTTGTCACATTAAAAATAAACTAAAATTCATAAAAAACCTAAAAACCTCTAAAATCAATAAAACAATAAAATAAAATTAGGAACATAAAGATAACTAAACAAAAATTTAAATAATAATTACAAATTATTTTTTAAAAAATAAAAAAGAGTAAAATTACTTAAAAATCACGAAAATAATATAAAATCCAATAAAATTCAAATAAAGATACGAAGAATTACCTAAAAATAAAATGAAAATTAGCAAACTGTTTACCTTAGATTTTCTAATGATTTACCCTTAGTTTCAATAGTTTACCTCCCTGAGTTCGATGTTCCCGTTCTTAACTGCTATACACTTAAGTTTAAGAGTATAAATAAAAATAAAAAAGATTAATTATACCTTAATATTTTCTGACAAACCTCACCTGGTCAATACAACGACCGCAAAAGCGATTATTTCTGTCTCTTTTGTAGGAATATAGAAGCTGATCAGGTGGCATTTTTCAGAGGCGCCATTGCTGGGGAGGCAGCACTAGGGCATATCGCGAAGACGTTAGGACTAGATTTTCGATTTTATTTTCACGATCTTATTTCTGTGACTTCACGACTTCTTGTTTCTAATTTGTACAGCACAGGTTGCGCCGCACAGTTGAGAATAGAGAAGTCGAGTAGTTTAGAATTTTTGTAATAAAAATATATAAAAATTGTTCATAAGATAGGGCCCCTTCAGGGTATCCCGACTTGTACCTCTCTCTCTCTCTCTCTTCTTCTCAGGGTTTGTTTCACTAGTGTTGTACACCTAGTGGAGCAGGGCACCCACCGTGGATTTCTCACTCGTTATTTTTCTCGATAGTTTTCTGTAGCTTTTCGAGATAAGTGCTAGTTAGGACTTCTTGATTTTCCCCCTTCTTTGTGTACAGTAGATTAGATGCTTGCTTAGGTTACGAAAACTAGGCGCTTGTATGTAAGGTCAAACCCAAAAAAAATGTTAGACAATTTCTCTGAAAATATCCATAAAAGTGAAAATTGAAAGTTAAAACAGGGACTGCTAATTCTATTGGACTTAAAATAAACATAATGACTCCCATGTCTTGGGAAAGCAATCCCCGAAATTGCATCGTAGGTACACTCTCCAGATTCAATGAGTGAGAGATGACCCATAAGGTAGAGCTAGAGTCTGGGTTTCTTTCAAAATACTACTTAGTTCATGCTTTTAATCACCTTATCTTCAGTGGGTACGTACGGATAGTCGAAAATGGTCCGAGTTTACTTAGCAGAGTGGGAGGTTCAGAGGACACTGCGTAAGGCTCCGTCCTCAAGTAACATGGGTAGCCGGAAACGATCCATACTTACTTCCATACTATCTGATACTGGGTGATTCCTGGTGAGGACTCGAGACAGTACGATGTAAAAGCTTTGAGAATCTATCCGATCTCGCTAATATGTGATAAGATTGTTTGCCAGACAACCTTAAAATTGACAAGATAACCAACCCAACTCTTACGGCCATCACAAGGGTTACATTGGTGAAATCAGGGTTCGCTTTGCATTTGATTACGGTGTGAGTCCAATATTCTAAGATCTTGATTAACTATAATCAACAAGATGATGGGAAGGCGATTGCTTCGGTTGACCCTGACCGATCCTCTCTCTTACGAACCTACGCATTCATCCATATCAGTTATGGATGTCTCTCATACCAAACCAAAATCAAAACGAGTTTCTACTTCTAGGCGTGACTCTAACCCTGAAAGCTTGTCGTCGGTTTCTTTTCCTTCTCATTCCCATTCATCATCACCTCAAGCTACAGAAGATCATCAGCAATTACTTATTGATCTGGCCAAGCCTGACCTAGATTCTTTCTCCTTCCTAGACGACATGGATGGCAAAGGACCACATACCACCTCTGTAGTCATTGATCAGGCTGCAATCAACAATGATTTACTTGCTTCCTTTGAGACAATGCAAAATCATATTAGGGAGAAAGGGAGACTCATGAACGATGTTAGAGCCAAACTGACTCAGCTGAGAGAGCAACGAGACCATCCTGCATCTGAGAACCCAAGAGCTGATAATCATGGAGCTGAGGATCAAGAGAAACCTGATAGAGTAGAGAGACCGCCACTAGATCAGAACCACAAGATGTAGTAGCTCTACAACTCTGGAGCTACTACGACCCATCAGTGTATCAGTCTCCCTGTTATTCACAGGAACTTTGAGTTCCAACCTCAGACATCGAGCTTATGCCCATGTTTCACGGGCTTTCTACTATGGAGCCACACCTGCACCTTCAGGAGTTTGAGATGATCTGCAGTGCGGTGCACGATGCGCATGTGAATGAGGATACGATCAAATTGATCACTTTTCCTTTCTCCCTCGTTGATCGACTATCCTACTGGCTGAAACACCTAGGGAGATATGTGTTGACATGGGAGGAGCTGAGAACCACATACTTGAACAAGTATTATCCTCTCGGTCGAATGAATGCTTCTAGAACCATGATCAGTAATTTCACCATGATCGGGAGTGAGCAGTTCCACAAAGCATGGGACCGATTTAGAGAGCTCATTGATTGGTGTCCCCATTACGAACTTTCAAAGTTAACTCTATTACAGAGTTTCTTTAGCGGACTGACACCAAACTTACAGGGATTGGTGAACGTAGCGTGTGGTGGATCGTACTTCTCGATGCACGAAGATCGAGTTTGGGTCATTTATGAGAAAATGGAAGAGAATTTTACCACGATGTACCGAACTCGGGTCTACAACAAGACGAAGCCACCTATTTATCACTGGCATTCTTGACGGATCCAGAAATGCAGCGTTTAAAAATGTGTTTTTATTGTTCGTGTTAAAATGATTTTGTCGTACGTTGTAGGCGGCAATCGGAAACAGTCAAGAAAATAACCACATAAAATATAATCAATTTTTAATCAAGTGGTTTTATGTCTATTTTACTTGGGCAAGTCCCAAGGTTGAACACAAGGAAGCAAAGGAACAACCTAGAATTAAGTCTGTCAAGATTCGTGTACGGTTTTCGAGGCGGTCTTTTTTTTGGAAATTTAAATGCAACAAAGGGATGCAGAATGCACTTTTCTCTTATTTTAGGGACTAAAATGTAAAACACATCCAAATGATGTCAGAAAAATATGAAACTTGGCCACAATGTAAATTATGATGAAATACGTGTATAGTATTTTTTTTGGAATTTTTGAATGCAATATGAATTTTTTATGAATTTTTAAATGCAAATAAAATGAATTTTAATATTTAATTATAATAAATATTAAACCTAATTCTTTTCAAGGAACAAAATTATGTAAGATCTATCACTAGATGATTGATCTCAGAAAAATCTTGAACCCCGAAATTGTGAGATCTAATACCGATTAAAAATTAAACACTAAAATATGCAAAATAATTTTTACAAGGCAATTATGCGTGCAAATGCAAACCTTTTTGGGCACAATGTCAAGCACAATTAACTCTACAATAGGTGATTTTTTGAGAATTTTTAGAACAGTGATTAATCAATGGCAAATTTAATAGCAAGAAATGGGTAAAATATGTAAATTTCCACAAAACAATTATTTATTTATTAACCATCAATCACAAAAATAGCCATAATATGTCAAAATGTAGAGAATTACTGGAAGAAGATCATACTATTTTTTGATAAATAAAACAATGTAGAGAAGATTTTCAAAATCACAGAGGAACACAAAGGTCTGATTGTAATTTAAATAAAATAAATAAAAATGCAGAAGGGCCTAGATGCAATTACCGATAATTAGGGGCATTTTTGCAAAATTCCCAGAGGGGCATGTGCCCTCTGGTCGGCGGGGGTTGACTTACGAAATGGAGGATCTCCGAGGGGGTGCTCTGTAATTAGCTCAAACGATCACGTACGATGTATGTGACCCATGGGTTTTGGCGTAATAAAGAGGAGGGCCCGGGGGCATCTGGAAAATGACCCACGTGGTCACTTGCTGGGCACGTGACCCGTGGGGATTAGATCAAGGACTGGTGCGCCGTGGCGGAGCACCGCCTCTTGCGGCGAAGTCTGGCCGAGGCAGTGATTGGGCAGAACTCCGGTGGACGCGTGGTGCTTCAGGGTGCGTCTGATGATACTCTGTATGTGAATGGAGCAAGGTGGAGGAGGGCGGAGGTGTACGGTGGTTGTCGAAGAAGAAGGCGGGGATGTTGGAGGTGACACCTTCTAGATGGCCGAGGACGACCGACGTCGTGGAGGTGTTGGCTGAAGATGGTTGTCGTTGATGGAGGCCGACGGAGGGTTAAAGTCGATGGAGAGCTTTGACGATGGCGAAGGCGGAGATAATGGCGTGTTGGCTCTACAAAGATCGAAGCGGAGCAACCACGCGGCGATGCGCGGCATTGCAACGGCTGTGAGGGAGACCGGACCTCGCCGATGAACGAGGGGCGCGCTGTCACCGCCCTCCTCAGTTGCTTGCTATCGGCAGATGGGTGTCACGGAGGGGCGGTGGTAGTTTTTATAGGATAAGGAGGGAGGCTGGAGAAGGAAGGTCTTGGGGAGATTGGATTTGACGATGGGATCGAGGAGATCGGAGGTGATTCGCGGAGGAGATCGGCGATGGGCGACTTTGGGGGAACGACGGGATTCGCGGCGGTGATTTCGAAGGGCAGCGGCGACGGTGCTCGATTTGGAATGGGGACCTGGGAAGACAATGAGGGCGGGTCGTCCGATCGGGCGTGAACGGACGGCCCGTAGAGGGCCATGTGGTGTAGGGGTTGAGGGGGTGCGACACGTGCAGAGCACGTGCCTGGGAGGCACGTGCGTCGTTTATTATTTTTTTTATTTTTTTATTATTTATTATTTATTATTCTTTATATTTTTATAAAGTCGTTAATAATAAAGCCCAAAAATGGCTAACACATGGCGGCACCAGGTGCGGCCACGTGTCGGCATCACAAAATTCGAAAATAAAAGATTTTGTAAAATTGATAAAAATAGTAAATGACCTCGGATCAAAAAAGTTTCTTCACGAAAATTGCTTGTTTCGATGAGATCTACAACTTTTATGAAGACAGCAAAACCAAAATCGATCATTTGCACTAAGTGGTATTTTTGGGGTATCCCATGTACATAGAACACCTTAATTTTGGGGGTTTGTAATTTTTATGTCATTTTTAGATCAGATAAAAATCCGGAAAAAATATAATAAATTAGAGATAAATAAATACACATTAATCTAATTTTTTTGGATTTCTATTAATCAATAGAATATGTACATAAAATATTAGGTCAAAAACCGCTAAAATATACAGTATACAAAAGGGGCCAAAAACCCAACTTTCACATATTCGCTCCGACTCACTTGACTTGGTCTTGTTTTGAAGGTAATTGAATGTACATTAGTTTAAAAGTGAGTAGGATTAAATCGGACACTGGATGAGGAAGATATGAGGTTTTTAGTCCAAAAATCCTGAAACTAGGGTTTGGGTTTTTAGTACATTTATTTGGGTTAGTTATTTTTTTGTATTTTTCCTTTATTCTTGTTAGTGATATATACAGAGTGGAGGTAGTTTTGGCTTATTCGGAGTTAGCGTGAATGAGTTAAAAATCGGAGAAGTTAGGCTATTTACAGGTCAATTTAGGCTTAGATTTCTTGCTTCTTATTTTGTGCAGAAATTTGTGCTAAAATGCAATTCTTATGAAAACATGCATGAATGCTAATTATGCAGGATAGGTGCCGAAATGATGTTGATTTTAGGGGATTTGAGCTTAATAAATGAGATTTAGAGTGATGAATCCGAGATTCATCATCCCCCTATACTTAAAGCATACTCGTCCCTGAGCATCAAAAAGAAATGCCATGAAGTGAATTGGGTTTCATACCAAGATCATGAGCTGAAGGTGAAAGTGAATCTAGACTCGACCTTTGGATTATTAGTGTGGCGGAACTTCTGTGAGATCAACAGTCCTCAAGTTCTACAAATCATTGCTACAGTTTCGGCTCAAAAGTCATCTTAGATCAATCATCTTCCCAAAGCACAGCCTATGAACATTGAACAACCGACTCATGTGTGTGAAAGGTTTTAGCTCTTCCCACCCAAAATGTCGGACTACCGCGCAAACCTCCTCTCAAGTAACTCGTCCTCGGGGAGTCAGGTATTTCCTTCTAAGGTCTGTCGCGTTGTGTTCACAATCGAATTGGGGGAGAAGTTAGAAAAGACTGAGAAAAAAACTGGAGGGTGACCAGTGTAGTCACCTCTCCTTGTGAAGATGGCCAGTGTAGCTAAGTCTCCACCAAGATCTGCAGGTTTCTTGAAGCTTGGACCTTTTTGGTCAGGTATTTATTTGGTAGTTGCTTCTTTGTATTTGGATTTTTTGATGGTTCTGCAAGGATCTTGTTGTGCCCCCCGTACATTTTTTGGGGACTTAGAAAAAATTTTGCCCAGCCGTCCATCCCTTCTCCGAAGCTTTATTTCAACCCGTACTCTGGTCTTTAATTTCCATGCTACCAGAAAAGAAACTCACACAGTCTTCCAACATCCCGTCTGAGTTGAGCTAAGTGCATAGTGCGAGAGTACAAATTAATTCCTTATTCCAGATTTGTACCAGAATGAAAAGAACAGGTTAGACACTAAGAGTCAAATTCTGCACATTGTCATGTGGAACTTAAAGAATTAAGTCAACGACCTGATGTTTCTAAAATCCTATTTCTCGGTGAAGTTCCTCTGAAAATTAGGTGTATTAAGGTCAAGTCCAGACCACTCTTGGTTTCAGCTCATAACTCGGTTCAGAACCCGATGACTTTTCGTAGATGCAAATAAATGCGATGCTGGATGATGCGCAGGTGTGTGGAATGCAGACACTCTTTTTTATACAAGGGAATTTTTATTTTATTTTTTTATGCAGAAATGAATAAGAAGCCATTTTTTCAAAAATTTTGGGCATAATCAGTGTTAGTAGCATTTTTTTCTTTTTCTGTTGTTTTTGTTGTTGTTTTTTTATTTACCCATCTCGTAAATACATATAGACTTACGTAAAAGTACGAGGTATGGCTAAAATATATACACAGTATATATACAGACCCTCATATACTTAGCGAGTGTTGTGTCCTCAGAGCACAAGAAGCGTAAAGAAGACATAGCTCGGGCTAAGCGTAAGAGAGTGGAAAATTGTTATACAATGGTCTGCCCCCCTGTACTTAGACTGTAAATAGTCTAAGTATAGAAGAAGAGCGCAAAGAGAGGCAGTCGGAATACGTAAATGAGGAGAGTATATACATGTGTCGATTCCCCCTATACTTAGGCTTTGGTCAGCCTAAGTATAGAAGAAGGGTGGATATGGAATGATCGGGAGATAGGAGTATGATGCGGGAAAATGATATATACAAATGGCATTGGTCCCCCCCCCCTATACTTAGGCCTTGGCCTAAGTAGAGGAAGAAGCTGTACAAGGAGACCGATTTTGTCGGGAGGGAGGGTGGGTAGCCGATGATTAAGACAGTTTACAACTGATCTTTTTGTGAGCCTGTGATGGGAGATCGTAATGATGAGACGGTGATGAAACATGTGATTCCCAACTATTATCAATGTCATCCTCAGAAAAATCATGATGGATAGTAGATGAAACATTTGAGTCAGATGAAAGGTAGCCATCATCAGAGTTATCCTCAGAGGAATAGTATTGGAAAGTGGGCACACTCCAGATATTCATGTATTTTTATTTCTTCAATTGTTTCCTCAAAATTCGTTCCTTTTTAAGATCAGTCGGTTTGTCCTCAGATGAATATTCAGATGCTCCGGTCTCAGTCAGCTTATAAGAAATAATTCCAATGGACTTGTGGAAGGTAGGAGCATCAGCTTTGGATGAGTAATAATTAGGAAAGGGAGCTGTCCAACGAGAATCGAATTTTGGATCCTTGCGAAGATATGGCTTTAGAGCTGTCGAACAGACTTCACTCATGTAGACTACATTTTCCGGACCTGATGAGGGATCATCAACTGATTCCTCTTCTGAAAGGTCAAAGGTGACTTTCTTTTTCTTGTTTCGTGAAGGTGTCGGTTCACTTGAGTATCCAGATGAATAGCCATTAGAATTCTTCTCCTTGGTCGGTGTTTGGGCTGCATGGTTGTTCTTAGTCTTCTGAATGTTGGTGCACTCTCGATTTGGGAGGATTTGGTCAAGATAATCAGAGTAGGTTGCTCCAGGGTGCGACTATGCATATGTCTCAGGATTGTAGTAGAAGGATTTGTCTATTTTGAGATCCACGAGAATTGAAATACCGGGGAGAGTCTCTGCATGTTCATTCTCAATTGATTTGACATTGGAGCATTCCTGTGTCAAGTTGATGTAATCCATATAGTAAGCATAGGTTGACCCAGGGTGTGACCATGCATAAGTCTCCGGATCATATGATTCATATGCTCGATTTTCCATGGTGAGAGCAGCTGGGAATGGAGCAGGGGGAGATTCTCTAAACCAATAGTCTCATCAACAACCGCTATCTCTGGTGTCGTAGCGGGGTAGGGCTCTTCTACCATTTCATAGTTACGATTGTCAGGGACTTCGTGGGTTGCCTCAGATGATCGTGGTTCCTCAAAGACATGGTCAGATATAAGTGACTCCAATGCTGTGAAATTTATTTGCCTAGTCTCACAATCAATAATTGCCTTAGACAATGCTAAGAATGGCTTTCCGAGAATAATTGGAGACTGGGTGAATTCTCCTTGATGCTCAATATCAATGATCGTGAATACCATTTTGAGCGGAGCACCTTGGAATTTCATGATGACAGAAATGATTCCTCTCGGCCGCTTTATTGGTCGGTCCGCCAATTGAACAATCTCTCGTATTTTCTTGATCGGTCCGAGTTTTAGTTCGTGAAACACAGAGGTCGGGAGGATATTGATCGGTGAGTCGTCATCAATTCAAGCATGGGTGAAAATTGTGTCTTTGATTTCACAGTCAAATCTCGGCAACCGCTTCACTATGCGGCTTTTGGTTTTTCTCCTCAACACCAAGGAGGAGGCCATTGACAAGATATGTCTTTCAGTTTTTGTTCTAATCCTTCCCGACTTTTTGTTCATTAATTTGTCCATTAAAAATTTTTTAAGGTCGTGGAAGTGTTCAATGGCCTTTATAAAGGGAAGTTCAAAAATCAAGTGTTTTTCCAGTGCTTGCCTTAATTTTTATGAAATTTTCTGGATTTTCGATTTTTTGTAGTTTTCACATATTTTAATTTTTTTGGTATGATGATGTGATGTCTTCCAAAGATGAGTAGGGACCTTGATAATTAGAGTAAGGGTTAGAGGCATAATTATTTGTAGGTGAATAATAAGCAGAAGTTTTGATGTTAGAATCATCCCTAGGTTTTTGAATATCCTCAAAAATTCATTGTGAGATCCAATCCTTTCCTCATTAATTTTTATATCCGAGCTCCCATAGAATGAGATTACTCGGTCGGCAAATTTTTAAAATCTATCCTCCGTCAATTCAAATCTTGTTTTTATCCTCGAAACATTATCCTCAAAATTCTGTTCATGATCAATCATGGGAGCAGTCAGTATGTGTTCAATAATTTCGTCTTCCATTTTCCTGTATGTGGTAAGAGGAGAGTTTCTTGGAATATCCATTATATGATCATTTTTTGAAAATTTCTCCTAAAAAATTATGGAAGGTGGCTGCTCATATGGTCCAGGCATGTGTATTTGATCTGAGTAGAGTTCAATCCTTTGATCATGATTGGTCAGACCTTGATATTGTGGAGTCAGCATACAGGGTTAATGTGTGTCTAGGAGGTCAGTCCAGTCCTCTGTATGAGTATCATGTCTGAAGAGGGGTCTGTCGTGGTCAATCCAACGTTGATGATCATTCAATGCATGTCTTTCCATTTGGGCTTGGTTTCTCTGCCAGTCATGAGACTTAAAGGGATTTTGATCTTGAAATGTTTCATTGGAGAGAAACTGAGAGTAAGGTGGTTTAGTCTAAGATGGTAGGTGGTCATGTGCGGTTGGATGATTTGAGTAAGGATTCAATGAGGGGGGCCGAATACATCCACGGGTGAAAGTTTTCCGCAAATGTTGGAGGATTATTGAAAGAAGAGGATGTAATTGGTTTCGTCCTAACCGAGACAGAATTATTTTCATATTAATGTTCGGTCATTTTTGAAAGAAATGATGGGTTGGATCTGCAATAGTTTTTGGTCAAAAGGTCCATGATGAGAATTAAATCAAGAGATGAGATAGATGTTTTGTGCGGGATAGTCAAAAGATGTTTTATCAAATGTGCGGATTTTGATATTTGAAAACGGTTCATGCACACCAATGCAAACACAAATCAAACCCCGAGTTCACCAACTCACACAATGAAGCCGTAAGACTTCGGCTATTATCTTTTTAATTTTAATTGGTGATAAATCAATCTTAGCAACAATTTAGTGAGTTGTTAGGTGCTGAAATTTTCTTACAGACTGTCCCGAGTTCGTACGACTAGTTGCATCCACTTTCAGCCAGTATAGGTGTAAGTACGGACCGTAAAATGGCTACCCGTGTTACTTAAGGACAGAGCCGTACGCAGTGTCCTTTAAACCACCCACTCTGCTAAAGAAGTCCGGACCGATAACCGGCTACCCGTATTCCTCACTGAGAAGTAGCGAATCGTTTTTAAAATCAGTAGTCTGAATGAAAATATCGGAACTTGGTTCTAACCTTAAGTGTTGTCTCTCGCTCACTCAGAAAAATAAAAACATCCAAGGTCGAGGTTACTCTCCCGCAAAAATTCTTGATTTTATGATTTATTTAAAATCAACTATATTTAGTAGTCCCAAATTTTGTTAGGTGATCACCGAAGATTTTAAGTGAGCAGAAATACACATCTACCGTCCAATCCCAAGTTCCTTTTAAAATTATGTGACAAAACAAGAGGGAGAAATTCGGAAAAAGCCGATGCACGTGAAAACATTGATGTATGCTCAGTCAGAAGACATACAGTGAATCCTCGCAATCTCCATGTGGGATGCTAGACAGAAATTGAAAATTATTCTATATGAAATGCAAGCCGATGAAAAATCGCACCTTAGCAGAAAGTTCTATTAGCAGGGAAGAAATGAGTTAAATTTTGGTTAAATTGAAGGATCTAGATACGTATCAGTTAATGTGAGTGTGGCTTATTCCTACGAGCACAGTCAAAAATTAAATTTCTCTGAGAGCCGTATGTGCAGGTCTATCCAATTCACCACTCAAGTTGGGCCCCACCCTCACCGGAGAGTGAAACAGGCCACGACATACCACAGAATAAAGCTAGAGGTCCTTTTACACACGCGAGAGTCCAAACGGACACCGCTGTAAATGTACAATAAATTACAGAAATTGAAATTTGCAGAAATAAACCTAGACTCTATGCTCTCTCATGACTCGACTCGATCTTAATTTTATCTGTGGCTTTTGCCGAAGTCAGCGAAGTTACGTCAGTTCTTGAAAAACCGCTCTACGTACCAGGTACCTCACAAGAAAAAATAAGAGAGAGAATTTGTAAGAGAGTGACTCAATAAAATATGAAAAATAAATGTTGAAAATAAATTGCAAGAAAAATATGAAATTTAAAATGGAAATTCAAGGGTCAGACTACCCGAATGCGGAAAACTGAACAAAAATTTTCAAGACAAAAATCTAAGCTGTTTGCCTCCCCGGCAATGGCATCATCTGATGTAGAGTTTAAAAATGTGTTTTTATTGTTCATGCTAAAATGATTTTGTAGTATATTGTAGGTGGTAATCGAAAACGATCAAGAAAATAACCACACAAAATTTAATCAATTTTTAATCAAGTGGTTTTATGTTTATTTTACTTGGCCAAATCCCAAGGTCGAACGCAAGGAGGCAAAGGAACAACCTAGAATTAAGTCTATCTAGATTCGTGTACGGTTTTTGATGTGGTCTTTTTTTTTGGAATTTTCAATGTAATAAAGGGATGTAGAATGCACTTTTGGCCTATTTTAGGGACTAAAATGTAAAACAAGTTCAAATGATGTCTGAAAAATATGAAACTTGGCCACAATGTAAATTATGATGAAATACGTGTACTCTAATTTTTTGGAATTTTTGGATGCAATATGAATTTTTTTATGAATTTTTAAATGCAAAAAAATAAATTTAAATATTTAATTATAATAAATATTAAACCTAATTATTTTCAAGGAACAAAATTATCTAAAATCTATCATTAAATGATTGATCTCAGAAAAATCCTACACCCCGAAAATGTGAGATATAATACTATTAAAAATTAAACACTGAAAGATGCAAAATGATTTTTACAGGGCAAATTATGCATGCAAATGCAATTCTTTTTGGGCACAATGTCAAGCACAATTAACTCTACCCTAGGAGATTTTTCGGGAATTTTTAGAGCAATGGTTAATCAATGGAAAATTTAATAGCAAGAAATGGGTAAAATATGTAAATTTCCGCAAAACAATTATTTATTAATTAACCATCAATCACAAAAATATCCATAATATATCAAAATGTAGAGAATTAATGGAAGAAGATCATGCTATTTTTGGATAAATAAAACAATGTAGAGAAGATTTTCAAAATCATAAGGGAACACAGGGGTCTGATTGCAATGCAAATAAAATAAATAAAAATGCAGAAGGGCCTAGATGCAATTACCGATAACTAGGGGATGTTTTTGCAAAATTCCCATAGGGGCACGTGCGTGGCACGCGCTCTCTCGTCGGCGGGGGTTGACTTGCGAAATGGAGGATCTCCGAGGGGGTGCCCTGTAATTAGCCCAAACGGTCACGTGTGATGCACGTGACCCATGGGTTTAGGCGTAATAAAGAGAAGGGCCCGGGGGCGTCCGGCAAATGACCCACGTGGTCATGTGTTGGGCATGTGACCCGTGGGGATGAGATCAAAGACTGGTGCGTAGTGGCGGAGCACCGCCTCTTGCGGTGAAGTCTGGTCGAGGCGGTGACTGGGCGGAACTCCGGTGGACGCGTGGCGCTTCAGGGTGCGTCTGATGATACTCTGACGGTGGATCGAGCGAGGCAGAGGAGGGCGACGATGTATGGTGGTTATCGAAGAAGACGGCGAGAATGTTGGTGGCGACACCTTCTGGATGGCCGAGGACGACAGGCGTCGTGGAGGTGTTGACTAAAGATGGTTATCGTTGACGGAGGCCGACGGAGGGTCGAAGTCGATGGAGAGCTTTGACAATGGCGAAGGCGGAGATAATGGCACATTCGACGAAGATCGGAGCAGAGAAACCACGCGGCGATGTGCGGCGTTGCGACGGCTGTGAGGGTGACCGGACCTCGCCGATGAACGAGGGGGGCGCTGTCACCGCCCTCCTCAGTTGCTTGCTATCAGCGGATGGGTGTCACGGAGGGGCGGTGGTAGTTTTTATAGGACTAGGAGGGAGGCTGGAGAAGGAAGGTCTTGGGGAGATTGGATTTGACGACGGGATCGAGGAAATCGGAGGTGATTCGCGGAGGAGATCGGCGATGAGCGACTTTGGGGGGAACGGCGGGATTCGCGGCGGTGCTCGATTTGGAAGGGGAACCTGGGAAGATGATGAGGGTGGGCCGTCCGATCGGGCGCGAACGGACAGCCCGTAGAGGGCCACGTGGCGTAGGGATTGAGGGGGCGCGGCACGTGCGGAACACGTGCTTGGGAGGCACGTGCGACGCACGTGCGTCGTTTATTATTATTTTTATTTATTATTATTATTATTTATTATTTATTATTTATAAAAACGTTAATAATAAAGCCCAAAAATGGCTGACATGTGGCGGCACCAGGTGCGGCCACGTGTTAGCACCACAAAATTCGAAAATAAAAGATTTTGTAAAATCGATAAAAATAGTAAATGACCTCAGATCAAAAATGTTTCTTCACAAAAATTGCTCGTTTCGATGAGATCTACAACTTTTATGAAGACATCAAAACCAAAATCGATCATTTGCACAAAGTGGTATTTTTTGGGTATTTCATGTACATAGAACACCTTGATTTTGGGGTTTTGTAATTTTTATGTCATTTTTAGATCAGATAAAAATCCGAAAAAAAATATGATAAATCAGAGATAAATAAATACACATTAATCTATTTTTTTTGGATTTTTATGAATCAATAGAATATGTACATAAAATATTAGGTCAAAAACCGCTAAAATATACAGTATACAAAAGAGGCCAAAAACCCAACTTTCACATATGAGATCCGATTCACTTGAACTTGGTCTTGTTTTTAAGATAATTGAATGTACATTAGTTCAAAAGTAAGTAGGATTAAATCGGACACTGGATGAGGAAGATATGAGGGTTTTTTAGTCCGGAAATCCTGAAACTAGGGTTTAGGTTTTTGGTCCGCTTATTGGGTTAGTTTTTTTTTTTGTATTTTTCCTTTATTCTTGTTAGAGATATATACACAATGAAGGTGGTTTTGGCTTATTCGGAGTTAGCACGAATGAGTTAAAAATCGAGGAAGTTAGGCTATTTACAGGTCAATTTGGGCTTGGATTTTTGGCTTCTTATTTTGTGCAGAAATTTGTGTTAAACTGCAATTCTTATGAAAACATGCATGAATGCTAATTATGCAGAATAGATGCCGAAGTGTTGTTGATTTTAGGGGATTTGAGCTTAATAAATGAGATTTAGAGTGATGAATCCGAGATTCATCAATTCTCGAGTTGCACAGATTAAAGGGAATCCATCTTCTACCGTCTCAATTCTGATCGAATCGTCATCAACTGATATGGGGATCATTTGTCAGAATTTGGATCGTATGGAGATAATAGAGAAAAAGTGCCAGAATCTAGATAAGCTCAATAAAATTGATGAGCTTGAGAGATTCCTAAGTGATCTAAAGACACAGATTATGTGGCTTCAAGAGATACAAGCAGACTCCAATAGGTCTTCTTGATCACAGGTAGACTCAGGTAGCCAAGATCGAGGCATATTTTAGAGCCTACTCATCAACCCTCGACGTACATGCAACTCCAGTAGGAACCATCATCTAACACTCAGATAGTGGTGTATCAGAGAGATCAACCCATGGCATCTATGCTCCCAGCATACTCTGATATGTCTAAGCCATTGACTAAGGTCAATGGGATTTGGTACAACCAGTCCAAGCAACCAGGGATCCGTCGTGATCATCCTGATTTCCGTTGGTCAATAGGAGGTGCCTCTTCCTAGCAACAACTACAGGCATCGATGGGGTAGAGCAGAGAGCAGCAACAACATTCTGGTTCTCGTCACCACCGGCAACCTCAGTAGAGGCATAAAACATACCAGCATCAGTATCAACAACATAGCCCTCCACAGCAGCAGCCATCTCTGCAGCAACCTCAGTATCACTGAGGCGACTCATCCGGGTCTCATGGGCCTTTCCATGACAACCCAACATTAGAGTATCTCACTAACTTCATCATTGATCATCATGCATCTTTTAGGAGAGAAATGAATGAGTTCAAAATCCATGTCACTGATCTGGTTAAAGGGATGTCCGCCTTTCCTGCTCAGATAGAGCCGAATCCGAATAATCTAATGCGAAAGTCAAAACAGGTAGATTTGACTGAGCCCACCCTCCAATCATAGGTATTCTCCAATGACTATATTTATTGTGATGATGCTGATTTTATTTCTCTTAGGAGTGATAGGATTCCAGTAGGCGGAGACTCTACTAGGCTCGAGAAAGGCAATTTGGATAACACAAGAGAGCTTGTAGAAGACATTGATGGCAATACTGAAGCCGCAGCTTTTGACGATGGAGATGGTGGTGTTGAAGCCACCATGTATGAAGAGTAGGCAGAGCCAAATGTCGATGTAGTTGCTTTACCATTCTTTGTCTCTAGTTATGATGAGATAAAATCACAAAAAATGTACAAAAGATAAGAACTCGAAAAAGAAATAGAAAGATAGTTGATCAATTTCTATCTTTGTCTGATACTTTGCAAAAAGCATGTCTTCATTTGTTAAAAACATTTCCTTCTTCTTATTCTAATTCTCTGATCATACAGACTAACCAGGAGGATGTACAGATTTCTATTCCCAAAGCACTCTGCTTAGGAGAAGGCGTTGAAAACGAAAACAACAAAAAGATCCAAATGAATTATCTGACATAAGAGATGCTCGACAAGTTCACGATCCAACTTACTCTTTCAGAAACCTTGGCATACATACCTCTTCTATAGAAAGGCCCTAAAGAACAAACCACCATTCGCAAAAATAAGAGGTAGAACAATTACTGTTCTGAAATTCACATGTTGACAAAGGAAACATGCCATGTTATTCAGAACTGTCTCCCAACCAAGAGATCAGATACAGGAGCACCGTATGTTAGATGTGAGATCATCGATCAGACTTTCGATCGGACTCTATTAGATAGTGGATCTTCCATTAATCTCCTTCCTTCATCTTTACTTGACAAGTTCGAGTTCGGGCCTCTTCGACCAAGTCGAATGGTCTTGTAGTTTGCTGATAGATCGGTCAAGAGGCCTAAGGGTTTAATCGAAGATGTTATAGTCACCATTCATGGTTTTTAATTCCCTACGGACTTCATTATGTTAGAAATGGCAGTCCTTGAATGCGTGACCGATACCCCGATCATACTAGGATGACCTTTTCTGGCGACAATGAAGGCTGTTTCCAACTATGGTACCGGGAAGGTGTACTTTCATGTCTAGGGCAAAAATATACATATAGAGATGATCTAAGACCAGCAATCTTGATCATCTGAATCAGAGCGAGCATCTAATAATGAACTCGACAGTCATCAGTATTGTGACGTTGTATAAACTGATGATTTGGTTGTCTTGGCCGAACCTAGCACCCAATCTTCCAACACATCTTCAGTAGAAGCCATGATTCAAATATCCGAGGATGGTAAATTGGAGAGAATAATCCTAGAGTTGAGTAGAGACAATTATGGGAATTTTTCAAATCATTCCGAAATTATATATCCTTCCGAGTCAGAAGTGAATTATCATAACTGTTAGTCAACCGTAATTCATTCAGATTCTGAAGATGCTGATTGGCAGCGCTTCGCGGAATTCCTATCACATCAGATTCCATCATCAGAGCCTACAACCAGTATGGAGACTGAATAAGAGCGTAATTTCCAACATTCTCTAGTTCTTTTTGAGTTAGAGTAGGCAGAGTTCATGCATATCGATCTAGCAGCCTACACTCAGGCTATAATCAAACCCGCTCTCCCTGTTCCTTCTCCCCTTAAGCTTAAATTGTTTCCTCATAGCATGAAATATCAATTCCTTGCGGATGAATCAAAAATATTTTCGGTCATCATCTCTTCCAATATGATCGAAGATCAGGAATCCCGTCTGATGGAGATTCTTGAAAAGAACTGCAAGGCAATCGCGTTGTCAGTAGCAGATCTCCATGGGATTAGTCCGGCTCTATGCTCCCACCACATCTTTCTTGAGGATGATGCCAAGCCATCTTGTGAGTTTCAGAGCAGGCTGAACTCGAATCTTCGAGAGGTGGTTATGAAGGAAATATTCAAGTAAAGGGGCACCGATTTTACCTATTTCATCTCCGACTCGAAATGGGTTTGTCCTTTGCATGCGGTACACAAGAAGACGGATATCACTACAGTGATCAATGAGGATGGAGAGGAGATCTCTACCCGAGTACCGACTTCTTTGCACGTCTGTGTGGACTACAAACATTTGAATCAGGCAACCAAGAAGGATCACTTCCCACTACCGTTCATTTATGAGATCATCGAACGGTTAGCCAGGAAGAGATACTATTGGTTTCTCGACGGTATTCGAGATATAATCAAGTGGCCATTGCTCCATAAGACCAAAAAAAGAAGACATTCACTTGTCCGTTTAGAACGTATGCTTTCAAACGGATGCCCTTTCGACTATGTAAGCTCCAGCTACACTAAATAGGTGCATGTTTTCGATATTCGCGGATATGATGGGAGATATCTTGGAGGTCTTCATGGATGATTTCTCGGTCTATGATGATTATTTTTATTTCTGTCATTATATCCTAGACCACGTGCTTCAAAGGTGCATAGAAGTCTTACCTCATTCTTTCTTGGGAGAAGAGTCATTTTATGATGACTTAGGAGAGGGTCCTTGGTCACATCATCTCCAACCAGGGCATGGAGGTGGACCTGAACAAGGTGGATATTATTAAGAAACTCAATCCACCGTCCAATCTGAAACAGCTACGGTCTTTCCTCGAGCATGTCTGTTTCTACCAATGTTTCATACGAGATTTTAGTACAATTGCTCGACCGTTGTCTGATCTTCTCATGAAAGACACTGAGTTTATCGTCGATGATAAGTGTCTTTCAGCATTTGATACTCCCAAGAATATGGTTGTAGAGGCTCCTGTTCTTCAGCCACCTGATTGGTCTCTCCCATTCGAGACCATGACGGACGCCTCCAATTTTGTCGTTGGGGCTGTGTTGGGACAGAGGAGGGATGGCCTTCCATGCGGCATGCACTACGCTAGCAAAACTTTGGATTCCGTATAGTGGAATTACTAGATTACAAAGAAAGATATGCTAGTCATAGTATTTTCCTTAGGCAAATTTAGATCCCACATCTTAGGATCAAAACTCACAATCTTCACTGATCATACCGCCATCAAGTATGTAATAGATAAGAAGGATTCGAAATCGCGTCTGACCAGATGGGTCATTCTACTCCAGGAGTTCGATATTATTATAAAGTATAAGCCTGGAGTCAAGAATGTGGTGGCGAATCACCACTCCCGACTAGAAATACCCAAGACTTCTGAATTTGATACACCAATAACCGAGACCTTCCCTGATGAGGCGGTTGTTGTTGTCGTCTCGTTGCCATGGTATGCTGACATTGTGAACTTTCTTATTGCTAAGAAAGTCCCACAAGGTTGGTCCAGACAGAGGCTCGAGACTTTCCTCATGAAAGCCAAGTCTTACCATTGGGAGGATTTGATCCTTTATTATGAAGAAACGGATTCCATCTAGCATCGGTGTAATCCTCAGGAGGAATACCCGAGTGTCTTCATGTATTTCTATCCATTAGAAGTTGGAGGACATCATTCAAGAAAGAGGACAGCACATAAGGTCCTCCAATCCGACCATTGGTGGCCTACGCTCATTTCGGATGCTCACGTATTCGTAAAGAGACGTACTGACTGCCAGAAAATGGGCACTTGTTGACATAGAGATAAGAATACATAACTCATACTTTATTGGTATTCTTAATAATACGGCTTCCTAAGAGAATGGGTGCATATTTTGGGTTACTAAAAGTCATAGGAAAACCCTAAAAAGTTTTTATAAAAAAAACCTTAAAAAAAATTTCTAAAAAATATTGCAAAATTTATCGAAGAAATCCTTAAAATTTTGTAAATAATATCCTTGGAAAATTTTGTATAAATCTGTATAATTTTGTATATAAAACAACTATAAACTCCTTTGTAAAATATACAAAATTCATGTAAATTTTGTATAAATGGAATTAATCCACTAACTTTTTCAAAAAGACCCCTAAAAAATGAAAAATTTCAAAATTCAGTAAAAATTGAAAAGTCATTAAAATTCACATAAAAAGTTTAATATGAAAAATTTACCTCATAAAAAATTGTTGCGTTCATTAGCATTTTTCAGAACAAGTTTGATTCTTGAACTGAATGTATCTAAGTCCGAGAGATGGAGTTTGGTTTAGGTCTTAATCAACTTAATTCTAAAGGGACTTTATTCGGAACTGGAATTAAGACTCTTCGGGACTTGTAGACTTAATTCTTTGGGTTCTATGAGACTGTGTTCGGAATTCAACTTGAAAGTGCCTAAGTAGGACACCTGATGTCATCCATTGAACTCTTCTCCATTTGAACCAAATTTGAACTCATGCACTCTACATTTAGCTCGACTTTCATGGAGCTACGAAGGGCAATCCATTTTGGTAGTGAATTTCCATCCTTGTCTGGCGGTGATGAGGTCTTAAGATGGGAGAGATTGGGGTTGAATAAAGCTTGAGATGAGGGAAGGATCTGCTGGCACAAATTTTTCTATAACCCCAAAAATGGACGGAATGAAAAGATGCTATATCCGTCGGGGCATAAAAGGCCTATGCAGTGCAGCAATCCTCTCTATCAAAAAGAAGCTGAATACATCAAATACCAAAAAATGACCATAATGGTCTGAGCTTCAGAAAAGCCTGCATGTCTTCGTGGAGAGTTGGTGATTACATCGTTCACACTCCAGTTCTTTTCCAATTCTTCTATCTTCTTTCTATACACGATTGTGGACACAACACAACCTGACCTTAGAAGGAAATACCTCCTCCCTCAAGATCTGAGTTGTTAGATGAGGGACCAATGGGAGTATATAACTGGGATGAGCGATTTCTTCACTTCTTTAAGTGAGAAGAGGTAAAACTTTTCAAACACAGTCAAGTTGCTTTCAAAGCTGAAAAGTTTGCATGATGGATAGGTGGATCTGAGCTAGCTGTTGAGATGAACTCGGATAAGGATTTGTGGAACTTGAGGGTTGTCGAGGCTTAAATCTTAATTCTAATAGAGTCCCGACACACTACTAATTCAAAGGTCTGAATCCAAGCTCCAGATTTTGTGTGAAGTGAGATTCGGTTTAAAGAAACAATCATGTTCTAAGTTCTTTTATTTTCCTTATTCTTCTTTTTGCTTTCACTTATTTATAGAATAAGTGTTTGCTAAGGGACTAGCAAAGGCAAAGTATAGGGGAATGATGAATCCGTGATTCATCGCCTTTATTCTTTTGTTTTGACTAAAATCCTTGGTAAAATACATTTAAATAACCATTAATTCCCATGAATGAACATTTTAACCACATCTATTAATATTATATAATTGACACTTATTTTATCCAAAATAAAAGAATAAGGATAAAAAGAAAAATAAAAAAAGGAAGGCTGTAGATATGAAATAAATACAGAATAATTTTAACCTCGAGAACAGGTCAATATTTATCGGGAGGACAAAATAAATAAGTAGGGGAGATAAGGATCTTAACTTATACAAATATCAAGAAAATCAAGACCAAAAATGTAATTTATCCATTTTACACCATGTAAATACTTCACCCATTTTATTTATCATAAAGACAATCTCCAACTAAAACACTCCTTTTATAAATGTTGTTCATAAAAATATATATTATTTTATAAAAATATCAGGAAAATATTTCGATATAAAAATAATTTACTGTAATAGATCGAAAAAGCCGTAAAAGACGACTTCCAAGGTTCATAACTATTTATAAAAAAATTCCAAACAGACCAAACTCACTTTTAAAATCTCTTTTATATTTAGTACTATTTATTAAAAATATAAAAAAAATCAAGTAAAAATGGTGAGTTTCGCCATTTTTGACCCGTTATCTAAATGTAATATGTAGAATCTTCCAGATTTTTGATTAATTGTAAACTCGATTATTTAATTTCATATCCTAAAACCTTTTAAAATTGTATAGGAAAATATAAAAATATAATTAAACCAAAATACCAATAAAATCCGGAGGCCCGAATCCGCTATCTAAATTTTCTTGACCTCGGAACTCGGCCGTGAACTCCAAATTGAACAAACTTGATTCCAAAAATTATATTATTCAATTATCTAAAAAATGACACTAGTTTCACTAAAATCGGAGTTAATACGAAAAACACAGTTTTCAGGTACGTATTGGTATATTGTACAATAAACCATAATTTATATTATTATTATTATAAGTAATTTATTTATGTAATTAATTTATTCTATTTATTTATTATTTTATTTAATTTATTTTCCTATTTTGTAGTTATTAATTTAATTATATTAATTTATTAATTTTATTTCTTTATTTCCTTTTTTATCCCTC
Source organism: Ottelia alismoides (assembly GCA_037367405.1). Classification (NCBI taxonomy): domain Eukaryota; kingdom Viridiplantae; phylum Streptophyta; class Magnoliopsida; order Alismatales; family Hydrocharitaceae; genus Ottelia; species Ottelia alismoides. The sequence goes on from JAZKJV010004104.1 coordinate 428,811, forward strand.
TATTTTCTCTCTCTTTACTTTCCCCTTTTCCTCCTTCAACCTCTGATTCCTTCTTCCTTCCTTGTTCCACTTCCTCCTTTGTTCAACGATCTCAATGGCCCAAATGAGGTGGGGTCTCACCAATATTGTGGTGAGCCATCGCTCAGATTCCTCATATCTCAATCTGACAGTTGCATCAAAAAGCTCATCCAAAAGGGTATTTTCATCTTCTCAATTTAATTAAATTCGTGATCATTTATTGGTTTCAAATTAACATTCTAAGCTTTTTCTCTATTTGGTATTTTCACTAATGCATTTATTTATTAATTACTAATTTTATTCCAAATGTTCTGGAATCAACCATACCTTTGTAAAGTACAATGATATTTTGTAAAATATATTTTCCTCTTTGTAATTTCATTACTATATTTTGTAAATGGTTATCACTGTTTTGTAAATGGACACGTTAATTTTATAACTCCATCGAGTTTTGGAAGAGTAATTTCTTCTTTGTAAACTTCAGTCTATTTTGTAAATTTGTGTTCGTTTTGTAAAAATTCTGTGTCTTTGTAACAGTATATCGTGCCATTGTAAAATTCACGTAGAGCTCTGCAAAATATGAAAAAAAATGAGATTTGCGAAAAAAGTGAATCAAATTGTAAATATTAAAGACATATTTGTAAAATAATTAGACTACAATGTAAACCGGTACGTCGTCTCCCACGCCCCGTACGGCCGCCTCCTCCGCTCAATGGTCCTTCCATGAACCGCCTCCTCCGGTCGACGGTCGTCTCCCTCGCACGAGCCGTTGTATGCGAGCTCGGCTAATCCGCTGATCTCCTCTATCTGCCTGGAGCAATGCCGCAGCCCATCGCGCCCAGCACGGTCGACCGTGCGAAGAGCCACCGCACCATCACCACTCCTCAGCATGGAGACGAGCACCTTCGCTGATCCAGAACGTGCCTGCAATGATCTCCTCAACCTGAAGCAATCACTAATCCACATTGCCAGGCGTGCGAGATCCACCGCCGCAACTACTCGTGTTGCTGCCACCCCCTTTTGATTTAGGACAAGAATAAAGATCCCCACGGGGGAGGGAGGCGCCAGATTTGGTGAAATAGTTGTCACATTCTATATTTAGAATGTGACGAAATGACCAAAATAGGTTTCTAATCATTAAATTAATTTAATTAATGCGCCAATAAATCCAGCCGTGAGATCAAAGATAGAAGGACGGGATTGAGGGCTCACCACAATATTGGTGAGTCGCTGTCTCATTTGAAGTTTCTCTCTCTCTCTCTCTCTCTCTATATATATATATATATATATATATATATATATATATAGCCCATCACACCCTCTGATTTGAAGAATCTGCCATTTTTCTTCCACCCAAAGCTCTGAGAGAACGAGGCCGATGACAGTGGTCCTCTACATTCCATCGAGTGAGTTTGAGGCAGCTTTGGCGCGATCCATCGGCATCGCCGACAACTCCGTCGTGTACAGAGCCACCATGATCTTCACCGTTGCATCGAGGCAACGAGACGTCGAAGCTCCGTCGAGCTCCAGCATTGCAAGCACAACACCTCTGTATACAACATCATGTCTCCATTTCGTCTAGGTGCAAACATCTATGAACGGAGCACCGTCTGCAGGGAACTAAGCATCATCATCTATAGCCTCAGCAACATGCGTATACATCTCTACCCCCAAGTCGAGATTCGAAGCTCCACCACTAGAAGATGTGCATCATCTGAAGCTTTATGAAAGAAACTTAGCCGAAACCACCATCTTAGATCTGCAAACGGTGAACAAATTTGAGGACCAACGCCGTAGATAAAGTTAAATCAGTGGAGAACATCCCCAAATCCATTTTGAAGCATTGCCGCCTGTAACCTTACCTGAGAAATTAGGGAGGATCGGGAGCTTCTTCCAAATTCATCATCTACCACATGATCAGAAGCCAATCTGACGATTCAGAAAAGGCACCGTACCACCGCTCGATCATGACCAATCCAACGCTAGTTACCGCAACTCGTGTCAAAGCATGCTTGAATCCATTGCCCCACCGCTCTTTGTGGTCATGTGTGATGCGCGTGCAGAGCTAGATATTTTGGATCATTTGCAGGTTAACCTTCGAATTCTGAGAAATCACGAACAGGTCCTGACAAAAGCACCTCAATTGGAGAAGTATGTGCTTTATAGGAATTATTGCACAGATGCACCTATGTGTTCAACAATTTCTGCACAACCCCTATCTTTCCACAAATTACATCTGTATCCATCATACTCTATACATAGTAGTATACATACCATATACATAATAAAAAAATCCTCAATAATAAAAATAAAAAAGTACATATAAATACCGTATTATATACTATATAGAAAAACATAAAGATATACATAAAAAAATAAAAATTTTAAAAATCATAAAAAAAGTATAAAAACACCTCTAAAAATACTATAAAATATACTCTTAGTATGTTTCCCTATATTTCATATATTAAACCAAAAAAATAAAAATCAAATAATAAAACCAATAAAAAATAAAAATTCATAAAACTTGTAAAAATCACAACTAAATAAAGAAAAATCACCTAAAACGCACAACTTATCATTTTAAAGATAATTTTTTCTACTGTATAATAAAAATAAAATAAAAAAATCACCTAATTTATTTTTTTAATACCAAAAATACTATGCAGTTTTCAATAAAATTTAATTTTCTCACATTAAAATAAACCAAAATTCATAAAAATCTTAAAAACCTCTAAAATCCATAAAAATATCAAAACAAAATTAAAACATAAAAATAACATGATAAATTTTAAATAAAAAATACAAACCATTTTTAAAAAATAAAAAAATCACAAAATTACTTAAAATCCTGAAAATTATATAAAATCCATTAAAATTCAAATAAAAATCCGAAGAATTCCCTAAAAATAAAATAAAAATTAGCAAACTGTTTACCTTAGATTTTCTACCGATTTACCCTTAGTTCAATAGTTTGCCTCCCTGATTTCAACACTCCCGTGCTTAACTGTTATACACTTAAGTTTAGGAGTATAAATAAAAATAAAGAAGATTAATTAAAACTTAATCTTTTCTTATAAAACTCACCTGGTCGATACAACTACCGCAAAAATCGATTATTTCTATCTCTTTTGTTGGAATAAAGATGATGATCAGGTGACATTTTTCAGGTTATTCTAATGATTTGTAATCCACACAGACCCTTCAAGAAGTGGGTACCCTGGTAGCTATCTCCTCTCCAGATTCGCTCAAAACTGTGGTGATACTCATCTTCTTGGGTACCACATGCAATGGACTAACAAACATGGAGTCGGAGATGGTTTAGATAAAATCATCGCTCCACGACCTCGATATTTCCTTCATGACCATGCCTCGAAGATTCGTGTTCTGCCGTCGTTGGAACTCATGCGATGGTTGGCATCTTCTTTGCGATAGATGTGTTGGGAGCATTGGGCCGAACTTTTCCCTGAAGATCAGCTATGCTCCTTCCAATCGCCTTGCGGTTCCATTGAAGAACCTCCATCAAATGAGATTCTTGATCTCCAGTCAAGTCTGTTGAGATAATTACTAGGAACATGTCTGGCTTACCCACAAGGAATCTGTACTTCATACTCTGCGACAAGGTCTTCAGTTCTTATCATCTGGGATCTGAAAAATCTAGCATCTGAAATGTCTAAGTGAAGGCTACCATATCTGCATGAGAGAACTCTCGCTACATCAATAAATATGATGGAGGCGGTCCAATCGATACATATGTTATTTGAACAGTCTCGCTCTCCGCCCTAGTTGTCAGCTCTGAAGGAATCAGACATGGAAAATAGTCGTCAAAGTCCTCCCAATCAATGTCTGAATCCGAATGATCTGAATCTTGGGAACATGAAATATAATCTGCTTCTCTATCATGACGACGATCATCAGCGTCAAATGTCCCTAGTGCCATGAGTGTGCTCTCTGAACTCTCGTCTACCAAAATCTGTAAGTCTGCAATGTTTGAAGCCGTGACAAGAGCCCGTGATGTTGGGTCTTACCAAACCCCTTCTTCATCTGTGATCATAACGTCACACTCATGTGGACATCTCGCTCTACATCTGTCATCTGCTCTGAACTACTCAACTGCTCAGAACATGTTGAATCACTCTCTCTGGTCTCCACGATTGTCTTTATTTGTATACTTTTACCGTCGATGTGAACATATACCTTCCCGTTATCATGATCGGATATCGCCTTGGTTGTGGCCAAGAATTGACATCCTAGTATTATAGGGGTATCAGTCATAGACTCAAGGATCTCCAAGTCCAATACTGAAGGATATTGAGAATCCTCAAGCGCATCACGGAAGCGTGTTGATCACATTGTATGTGATCGGAGCAACTAGTCGCACTAGATGCTAGATGCAGCGGAAATTAAAATTTTAAAACTAAAGATGAAACCACATGATCACGAGAACACTTCTCGGATCGTTTCATCAAACCACAAAGTATAAGGAATACCTCTTGAAGCGTGGTTGTGATCGTGAGATCCCAAAGTAGAGATCCTCCTATCTTAAGTCCGATCCACGAAGAACGCACTTGCGGGCGTGATGATGAGTCACGTTCCTTCCCGCAATCCTCGATAAAGATCCAAGCGTCGAAGAAGAAGCCGAGAGTCTCTCCTTTCTCAACACAAAGTGGACGGCCACTTAATGGAGAAGAGAAATAGAGAGGGCGAGAATGAGAAAGAGAGAGAGAGAGAGTTGTAACCTTGCACAACTCTTAATGATGTCCCATGGAAGGCTACCCTAGCCCTCCTTTTATATTAGTTTAGGATCCATTGGATCTCAATCCATGGACACATGGATCCAAGGGCTATGCTTGGTCCATGATAAATCAATGGCTATGATTGTTGTTGGTTAAAACCAACAACATCAATTAATTAATTAAGAGATAATATGATAAATAAAATGGAGTTAACCAACCTCCTAAAAAAGGGGGGGATTCACCCATGAACAATTCATGGGTGACGCCACCTATGAGTGTGGTTTATTTGCTCCATTTTATTTATCTTATTATTCCTTAATTAATAACAATAAATATTCACCAAAATAATTCCAAATTAATTTGTGAATATTTCAATCTTGCCATTGAATATTATGTGAATCATATTCACAACCCAAACTAATTAGTAAATTGCATTTCCAATTAATTAACAAATGTGAATCTAATCCACATTATTAATTAACAAATGCTATTTACATAAATTCTCTCTCTCTCTTATGTATATTATAAATCATATTTATAACACACATATATCATGGATAGTGTTATCCACATTCTCTTAATCCTTGATAATTAAATCCAATTTAATTATCTTAGATAATCATTTTCATAATATGAATCATATTCATATTTAAGCTTGATAATTAAATCATATTTAATCATCAAGTCCTTGCTTGGATATTTCATCAAAAGAATTATTCTTGAACCCTTTCAAGAATAATGTGCTTTCTCCGCAGATACTTGAAGATAAGGACAGGGCGATTGTATTGTTCCACGTATAGTGACTTGGATGTTGAGATCTCGTCTCAAATCCAGATCGTACGAACCTCCCACAGATGCTTGATTAAATCAAGACCGCAAATCCAATTTTCTCATTGAATCTGAATCTCATTCAGACCAATGTCCAACACTTGGACTAAGATCAGATTGCTTCTCTACTGGAAGGAGTCACTAAAATCCAGACCTGTTTCATCACTCCCTCGGAATGGAAGCGTCATGGATATACAATCGTTTATGATCACATCACCCTTCAGGTATTCCCAATACCTGTACATCCTGCATACTGGAAGACCCATGGTCAACCCGAAGATTAAGATCAATTTTACACTGCCTTCTTCAGGGTTTGATCACTAAGTTTCTCATTTGATCATTGGGATTTGGTATCGATCATATACTTTCCAAAAGCATATATCATACCTAGGTCTTGATCATATACTTTCCAAAAGTATATATCAAACCTACAAATTCAGTCAAGCTTCCAAAGCAAGATGGACCGTGCACGGAATTTGATTCTTCCCAATATCTCATGAGTGAGCTCATGTCTTCCAGTTCAGTAGTGAACCTGTATGATCCCTTTGAGAGATCGTATTACTCATATGCCCTTATATGCACACCAGCTCGCCGGTGTATAGACCTTGGTTAGGTCATCAACCTATTGGTCTGCCAAATGTACACACTCAGACATATAGTAACACATCTGTCTCCGGTCAGAGGATGCGTGCCTATGCTGTGACAGTATTCAACATAGGACTTAGGTTATCTCGATCTCGTTAAGTCAACCCATTGACCTAACTAATCTGACACCTCCGAATCTCTATTCCTATGCAGAGGACCTGCATCAAGAGGTCGGTCAGATATCAGCCTATGTGAGAAAGGATTGCCATCTCCTACTCAGGCTGGAGATCACATCTTAACAATCATTTGACGGTGCTTGATGAGTCCTCAATCTAACCCTTTAGATCTTCATCCAAGCACCAGCCTCTATGATTCAATTATTGAATCAACAGCTGTATGATCATTAAGATAGCCATGGTACGTAACCCTAATTGTACAGAGGGACCTATTATGCAAATTATTTATTCTTCATTTCAGATCAGGGAATGATATTCGCAATAACATTTATTGCATAATGGCTCGCCGTGGGCTCACATGTCCAACAATCTCCCACTAGCCCAAAGAGTCATTAATGGGCTAATCATTTAAACCCACACTCATGTGACAATCATAGGCTATTTAGAAATAGCTAGGTAAGCTGATCAGTCACTCTGTTCCCAAAAGACTATGCCAAGTCCTTTTACGGTACTTGCATATCCCTAGGTAACAGTGCTCGCATCCAATGCGAATGTTGCATCTAATGCAACCAATACTCAATCTAGTCAAAGCAGTTATAGTGTCCTTGACACTATTGCTCAATTATTATAACCAGTATTTTCATAATCCTTATTAGAATACCCTTATTCCGGGAGATCACTATCTCTCAAGGTATCCACAGTTAAGACCTTTTAGATATCTATCTATAAAGTCTTAACTTCTTGAAAATATGACTTTGAGATCACTATCTCAAAAAACTTTCATCTTTGAAGATTTTGTTATTACTGCAATCAAGTGTTATTTCTCCATAGTAGGATTAGCAATACTTTGTTACTCCCAATGCATGGCAGATATCTGGCTTTTGTACATATTTAGCACACTTTCAGCTTCTCGTAACTGATGCACAAAAGAGCAACCAGTTCTAGCATTCACTCCTCAACTCTTTGAGGTGCTATCCCTTTAGATAGGTCAGTACCAAATCTCAAGGGAAGGAAGCCTTTCTTGGAATTTCCAAGAATGGAATATGTCCAAGGTGTACTACAAATGTGACAGTCCCAATACCCTCTTTTCTTTGCTTCTGAACATCTTCAGAATTAAGATCTAAGAGGTATTCTTGAGATCATATCTCAAGGTATGGAATAGCCAGTCTATAAAACACTTATTATCATCCTTATATCATTCCAAATGATTAGGAATATTATCTACATTTAGCACGATGAACACAATGGCACTCCCACTAAGCTTCACATGGTTCATCAAGGTTCTATTTGAAATCATAACATTTATAATTTCATCAAATCTTATGTTCCAACTACAAGAAGCTTATTTGAGTCCATAGATGGAGTTCTTTAGCTTTCACACCTTACTTTCCCCAATCATGAAGCCCCGGGGCTACTTCATGTGAATATCCTCAAAGAGGTATTATTAGAGGAATGCAATCTTGACTTACATCTTGAAGATGCAATAGTCAAGTTGTGTAGCTAAGGTTAGCAATATTCTGATGAGTTTAAGCATGGTTACCGAAGAGCAAGTCTCATCGCAAGCAATGTCTTCTCTTCCGGTGTGTAGCTTATGGCTACGAACCGAGCTTTGAAGGTCTCTACCTTCTCATCAGGTTCCCTTTCTCTTGAAGATCCATTTACACCTTAATAGGTCTAACCCATATAGGTGGATCCTCGAGGGTCCATATACAACACTTGTATATGAAGTCTACTTTAGACTTTATTGCTAATATCCATCTTTCCATGTCATGATCCTTAGGAGCTTCATCACATGAAGTCCAATCATTGTCAGACTTAATCGACACATGGAATACATCCCCAAACTCATTTGAAGAGGTATTAGTGCTTCATCTTTAATTATCCTTTTAGTTTCCGATTTCAGGAACTTCATTATTATCTCAAGATTAAATGAGTTCCTTCACTTCATTTTCATCTTGATTCTCAAGAGAGTCATCCTCTAAGAATCATATTCTCAGAGATGAGATCTTTTAAGAATCTCAAGGTCATAAAGTAGGTATCCAGTACCATCCTTTATTTTCCTAATGAAGTTGCACTCTCTAGTGCTTAATTCCAGCTTACATGCATGGAACCTCATTAAGGATATATATTGTAGTCTCTACTACACATATATACTTGGAAACTAAGGGATAATTATGCTAAAATTCATCATTGACCAAATCATGTCACACATGATCCAATTGTATCTCCCTATAACTTCATTGAGTTTAGGTGTGTTAGGAGGATTGAGATAGAAATGATATTTATATCTCCATAAGGTATTCTTTGAATTTTATCTAATAGGTACTTGCTACCTTGCTTAGATCAAATTCATTTCATCTTTCTTCAAACTTTGGTTCTAAACCAAAATTGTGAAATCTTTGAACATTTCAAAGGTTTCTCAGGTGAAGAGAAGAAATCTCATATCATACGTAATCATCAATAGATATCACATATCCATAATGTTCACTATAATATAGATGATCTACATACATCAATATGTATGAGATCTTGAATACCTCGACATCTAACACCATTCCCAGAGAAGGGTGTATTGGACATTTTTACTTCGAATACAATATTCATAAGTATGTAAGATTTGAAATTTTAGACATTCTAAAGTTTCATATCTTACTAGTCTATTGGTCACATCAGCAGACATATGTCCAAGACTTGATGCTAGATCATTGTCAAATGATCTTCATCCTCCTATTGATCTTATAAGGTTTGATTTTCAGTATTAGAAATCTTAATGAACCATTCATTAGTTTTCTAATTTTGTGGAGTCCACTAGATGCTAGATTACTATCTGAAATATTTCCATCATAACTCTTTATGATAGTTCTATTTCAGAATTCATGTTTATTTCCAACATTTAGAAACAAACAATGGGGTATTCTAATATCTAGGTCATAGAGACATTCTCTAAGACTAAGGGCTCTCCCACTGAGAATATGAAGCCCATCTATCCAATAGAGATTGTCGCAACAATTGCACCAATATCCATGTAGATGACTATTAAACCTTAAGATCAAATTTCTAATCTTCTAATATATACATGCAACCAATTGCAAATGTTATTAGAAGATTAGGATACAATTGTCAGACTTTATCTTATGAAATAAGAAAGTCAGAGTCAATGATTATATGTAGATTATTCCGATGCTCTATCTGAGTCCTTCACTAAGGATTTTAGACAGACTTGATAGTCATACCATCAACACATCAACTTATTGCAGTATTGGCATTCATCCAACTCTTTGGATGTGATATGGAAGTCACAGAAGTAGGTCAACTCTTTGACTTTCCTTCTTACTCGGGTCCGACCCATGCTTCCACTGCGCTCTCTCCATCTATAAACAACCATTGTTCAAGACAAAGAATCTCTTATATTGAATTTAAAGATTTCAATACAAGAGCATTTCAACATTTATACATGCTTCATCAAATTCATACAATATGAATATTATGAAGCCTCATGAATGACTAGAGTGTAGATAATAGAATGATGACACTCATCATATCTACATACATCTTAACTCTCAGAGACTTAGGTTCAAGTAGGTATTCAAATATTTTGAATACATCATCTCTTTTGAGCTACCATTCTGCATGATGCAGAGAACCATGTCATTCATGATTAAATGTCTAGAGCATATATGCCAAAATATCTTCTTTTATTTTATAAGGATTATTCGACAATTACGATCACCATCAACATGTCACTTCCAAAGTACACTCGATGAAGGATCAAGACTACAGAGACATACAAACCCTAAGGCGATGTCTTATTGTCTTATTTAATTGCCCTTCCTCATTATGTTGAGGGAACTTGCACACTGCAACCACATACATTATGTGTCCAATTGCAAGTACAATATCTGGATCATGAGTCCAATCCAAGATATTTTTACTGGTTATCATTGAGTATAACATTGAGTGGGTTTAATGATGGATTATCTGAAATAAGAAATTTGTATAAGAGTATATATATATTATATATACATGTTTTACTTTGATTTAGGAATTTTTATATCAAAGTTGTCTTGCCTTGTCAACACTGAATGTTCATTCCCTTAATCACTTTCAATGTAAGAGATATTCTTACCATTATATCTCTAGCAAGATCTGGGATCTCCTTCCTTATCTTTGTTGCATCCCAATAATATGAGAACCTACAACTCGGATAAAAAGAAGCGGGAACACATTCCGCCTTGCAAGTCCAACTTGCATTCCCAATTCGGTCTTTAATACCCGGGCCCACCACCCCTAAGGCAATGTTGACCCGTCATTAATTGAACCAACCGTCAACAGGCTTAATACTCGCTATACGCAATCCAATATCGCCCCAATAATATGAGGACCCGATATTGGGGTCACTACGTATACGGCCTTACTCTTTCGAGAAGCAAAGAACCCGATCCAATTAAATCATGTACAGGATCTGTCACTTCGGACAGGCGTCTCCTATACACAACAACTGGCGACGGAATCCTTTGCCTTGACGGGAGACCATGGATGTCACTTATGTGATCCTCCACCTCATATTCAAATTGTAATTAATTATCGTGAATCATATTCACATAATTAATTCTTCCAAGGGAAATACACATCTATTCAAAATAGAGTGTTTATTAGATATAATTAATTTAATCACATCAAATTAATCATTAATCCAATCATCAACAAACATGTCTTTTACTTGAATAGTAGGTATATTCTCAAAATACGTATTATTCGAATTTTAATAATTAGAAAAAATACATATTGTCTGTCTCCGGTATTATACAGTCTTACCCGCTGTCATGGCCCAGTACCGACGAGAGTGGGACGGACCACATACGTTGCAACCCGCGACCCCAATGCTCTCCGACTAGGCACCACATCCGCCTCGGGAAAGGATAATACCAGATAGACCATCATGTACTTTGAGATGTTCATCGGTTTTTCAACCGAAATTATACCATATAATATAAATCAAAACATTTTTGATTTTAAGGCGATTTGCTAAACAAATCCCCAATCCTATTCAAGCAAAAGGGTTTTTCATGTAAAAGTTGTCCTACAACTATTGTAGGATAAACTATGGTTTTCATGAAATCAATGTTTGTTGATGAACCAATGATCAAGATCTAATATCTCATCATTGTGGTTTAGGCAATTGTCATTCAATGAAATAATTATTTCTTTAAATATTTCACAAATATTTATCGCTAATTATTCCAGAAAATTAACAATTAATTTTCATCATGATAATTGAATGACATATCACAAGGTTCAAGATCAAGAAATTGTTAATTTCCAGCAGTGACCCCCAATCACCAAAATTAACTTATCTTGATCAATTTAAATCCAAAAAATGCAAACTCAGTTTCCAAAGATTGCCTATTTGATTTATTAAAGAACCCAAGTGATAATTCACGCATTTCAAGGGGGATTAAAACCGTAATCATCTCATTAATTACGTTCAAATCCGCAGTTCCCGCAATAGTGAATATAGTCATATTCAAAAAGCCATATCTTGAGCAAATAAAGTCCAAATTTAGTAAACTCAAGTCCTATGGTTTCCTTGTTTAATGGGGAACAAAATCCAATTGAAAATTTCGTGTTTAAACATTTTAAACAGTACGGAAAAATTCAATTAGACAGAGGTGCGAAAATTTAAATGCAGTAAAAAATTTCGCAACCCTTTCAAAAACCAAATCATCTAAGGTTCATGGATCACATCCAAAACCTTATTCAACCTGGCTCTGATACCACTTGAAGGATATTGAGAATCCTCAAGCGCATCACGGAAGCGTGTTGATCACATTGTATGCGATCGGAGCAACTAGTCGCACTAGATGCTAGATGCAGCGGAAATTAAAATTTTAAAACTAAAGATGAAACCACATGATCACGAGAACACTTCTCGGATCGTTTCATAAAACCACAAAGTATAAGGAATACCTCTTGAAGCGTGGTTGTGATCGTGAGATCCCAAAGTAGAGATCCTCCTATCTTAAGTCCGATCCACGAAGAACGCACTTGCGGGCGTGATGATGAGTCACGTTCCTTCCCGCAATCCTCGATGAAGATCCAAGCGTCGAAGAAGAAGCCGAGAGTCTCTCCTTTCTCAACACAAAGTGGACGGCCACTTAATGGAGAAGAGAAAGAGAGAGGGCGAGAATGAGAAAGAGAGACAGAGAGAGAGTTGTAACCTTGCACAACTCTTAATGATGTCCCATGGAAGGCTACCCTAGCCCTCCTTTTATATTAGTTTAGGATCCATTGGATCTCAATCCATGGACACATGGATCCAAGGGCTATGCTTGGTCCATGATAAATCAATGGCTATGATTGTTGTTGGTTAAAACCAACAACATCAATTAATTAATTAAGAGATAATATGATAAATGAAATGGAGTTAACCAACCTCCTAAAAAAGGGGGGGCGTCACCCATGAACAATTCATGGGTGACGCCACCTATGAGGGTGGTTTATTTGCTCCATTTTATTTATCTTATTATTCCTTAATTAATCACAATAAATATTCACCAAAATAATTCCAAATTAATTTGTGAATATTTCAATCTTGCCATTGAATATTATGTGAATCATATTCACAACCCAAACTAATTAGTAAATTGCATTTCCAATTAATTAACAAATGTGAATCCAATCCACATTATTAATTAATAAATGCTATTTACATAAATTCTCTCTCTCTTATGTATATTATAAATCATATTTATAACACACATATATCATGGATAGTGTTATCCACATTCTCTTAATCCTTGATAATTAAATCCAATTTAATTATCTTAGATAATCATTTTCATAATATGAATCATATTCATATTTAAGCTTGATAATTAAATCATATTTAATCATCAAGTCCTTGCTTGGATATTTCATCAAAAGAATTATTCTTGAACCCTTTCAAGAATAATGTGCTTTCTCCGCAGATACTTGGAGATAAGGACAGGGCGATTGTATTGTTCCATGTATAGTGACTTGGATGTTGAGATCTCATCTCAAATCCAGATCGTACGAACCTCCCACAGATGCTTGATTAAATCAAGACCGCAAATCCAATTTTCTCATTGAATCTGAATCTCATTCAGACCAATGTCCAACACTTGGACTAAGATCAGATTGCTTCTCTACTGGAAGGAGTCACTAAAATCCAGACCTGTTTCATCACTCCCTCGGAATGGAAGCGTCATGGATATACAATCGTTTAAGATCACATCACCCTTCAGGTATTCCCAATACCTGTACATCCTGCATACTGGAAGACCCATGGTCAACCCGAAGATTAAGATCAATTTTACACTGTCTTCTTCAGGGTTTGATCACTAAGTTTCTCATTTGATCATTGGGATTTGGTATCGATCATATACTTTCCAAAAGCATATATCATACCTAGGTCTTGATCATATACTTTCCAAAAGTATATATCAAACCTACAAATTCAGTCAAGCTTCCAAAGCAAGACGACCGTGCACGGAATTTGATTCTTCCCAATATCTCATGAGTGAGCTCATGTCTTCCGGTTCAGTAGTGAACCTGTATGATCCCTTTGAGAGATCGTATTACTCATATGCCCTTATATGCACACCAGCTCGCCGGTGTATAGACCTTGGTTAGGTCATCAACCTATTGGTCTGCCAAATGTACACACTCAGGCATATAGTAACACATCTGTCTCCAGTCAGAGGATGCATGCCTATGCTGTGACAGTATTCAACATAGGACTTAGGTTATCTCGATCTCGTTAAGTCAACCCATTGACCTAACTAATCTGACACCTCCGAATCTCTATTCCTATGCAGAGGACCTGCATCAAGAGGTCGGTCAGATATCAGCCTATGTGAGAAAGGATTGCCATCTCCTACTCAGGCTGGAGATCACATCTTAACAATCATTTGACGGTGCTTGATGAGTCCTCAATCTAACCCTTTAGATCTTCATCCAAGCACCAGCCTCTATGATTCAATTATTGAATCAACAGCTGTATGATCATTAAGATAGCCATGGTACGTAACCCTAATTGTACAGAGGGACCTATTATGCAAATTATTTATTCTTCATTTCAGATCAGGGAATGATATTCGCAATAACATTTATTGCATAATGGCTCGCCGTGGGCTCACATGTCCAACAAATACAACAAAGTCCATGGGGAATTTCAGTCCCTGAATTGTGAAGTCCATGTCCTTCAGTAACCCCTTCGCCCTCTTGACAGATCTATCAACAAACTAAAGGACTATCCTTCTCTATCTAAGAGGGCCAAACTCGAATCGATCGAGTAAGGTGTTGGAAGAAGGTTAATCGAAGAGCCGCTGAGGGTACGATCGAACCGCTGCTCATGGATATGACATCTAACAAATGGAGCTCTTGCATCTGATCTCTTGGCTGTCAGTCAGTTCTAAATGGCGAACCAAGTGGCACGAGTAAGCACATGGATGTATACATTATGGTTCCTCCTCTTCCAGTGGATGGTGGTTTTCTCTCTCAAAGAGAGGGATGTGCTCTAGTGACTCCTATAGAGTCAATTGTATCTGGAACCGATCAATCATCTGCTGGCTGAACTCTAATTGGTGTCTTTTTTATTTTCTTTTTGGATCCCCTTTCCTAAGCGAAGTGCTTCAAGTGATCATCATGCAACGTAGATGGACTCACAGGAGATACAGAAACCTTTCCTTTATTCATATTTTTTATTTTAGTTTTTCCATTTTTTGTATTTTTCTAAAAATGTCTTAGGGTATAGAATGAGATAGCACAACTGAAGGAAATATGGTGGAACCACCCATAACATTTGTCTTTGTGGCTTCAACTCTACACTCTGGCCAAGCATCTCTCATCAACGTGGCATCAGCACCACCGTCTCCAACTCGAATCATGATGGCCTTAGTACCAACACTAGGATCATCTTCCTTGGTTGCTTCAGCACCACCGTCATCATCATCATGAGTGGTCAACTCCGCTTCCATACTTATCTGTCACGCAGCCACATACGTGCGTTGCATCTGACGAGTCACAAAATACGATATTTAATTCGATCACGTTAATGCAAAACATATTTTTTTAGAATTTGTAGGGTTAAAATGCAACAATGAAAAATACACACTTTTTATGAGTATTTTCGCAATTTTTCACACAAACAGTAAGCAAAAATATTGAAAAATTACTGGAATTAAAACATAATGCAAGGAAGCTACAGTAATAATTTTGCAATTTTTTGACAAAATATAAATTTTTTATGGATTTTTTAGTGAAAACAGAATGACAGAAAGTAATTAATTCTTAATTAATCCACAATGTCAAATTAATCAGAGTGCGAATTATCTCAAAAAAGATATTTTCATATAGAATCCAGGAGATTTGAAATTTCGCAAAAAGGATATACATGGATTTAATTAAAAATCAAATACTAAATTCACTCTACAAATTATTTCAGTCACAAGATATCTCCACTTTCGATGAAATTTGGACAGTATCTCAATCATATATCAAAGCATAATATCAAATTTTTGTGGAATTTTTTGAGCTATCGTGAGTTAGATATGATTTTAAGAGCACTAATTGGGTAAAATATGAAGAATTTCAGTTTGACAATTTTAATTAATTCACAATAACTAACAAAAATACAAATAAATATCCAAATGGTAGAAAATTAGTTGCTCAACATCAAACCAATTTTCATTGAATAAAAAGATGCAAACTAGATCTCCAAATTAACACACAAACATAAGGGTGTCTCTGCAAATTAAAGAAAACAACTTACAATAGAAAACATGCACAAGGACCTATTTGTAATTACAAGAACATAACAGGAAATGTTTGCAATTTATACAATAAAATAATGAAAGAAAAGAGACCTTCCTCCTCACAGATAGCGCAGGAGAAGAACCCAAAGAAGTGGGGGGTCGGTGCCGGGCGGCGCGGCCACGCGCGGCCGCGAGGAGGCGGCGCACACCGCACGCAGGCGGCTGGAGGCGATGGCTGGCGGCGTAGTCGCGGCAGAGGGCTGGGGGTGGATGCGGCTGGGGGCCTGTGGGGTGACGGCGGTGGCTGGGCCTTGGGGCGGCGTGAAGAGGGGCGACGCGGCGGCGGTGCCGGCCGTACGCGATGGGAGCGTTGGCCGCGCGCGGCAGCGCTGCTGCGGCAGAGATGCGATGGCAGCAAGCGGCGGTGCCGCTTGGATGGAGAGGAAAAGTGGAGGGGCGGTGGGCCTTGGCCTGCGGCTCCTCCTCTTTCTTTTTTTTAATTTTTTTAAAATTTTTTTTACCATTTTGATTTAAAAAAACTGTTGTAATGAGAAATTTTTTTTGTTTTAAATTTTTAAATTTTTTTAATTTTATTTAAACATGAAATATGTACACAAAAAGAAGAGGAGAACATGGTAGTGAAAAGATGACATGATCTAAACAAATGGGTACATGTGGATGGTGATATGGTGTGATAAAAAAAATGCAAAAATAACAAGATGATCAAATGAGACGAAAAATTACCTACGATGGAGACGGTCGCCTATGACGTGCTTACGAGAGCACGGTCTTCGTTCAAATCGCCGGCGAGCGATGAGCTCGAGCAACGCACGTATGTGGCTGCGATGTTGGCCAAAAAGCCAACGGATCTCACCGGAGAGTGGGCCGTCGTCGCTCGACAGCAGTTGCGTCGCCGTCACCGATTCAACTCTAGGAACTAGGCTCTCCTCACATAAAGATGGATCAAGTGCAAATTGAGGAGGATGGAATGTATATAAAGAGATGGAAAAAATGGAAGTTAGAATTAAGATGGAGTGGGATGGAGGTTAATAAAATGGTGGAGTTGAATTAGAAGTTAGAAAAAATAGTGGAGTAATGGAGTTGAATTGGTGGTTATTGTAGAGAATGAAAGTTAAATAATAAATAAATAAATAAGATTGTTACCATAAATTAAAAAGAGAAGACAAATAGTGGAGAATTTACAAGGTAAGACAAACAACATGTATACATTTTTTTACTTTTCTAATATGTATTTTTTTGTCTTTTTAATAAGAGATATTTACAACGGAAAAATACAATAAAATATTATAATTAAAATACAACACAATCATGATATTTTTGTATTTTTAATAATTAGAAAATAAAAAATGAAGAAGGAATGAATATATACATAATATACAATGTACATCTAGGTCCCAAAACCCAACATTTACAAATGAGCTCCGATTTTAATGAAACCACTTCCGTTGGATAGATAATTTTCTAACTTGAACTTTAAAAGTGAGTTTGGTGAATTTGGAGTTCATACGGAGCGGGAATTTAGCTTGGAAGTTGGTCTTTACGGCTTTTTCCCATTAGGATCTAGGAGCATTTATTTGAGATATAATTTGTTTTGTATTTTTGTATTTTTATGTACATTATTATGAACAAGTTAGAGAAAGAATTAGCCAAAAAGAAGTCGAAATGAAATTATTAAAAATATATGAAGTTTTGGGCTATTTACATGTGAAAAACTCCTTTGATTTTGCGTCTTTTTATTGTTAATTTATTTTGTACAATCTAATATACAATAATTAGTGAGTTTTATTTACAAGAGTCATTTTGTTAATTAATTGATTTTATGGACATTTATTTGGGATTTTACTCAGGGATTTTGCTAAGTTCAAGATATTAAGATGATGAATCGTGGATTCATCACCCCCCTATACTTAAACTTTGCTAGTCCTCGAGCAAATAAAGAATGACTAAATTGGGTTAACCCCTGACTGTGCATGTGAAAACAAAACTTGATCTGTTCAAGAACTCTCGGTTCTAGAAATCCTAAAATTTTAAGCTGAACCAAGCTCTAGTCAAAAGGTATCCAATTTCCCTAATCATCAGACTCTCTTTGTATACATATATAGTAGGGATATGACTTTAAGTGTTGATCGCAGTTACAAGAGTAGAGTTACAACGTCACCCAAGGTTCCAGTCCAAGAGACTCTCCTAAGGACCCGATCCTCAACACTAGGGAATAAACCATTTCTTGCATCCAATCCACCGTCTCTTTAGTTGTCAGACTTGAAAGTGTAGATGGAAGGCCAGTTGATGGAGGGCATAGGATTGTGTCATTTCTTCTCTCCCTCTCATTGGAACAAGGATCCTCTCGAGTGCCTTATTACTCAACGCATTTTTTGGTGTTGATCAGTGCGTCCGTCAAGAGAAGTTGGAGCCGTCTGCACTTGTTTTCCTGGGAGTACACCGGGGTGTGTCTTTTTTGAGTATCTATTATACCTTCTACACCCAGACTTGTAGCATTTACGATGCAGAGCCCTTTTTTGGTGCAAGCCCGACTCCTGGTCCTAATAGCGGTGGTCCAAGTGGACACTTTGAAATGGTTGGGAGCGCTCGCCTTTGGTGGAAGCTCTTTTTGATAATTGACTTTGTGGAATGAGAGCTTTTCTTTGACAATTTCATTGCTTTGTAATAGTTTGACTTGCTCCACTGCTTTTACCAAGAGTTGGCGCACATTGATCAACAATTTTTTTTATTTTATCACACCCTGGCACATAGGTAAATGTCAAGAGATAGTACAAGAACCATGTTCTCATACTTGCTAAAAATGCTGACACTCAGGTTTCATGAAGCCTTCATTGATTTTATCCCATCCTCGAGCATCATTAAATCAAGTCCAAACTCAAATCCCTCATCCCAGATCCTCAAGTGAAATTTCAACTCATCTCATCATAACTGCAGTCGTGTATGTAAGGTGCTGATCATATTCTTAAGGTAGAGACTAAGCATGCAATATAGCACACAAATCTTTCAAACTAGGGAAATGTGAATAATTAAGTCGAGGAACCTAATGACTAAGGCTGGTTAACTCAAAATCTCAAGACCTCATAAACCAAGTGTTCTTGCACGTCACTAGTCTTGTGTGAAAGAGAATGTGTCAGGGGTTAAACCAACTTATTAGTTAGTTTTTGATGATTTTTTTGATTTTTTTTAAGTTTCAGAATTTTTTTTTTCAAAAACATTTTTTTTTGACAAACAAAGGCAAAAAAGTTTTGCTTCCTTTTTTTGTTGTTTTCTTTCTTCTTTGAAAATTTTTTTTTGAAAAGTTTTTTTCTTTTGAAAATGTTTTTTTTGAAAAATATAGGTAAATAAGAAAGGGCACACATTTTTTTGAAAAATTTTTTAAGGCAAATAAGGAAAGAGAACACAAAAAACATTTTTTTTGAAACGTTTTTTTTAAAGAGAATTTTTTTAAAAAAAAAGTTTTTTTACCCACCCCATAATTATTATATAATATATACAAAAATACGTATATATACAAAATAAAGTACGAGCTATGGGTAAAGTATATATGTAATATATACACGCCCCCTATACTTAGCATGTGCTATGTCCTCATGGCACAAGAAGCGAGAAAAAGACATAGCTCGTGCTAAGCGTAGGATGGCTAAAATAAATAGTATAGAAGTCGATCCGCCTCCCTATACTTAGGCTCTAGTCAGCCTAATTGTAGAAGAAGAGCAAAAATGAGACGGACGAGGTGAAGAGGAGAAATGGATGAGTATGTACACATGACGGGCATCGGTTCCCCCTATACTTAGGCTCTTGGTAAGCCTAAGTATAGGACAAGAGTAAGTGTAAGAACCGATGTGATCTAGAGAATATACAAGGAAGGTAGAATGTACAAGAGTGATTGAATCTTCTAATATGTTGAATCTTGATGCTGCATCTTCATGACAAGTAATAAGATGTATCTGCTCTGTGCTCACTCTGTATGAAGTTGATGACCTCGACTTGGACTAACTGCTCTTTTGAATCAACAAAATGCTTCAACAGTTGTCCATTCACCACATGAGATTGTGCACCATCTGTGAGGTCAGCTATCTCTACACTTCCATTCTCGTGCACTTTCTTAACAACAAAGGGACCCGTCCATTTAGATTTGAGCTTCCCATGGAACATCTTCAACCTGGCATTGAACAACCATACCTTTTATCCTGGGACAAAGTCTTTGCACCTAATGTGCTGATCATGCCATCTCTTTACTTTGTCCTTATAAATCAAACTGTTGTCATATGCCCTGTTTCGGATTTCCACGAGCTCGTTCAAGTTCAAGTCTCGACAAAGCTTCCCTAGGTGACAACTCCAATTGATCTTCTTAATTGCCCATTCGGATTTATGAATCAACTCTGCGGGCAAATGGCATGGCTTGTCATAGATCATTCTAAATGGTGAAGTACCCAATGGTGTCTTGTAGGCTGTCCTATAGGCCCATAGAACTTGGTCCAAGAGCTGAGACCAGTTCATCCTATCGAGACGAACCAATTTCTGCAAAATACTCTTCACCTCTCTGTTCGCAACCTCTGCCTTTCCATTGGACTGTGGGTGGTAAGGACTAGTAACTCTATGCTCAAATCCATAGTCCTTAGCTAAAGATCTCATATCTCGGTTCACAAAATGGCTACCCCCATCAGATATTAATACTTTTGGCACCCCGAACCTAGCAATAATATGGTCTCTCACAAACTTACAGACAGTCTTGCTGTCTGCGGTTCGGGTTGGGATAGCCTCCACCCACCTGGATAAATAATCAACCGCCAACAATATGTACTCATGTCCTTGGCTGTTGGGAAAGGGACCCATGAAATCTATGCCCCATGCATCAAAAACATCACAAGTAATCATCGGTTGCATGGGCATCTCATCTCTCTGTCCTACTGTCCCTCCCATCCTTTGACAGATCGGGCACGACCGCACAAAATCAATGGCATCTCTAAACAAGGTCGGCCAATACAATCCATACTGAAGTACTTTGTGAGCGGTTCTCTTTCCCGAATGGTGTCCTCCAGTATCAAGTGAATGACAATATGTGAGGACACTCTGGTATTCCTCCTGAGGAATACACCTTCTCCAAACACAATCCGGTCCTTCGAAGAAAAGAAAAGGATCGTCCCAGTGGTATCTCCTCGAATCCGACTTCAGTCGATTAATGCTGCTCCTAGTCCAACCATGGGGAACCTGCTTGGAGACAAGATAGTTTACCATGTTGGCATACCATGGGAGTGAATCAATAACACAAATTGACTCATCTGGGAAGGTCTCTCTAATCCGCTCAAAATCAGGAGAATCCTTAAGTTCAATCTGAGAAAGGTGATCATCCACAACATTCTTCACTCCAGGTTTATCTTTTATCTCCAAATCAAATTCCTGGAGGAGTAAAATCCACCTAAGAAGACGCGCCTTTGCATCCTTCTTTTCCATTAAATATCGAATGGCTGTGTGATCTGTGTAAATTGTCACCTTAGAGCCCAAAATATATGATCTGAACTTCTCGAGGGCCCATACTACAGTGAGCATTTCCTTTTCAGTCATTGTATAATTCTTCTGTGTAGGATCTAAAACTTTGCTCGCATAATGAATCGCAAACGGAATCCCCTCTCGTCGTTGTCCTAACACAGCTCCTAAAGCAAAATCTGAAGCGTCAGTCATGATTTCAAAGGGGAGAGACCAGTCAAGAGCTTGTAGGATAGGCGAGGCACAAATCTTCCTCTTCAAGAGCTCAAAGGCCTCCAGACACCTATGATCTACAACGAACTCTGTGTCTTTTCCTAAGAGCTCAGTTAGTGGGCGGGCGATCTTTGAAAAATTCTGAATGAATCTTCTATAGAATCCAACATGCCCTAAGAATGACCGCACTGACTTCACGTTGGTTGGATCGAGTTTCTTGATCACCTCCACCTTGGCAGGGTCAACCTCCATTCCCCTTTTGGAGATGACATGCCCCAACACGATACCCTCCATCACCATAAAGTGGCTCTTCTCCCAGGAGAGTACCAGATTCACCTCTCTACATCTCGTGAGGACTCGGTCCAAGTGCGCTAAACATGTATCAAAAGAATCACCGTGGATCGAGAAGTCGTCCATGAATACTTCCAAGAAATCTCCCATCATCTCGGCAAATATGGCTATCATGCACCGCTGAAATGTGCCCGGGACATTGCAGAGCCCGAATGGCATGCGCCTGAAAGCATAAGTACCGAATGGACATGTGAATGTGGTTTTTTCCTGGTCCTCAGGGGCTATGGCCACCTGGTTATAGCCTGAGTACCCATCAAGAAAACAGAAGAACTCTTTCCCTGTGAGTCTCTCCAAGATCTAATCAATAAAGGGTAAGGGAAAGTAATCTTTCTTGGCCGTGACATTCAGGCGCATGTAGTCAACACAAACATGCCACGACGTAGGTACTCGTGTCACGATCTCTACCCCCTCCTCGTTGGTGACCATCTGAATTCTTGACTTCTTCGGGACAACATGAAGCGGGGCCACCCACTTGGAGTCAGAAATAGGGTATATAAACCCTGCTTTGCACCATTTCTCAATTTCTTTCTTCACTACTTCCCGTAGATTGGGGTTAAGTCTCCTTTGGAACTCACGGGAAGTTCTCACATTATCCTCAGTAAAAATGTGGTGCGAGCAGAGAGCGGGGTTGATGCCCACGAGATCCGACACTGTCCAGCCTATTGCTTTGCGGTTCCTCTCTAAAACTTCTAACAACCTAGACTCCTGTTCTAAAGTCAAGTCTGAGCTAATGATGACAAGATATCTCTCTTTGGGTCCCGCAAGAAAGGCATACTTGAGTGTAGGAGGTAGTGATTTCAGTTCTGGCAATGTGGAATCATCAAGCAGATCTGGCTGAACTGAATCTGAATCTGGTTCCGTGTTGCATGAAGGCGGGCTAAGCTGAGTAGTACTCGCCACCAAATCAGAAGTAAAGGGAGTCGGATCGCCAAAGAAACTCGATAGTTCGACCAAAGCCGCGTCCGACTCATCATCTATATCCCATGATCGTTCCGAAGGGGATGAAACTGACAGATCCAGATGGATCTCTGTGTCATCATGGGAATAGGTAGATGCATCTCTCACAAGATCAGACAACACCTGGCAAACTGCTTCATCCACTATACCCTTTCCAGATGAAAGGGACTCGCTCTGTCCTGAAGGAATCTGTCCCCAAATCCCAACTGTGCTAATCAAACTGCAATCTGCCTCTGAAGATGAGTACTCTGTGCTACTCTCTGAATCAGGTCGCTGACACTTGGTTTGCTTCATCTCAAGGTTCACCTCTCTGCCTGGAGAACGGAATTTCATCATTCCCGTACCATAATCGAAAGCTACGCCTGCGGTCCTAAGGAAGGGCCATCCGAGAATGATCTGAGATTCTCTCCAATGATTGGGGGTCTCCATGTCCAAGACTGTGAAGTCAACCTGATAGTTCTGCCCCTCAATCGAGATAACTACGTTCTTCACTTCTCCCTTAGGTCTCTTCACTGAACGATCTGCAAATTGGAGTAAAGCTCTAGATTTGCGAAGTGGTCCCAACTCCAATTTCTGATATAATGCTAAGGGAAGTAAGTTGATTGAAGAACCGTTATCTAAGAGTGTGCGTGCAAACGCAATGTCGTCAATACGACTCTCCACATAATGAGCACCCATGTCTCTCTTTTTCCTTGGCAAAGTCTGATTCTTGAGACAATAGTTTGTGGCTATCGATAAGACATTTGTCTTTATATTTCGGTTGTCTTTCTTCCTGCTAACCCTTGTAGGTGTGCATCTCACCTTAAGGTATTTTTGGAATGCAGGATGGTTAGCCACATATTCATCAAATGGTACCTTCACTGTGATATTCTCTTTACAAAACCGTACCATATCGGGGTCATCTTTCTGAATCTTTTTGATGTGCTTTCCTGCCGTAAAAGCACGGGGAAAAGGGATGGAAGCTAGAGAAACAGAAGATGAAGAGTCTGAATCATGAATTGAAAGATCATTCTTGGCATTAACGGAAACAGAGTTCTTCATACATGAATCTTTCTGATGCAACATGGGATCGAAATCAAAACTATCGACTACACGTTGTGGAATAGAAGCTGGACTGGTATCAGCCACAACCGGAGATGCAAGGTCCTCCGTAGACTCAGAAGTGTATCCATGCTGCCGATGCTGCATACGTGCTCTCCTTCTCCTCTCGGCTCCCTGAGTAGAAATACTCGAATGATGCTGATGGGGCTCCGAAATATGATGCCTCTCCTCCTCGTCCTCTGAAGACTCCTCAGGTAGAGCTCCAGAGATGCCCCTCCTAGTATCCCTCGTCCGGTCAGGTACGGTCACGGTCCTTCCGCTCCTGAGTGACATGTGGTTAGCCACGTCACACGAAAGAATCTCATGTTCAGATCTAGGAGATGCTGAATAGTATACCTGACTAAAGTGCTGCTGAGAACTAGATCTGTTCAGGCTATTGGGGTTAGCCTGAACTTGGGCTGGGATAGAGGTAGAGGGTGCAGTCTGCTCATCTCGCCATCTGGACAGGCGGTTGACATCCACCCGTAAGTCATGAATCTCGTTCCTGTAGGAACGTAGCTCATCGAGTATCTGTTGTTGTATATCCACGGGACTAGACAAAGAAGGAAGTGGATAAGACTAGGAAGAAGAACGGGAAGACTGGCCCTACTGGCCAGAGTACTGCCTCTGCTGCTGCTGCTGGGGTTGCGGGCCCTGCTGGCCTGCCTGGTAATGGCCCTGTCGGCCATACTGCTGGTACTGCTGCCTCTGCTGCTGGGGTGGCTGGAATCCAGGGCTCTGCTGTGAAGGAGGTGGTGCGGAGGTGAATGCGGTGTTATGAAAGGTCGGGGGACGTTGATAGGTCTGTCGATCTCCCGTACTTCCCTGCCTGGCAGGGTCCTGAGTATACCATACTCCATTCACCTCCCAAACCGGTGGAGGCTCCTCCTGGACTGTCTCTGCTAATGGAGGTGGCTGCTGGAAAGAGTGGGTGTAGGATTGGTCCTGCTCCCACGGCTGGGGTTGCCCTGACACCAACTGCTCCTGAACATGGTGAACTCGGTATATGGGAGCAGACGGTGCAGTCACGGCAGGTATCTTTATCTTAGATACCTTCTCAGTCAACTCCTCCATCTGTTTTGGAAGCTTGGAGACGCTCCGATCTAACTCATCAATCCTCTTGTCGATCCTCTCGACTACAGTAAGCTTGTCAGCAAGGAGTCCCATGCTAGGGATTACATCCTGAGAGAGATCGACTACAGCTGGTTTTCCCACTCCAAGTGAGAGTGAACTGGGGGATGGTGTATAGGCCATGCTGGCCATCTGTGAGCGGCAAGTTTCAGCCATCTGCTCGAATACCTTCCAGACGGTATCCGCTCCTCGAGATGTATAGCTACCTCCACAGGCAGCGCTCACTAAACCCTGCATCTCAGGGTTGAGACCAGTAAAGAATGACTGGACCAAGATGTTATCATTTTGTCCATGACAGGGACACTTCTGCAGGATGTCCTTGAATCTTTCCCAAGCATCACAAAAAGTTTCTTGGGGTAATTGGGAAAAACTCGTAATGCGCGTCCTCATCATGTTAGTTCTACTCAAAGGGTAGAACTTCTTCAAAAACAGGTCCTTGAACTGGACATATGTGATGACGGCGATCCCAAGATTCTTTACCCAGTAATCAGCTTTGCCACCCAAGGCAAATGGAATGGCTTTGAGCCTAATATAATCCTGGCTAACATTTTGATGTTTGAGGTTAACACAGATGAGCTCAAAGTCCCTTAGGAATGCATATGGTTCCTCAGAAGCATTCCCATCAAAGTGTGGCAACAGGTTCAGAAAATGCGGCTTCAATTCAAAATCAACCTCGGGTTCGGCCAGACTCAAGTAGTTCTGAATTTGATATTGTCCGGGGTTATATGCCGCATCCATCGGTGGTTGGACCCCAACATTCAGCTGTCCTAACTGAGCTCTGAGAAGTGCATGTTGCTGCTTAGATGCAGCTAATCTGGCAAGTATCATTCTCATTGGGTCTTCATTGTTCTCTTCTTCCTCTTTTTCTTCTTTGGAGGCATTTTACTTGTGTCTCCTATATGGCCTGAATCAGCAAGGTGTTCTTGATTAGAAGAGGATTTATGAATCAAGATATTCTCATCGAGGCGAAGGTCTTCCTCAGTGAGATGGGAAGAGAGAAAGGGAATGGTTTGAGAGTAACCATCCCGAGAGTGGGTGATCCTGGGCTCAAGAGGGTCATGAGTCCAGGTTGGTCCATGTTGCGCATGGACCTGTGAAGACATACTTCTTGGAGGGTTCAACGGGAAATTCGCAAAGTCCGAATAAATATCCCCCCAATCACTCATCTTCGATGTCAAAAGAACCGATTAGAACACGATATTCAATGAGGCGCTAGTTCTACGGTGCACATAAATGTGCGGAGTGAACTCACACAATAAAACACAATCCAAACCCTCGGTTTCACCAACTCAACACGTGAAGGCCGTAAGAGTTCGGCCGAATTATCTTGTCAATTTTAGTTGGTGAGCATACAATCTTAGAAAGATTAAAGAGCTGTTAGGTGCTCGTATTTTCCTACAGACTGACCCGGTTCTTACGACTAGTGTCGCCTGAAAATAAAGAACAAGTAGTAAGTAAGAAATCCAGACTTGGCTCTATCCTAGGGTCGTCTTTCTCTCACTTGCAAGTAAAACAAACAATGAGGGCTTTATGCACCCGACAACAGGGGTTTTTTTATTCCAATTTTTTAAATCGACCTGCTCAATTCAGTCCCAATTTCAGAGTTAGGTTGCCACTTGAAATTTATGTGAACACACAAGCACGTCTACCGTTTAGTCCCAACTTCCTTTTGACCTTAAGTTATAAAACAAGAGAGAAATCGAAAATCAGAATGCAAACGAGAAACTAAGATGCATGCTCAGAAGAAGTTATACTTACAGTGAATCCCAGCACTCTTCATGCATTATGCAGAACAGAATTTGTAAATATTACACTAAATGCATGCAGATCGAGAAAACCGCACCTAAACAATATACTATTAGCGGGGAAGAATTGATTTAACTTTGAGCTAAGTAGTACGTGTTTATGTGCGTCTCATTATGAATCTTATCAGATAAGTGAATCTTCTAAGATATGTGTGGCCTAAATTACGATGGGCACAAACAAATTTGATTCTAAACTACTGTGTGCCTAATCCTTAAGTTCGCCACTCAAGTCGAGCCCCACCCTCACCGGAGAGTGAAACAGGTCTCGACACACCACAAATAAAGTCCAAGTCTTTTTACACACGCGAGCTCTCAAACAAGAGCCGCTATAAATGAGCAACTACCTAAATAATTACAACAATTTACAAAAGCTCTCTCGAAATAAATAAATTCTCCAAATTCTTCAGCAGTCGGCGCACGTCGCGTCCGTCGACCTCCGATGCACTCCAAGTCCACCGGGCCCTCGCAAGGAAAATAAAATTTATGTTAGAGAGATAAAAACCAAATATATACAAAAATATGAAGACAAATAATTGAGAGGAAAATGGACTAAATATAAGGTGGCTCGGGAGTCAGACTACCCGAGTAAATGAAAATCTAAATCCAAATTTTTAAACTAATCCCTAAGCTGTTTGCCTCCCCAGCAACGGCACCGTCTGGACAGTCGAAAATACGATATTTAATTCGATCACGTTGTAGTACGTGTACTTAATGATTCAGTCAGAACCGAGAAAAAATCTCCATGAAGAGTGTCTCGGCTTAATTTATATCTCGGGCAAATCCGGTGTCAAACACAGAGATGCAAAGGAACAACTTCAGGGCTAATTTGAAAATCAAGATCTAGATTTCCAACGCGGTTTTTTTAATATTTTTTTATGCAAAATGAAATGCTAATGCAAGATACGGTTGAATCAAGTTAATAAGAAAGCATACAATAGGCCAAATTAATTTTAATGAAAAATAAATCCAATTTAGCCGAATTATATTTTTCTAGTAAACTTAATCCAATGATGAATGCAAAACATATTTTTTTACAATTTTTAGGGTTAAAATGCAACAATGAAAAATGCACACTTTTTATGAGTATTTTCGTAATTTTTCACACAAACAGTAAGCAAAAATATTGAAAAAATTACTGGAATTAAAACATAATGCAAGGAAGCTACAGTAATAATTTTGGAGTTGTTTGACAAAATATGAATTTTTTTATGGATTTTTTAGTGAAAACGGAGTGACAGTAAGTAAATAATTCTTAATTAATCCACAATGTCAAATTAATCAGAGTGCGAATTATCTCAAAAAAGATATTTTCATGTAGAATCCGGGAGATTTACAATTTTGCAAAAAGGATATACGTGGATTTAATTAAAAATCAAATACTAAATTCACTGTACAAATTATTTCAGTCACAAGATATCTCCACATTCGATGAAATTTGGATAGTATCTCAATCATATATCAAAGCATAACATCTAATTTTTGTGGAATTTTTGGAGCTACCGTGAGTTAGATATGATTTTAAGAGCACTGATTGGGTAAAATATGAAGAATTTCAGTTTGATAATTTTAATTAATTCACAATAACTCACAAAAATACAAATAAATATCCAAATGGTAGAGAATTAGTTTCTCAACATCAACCCAATTTTCATTGAATAAAAAGATGCAAATTAGATGTCCAAATTAACACACGAACATAAGGGTGTCTCTGCAAATTAAAGAAAACAACTTACAATAGAAAACATGCACAAGGACCTATTTGTAATTACAAGAACATAACAAGAAACGTTTGCAATTTGTACAATAAAATAATGAAAGAAAAGAGACCTTCCTCCTTACGGATGGCGCAGGAGAAGAACCCAAAGAAGTGGGGGGTCGGTGCCGGGCGGCGCGGCCACGTGCGGCCGCGAGGAGGCAGCGCGCACCGCGCGCGGGCGGCTGGAGGCGATGGCTGGCGGCGGAGTCGCGACGGAGGGCTGGGGGGGTGGATGCAGCTGGGGGCCTGTGGGGTGACGGCGGTGGCTGAGCCTTGGGGCGGCGTGAAGAGGGGCGACGCGGCGGCGGTGCCGGCCGCGCGCGATGGAGGCGCTGGCCGCGCGCGGCGGCGCTGCTGCGGCGGAGATGCGGCGGCGGCAAGCGGCGGCACCGCTTGGATGGAGAGGAAAAGCGGAGGGGCGGCGGGCCTTGTCCTGCAGGTCCTCCTCTTTCTTTTTTTTTAAATTTTTTTAAAATTTTTTTTACTGTTTTGATTTTAAAAAAACTGTTGTAATGAGAATTTTTTGTTTTAAATTTTTTTATTTTTTAAATTTTATTTAAAAAGGAAATATGTACACAAAAAGAAGAGAGGAACATGATGGTGAAAAGATGACATGAACTAAACAAATGGGGACATGTGGATGGTGATATGGTGTGATAAAAAAATTGCAAAAATAACAAGATGATCAAATGAGACGAAAAATTACCTACAATGGAGACGGTCTCCTATGACGTGCTTACGAGAGCAGGTCTTTGCTCAAATCATCGGCGAGCGATGAGCTCGAGCAATGCACGTATGTGGTTGCGATGTTGGCCAAAAAGCCAACGGATCTCACCGGAGAGAGGGTCGTCGTCGCTCGACCGCGGTTGCGTCGCTGTCACCGATTCAACTCTAGGAACTAGGCTCTCCTCACATAATGATGGATCAAGTGCAAATTGAGGAGGATGGAATGTATATAAAGAGATGGAAAAAATGGAAGTTAGAATTAAGATGGAGTGGGATGGAGGTTAATAAAATGGTGGAGTTGAATTAGAAGTTAGAAAAAATAGTAGAGTAATGGAGTTGAATTGGTGGTTATTGTAGAGAATGGAAGTTAAATAATAAATAAATAAATAAGATTGTCTAGTTTAAATACCATAAATTAAAAAGAGAAGACAAATAGTGGAGAATTTACAAGGTAAGACAAACAACATGTACACATTTTTTTTACTTTTCTAATATGTATTTTTTGTCTTTTTAATAAGAGATATTTACAACGAAAAAATACAATAAAATACTATAATTAAAATACAACACAATCATGATATTTTTGTATTTTTAGTAATTAGAAAATAAAAAAGAAGAAGGAATGAATATATACATAATATACAATGTACATCTAGGTCCCAAAACCCAACTTTTACATATGAGCTCTGATTTTATTGAAACCACATCCGCTTGGATAGATAATTTTCTAACTTGAACTTTAAAAGTGAGTTTGGTGAATTCGGAGTTCATACGGAGCGGGAATTTAGCTTGGAAGTTGGTCTTTATGGCTTTTTTCCATTGGGATCTATGAGCATTTATTTGAGAAATAATTTGTTTTGTATTTTTGTATTTTTATGTACATTATTATGAACAAGTTAGAGAAAGAATTAGCCAAAAAGGAGTTGAAATGAAATTATTAAAAATATATGAAGTTTTGGGCTATTTACATGTGAAAAACTCCTTTGATATTGCGGCTTTTTATTGTTAATTTATTTTGTACAATCTAATATACAATAATTAGTGAGTTTTATTTACAACAGTCATTTTGTTAATTATTGATTTTATGGACATGTATTTGGGATTTTACTCAGGGATTTTGCTAAGTTCAAGATATTAAGATGATGAATCGTGGATTCATCAACGGGTCGCCGCAGGATGACATCCTAACACTCCTAAGTGTCACAAAATCAGCATCAAATAGAGTGGAACAAGTATCATGCAAAACATCACTAGGAGTGGTAGTCTCTGCAAACTGTACCTGCTCAGATTTTCATTTCATATTATTCGGATTAGGTTCAATTTGAGCGTATATGGAGGCCTTGCCCTTGATAATCTCCCACTTTTCCTGTCAGAACTCGTCCATCTCTCATCGGAAGGATGTCTGCAGGTCAGAAAGTAAGTGGGTGAGGTCGTCAAGGAATTGGTCCTCATATACAGGTGCATGAGAACAGAATGGGTTGCCTCGTGGAAAATGATGCTAAGACTGCCGCTGATAATGTTGGTGGTGAGGACAAGGCTGGGAATACTGTTGAGGCTGATGTAGCTACCTCCATTGTTTTCCTTGATAATAGGGACGAGAACCATATTGGTGTGGGGTTGTTGTTGTTGATTGCTCTGCCCTGCTTGACCAGGAGGCTGTTGTTGGACATGTGAGCCCACGGTGAGCCATTATGCAATAAATGTTATTGCAAATATCATTCCCCTGATCTGAAATGAAGAATAAACAATTTGCATAATAGGTCCCTCAGTACAATTAGGGTTATGTACCATGGCTATCTTAATGATCTTACAGATGTTGATTCAATTATTGAATCATAGAGGCTGGTGCTTGGATGAATATCTAAAGAGTTAGATTGAGGACTCATCAAGCACCATCAAATGATTGTTAAGATGTGATCTCCAGCTTGAGTAGGAGATGACAATCCTTTCTCACATAGGCTGATATCTGACCGACCTCTTGATGCAGGTCCTCTGCATAGGAATAGAGATTCGGAGGTGTCAGATTAGTTAGGTCAATGGGTTGACTTAACGAGATCGAGATAACCTAAGTCCTGTGTTGAATGCTGTCACAACATAGGCACGCATCCTCTGAGCGGAGACAGATGTATTGCTATATGTCTGAGTATGTACATTTGACAGACCAATAGGTTGATGACCTAACCAAGGTCTATACACCGGCGTGTTGGTGTGCATATAAGAGCATATGAATAATACGATCTCTCAAAGGGATCATACAGGTTCACTACTGAACCGGAAGACATGAGCTCACTCATGAGATATTGGGAAGTATCAAATTCCGTGCACGGTCGTCTCGCTTTGGAAGCTTGACTGAATTTGTAGGTTTGATATATACTTTTGGAAATTATATGATCAAGACCTAGGTATGATATATGCTTTTGGAATGTATATGATCGACACCAAATCCCAATGACCAAATGAGAAACTTAGTGATCAAACCTTGAAGAAGACAGTGTAAAATTGATCTTGATCTTCATGTTGACCATGGATCTTCCAGTATGCAGGATGTACAGGTATTGGGAATACCTGAGGGTGATGTGATCATAAACGATTGTATATCCATGACGCTTCCATTCCGAGGGAGTGATGAAACAAGTCTGGATTTTAGTGACTCCTTTCAGTAGAGAAGCAATCTGATCTTTGTCCAAGTGTTGGACATTGGTCTGAATGAGATTCAGATACAATGAGAAGATTAGATTTGTGGTCTTGATTTAATCAAGCATCTATGGGAGGTTCGTAAGATCTGGATTTGAGATAAGATCTCAACATCCAAGTCACTATACGTGGAACAATACAATCGCCCAGTCCTTATCTCCAAGTATATGCGGAGAAAGCACATTATTCTTGAAGGAGTTCAAGAATAATTCATTTGATGAATTCCATATCCAAACAAGAAGAACTTAATTATTAAATGAGATTTAGTTATCAAGCTTAATATGAATATGATTCATATTGTGAGAATTTTAATCTAAGATAATTAAATGGGATTTAATTATCAAGGATTAGAGAATGTGGATAATACTATCCATGATATATGTGTATTATAAATATGATTTATAATACATATATTGAAGAGAGAGAATCTATGTAAATAGCATTTGTTAATTAATAGTGTGGACTGGATTCACATTAATTAATTAATTGGAAATGTAATTTACAAATTAGTTTGGGTTGTGAATGTGATTCACATATCTTCGATGGCATGATTAAAATATTCACAAATTAATTTGGAATTAATTTGGTGGATATTATTGGAATAATAGTTGTTGCAATTTATTAAGAAATAATAAGATAAAATAAATAGAGACAAAATAAACCCCTATAATTTAGGGTGGTTAGTTGACTCCCTTTTTTATTGTCACATTATCTCTTAATTAGTTAAATTAAATTATGTTGATAATATTGCAACATATTTTAATTTAAATTTATGTTGTTGGTTTTAACCAACAACAATCATAGCCATTGATTTTACATGGACCAAGCCTGGCCATTGGATCCATGTGTCCCATGGATTGAGATCCATTGGATCCTAAACTAATATAAAAGGAGGGCTAGGGTAGCCTTTCAAGGTACAACATTATTAAGAGTTGTAGAAGACCACAACTCTCTCTCTCTCTCTCTCTTTCATATTCTCGCCCTCTCTCTTTCTCTCCTCCAAAAGGATGGCCGTCCATCTTATGTAGAGAAAGGAGAAACCTTCTCGGCTTCGCCTTTGACGACTCGAGGATCTCCTTCTTCTTCGAGGCTACTTGCTCTAAAGGAAGACGAAGGATTTCGTGTGATGAAATCAGGGGATCCATTGCTTGGATTTTCATCGAGGATTGCGGGGAGGAACGCAACTCATCATCGTGCCCGCAAGTGCGTTCTTCGTGGATCGGACTTAAGATAGGAGGATCTCTACTTTGGGATTTCGCGATCACAATCACGCTTCAAGAGGTATTCCTTATACTTTTTGATTTTATGAAACGATCCGAGAAGTGTTCTCGTGATCATGTGGTTTCATTTTTTGATCTAAAATTTTAATTTCTGCTGCATCTAGCGACTAGTGCGACTAGTTGCTCCGATTGCATACGATGCGATCGACAAGCTTCCGTGATGCGCTTAAGGATACTCAATATCCTTCAAGTGGTATCTGAGCCATAGGTCAAATAAGGTTTTGGATATGATCCATAGACCTTAGACGATTTGGTTCTTGAAAGGGTTGCGAAATTTTTACTGCATTTCAATTTTCGCACCTCTGTCTAATTGAATTTTTCACTACTGTTTAAAATGTTTAAACACGAAATTTTCAATTGTATTTTTTTCCTCATTAAACAAGGAAACCATAGGACTTGAGTTTACTAAATTTTGACTTCATTTGCTCAAGATATGGATTTTTGAATATGCCTATATCCACTGTTGCGGGAACTGCGGATTTAAACGTGATTAATGAGATAATTACGGTTTTAATCCTCCTCGAAATCGTGAATTATCACTTGGATTATTTAATAAATCAAATAGGCAATCTTTGGAAACTGAGTTTGCATTTTTTGGATTTAAATTGATCAAGATAAGTTAATTTTAGTGATTGGGGGTCACTGCTGGAAATTAACAATTTTGATCATGAACCTTGTGATAAGTCATTCAATTAGCATGATGAAAATTAATTGTTAATTTTCTAGAATAATTAGTGATAAATATTTGTGAAATATTTAAAGAGATAATTATTTCATTGAATGACATTTGCCTAACCATGATGATAAGATAATGATCTTGATCATTGGTTGATTTGAATCCATCAACAAACATTGATTTCATGAAAACCATACTTTATCCTACAATAGTTGTAGGACAACTTTTACATGAAAAATCCTTTTGCTTGAATAGGATTGGGGATTTGTCTAGCAAATCTCCTTATAATCAAAAATGTTTTGATGTATATTATATGGTATAATTTCGGTTGAAAAACCGATGAGCATCTCAAAGTACATGATGATCTATCTGGTATTATCCTTTCCCGAGGCAGATGTGGTGCCTAGTCGGAGAGCATTGGGGTAGCGGGTTGCAACGTATGTGGTCCGTCCCACTC
Organism: Ottelia alismoides; assembly: GCA_037367405.1. Classification (NCBI taxonomy): domain Eukaryota; kingdom Viridiplantae; phylum Streptophyta; class Magnoliopsida; order Alismatales; family Hydrocharitaceae; genus Ottelia; species Ottelia alismoides. The sequence goes on from JAZKJV010004104.1 coordinate 463,564, forward strand.
TCGTCGGTACTGGCCATGACAGCGGGTAGGGACTGTATAATACCGGAGAAAGTCAATATGTATTTTTCTAATTATTAAAATTCGAATAATACGTACTTTGAGTATATACCTACTATTCAAGTAAAAGACATGTTTGTTGATTGATGATTGGATTGATGATTAATTTAATGTGATTAAATTAATTATATCCAATAAACACTCTATTATGAATAGATGTGTATTTTCCTTGGAAGAATTAATTATGTGAATATGATTCACGATAATTAATTACAATTTGAATATGAGGTGGAGAATCACATAAGTGACGTCCATGGTCTCCCGTCAAGGCAAAGGATTCCGTCGCCAGTTGTTGTGTATAGGAGACGCCTGTCCAAAGTGACAGATCCTATATATGATTTAATTGGATCGGGTTCTTTGCTTCTCGAAAGAGTAAGGCCGTATACGTAGTGACCCCAATATCGGGTCCTCATATTATTGGGGCGATATTGGATTGCGTATAGCGAGTATTAAGCCTGTTGACGGTTGGTTCTATTGACAACGGGTCAACGTCATCTTAGGGGTGGTGGGCCCGGGTGTTAAAGACCGAATTGAGAAATGCAAGTTGGACTTGCAAGGCGAAATGTGTTCCCGCTTCTTTTTATCCAAGTTGTAGGTTCTCATATTATTGGGATGCAACGGAGATAGAAAAGGAGATCCCAGACCTTGTTAGAGATATAATGGTAAGAATATCTCTTACATTGAAAGTGATTAAGGGAATAAACTTTCAATGTTGACAAGGCAAGACAACTTTGATATAAAATTCCTAAATCAAAGTAAAATATGTATATATAATATATATACATTTATGCAAATTTCTTATTTCAGATAATCTTTCATTAAACCCACTCAATGTTATACTCAATGATATCGAGTAAAATATCATGGATTGGACTCATGATCCAGATATTATACTTGCAATTGGACACATAATGTATGTGGTTGCAATGTGCAAGTTTCCTCAACCTAATGAGGAATGACAATTAAATAAGACAATAAGACATCACATTAGGGTTTGAATGTCTCGATAGTCTTGATCTTTCATCGAGTGTACTTTGGAAGTGACATGTCGATGGTGATCGTAATTGTTGAATAATCTTTATAAAATAAAAGAAGATATTTTGACATACATATGTGCTCTAGACATTTAATCGTGAATGACATGATTCTCGGCATTATGCAGAATGGTGGCTCGAAAGAGATGATGTATTCAAAATATTTGAATACCTACCTGAACCTAAGTCTCTAAGAGTTGAGATGTATGTAGATATGATGAGTGTCATCATTCTACTATCTATACTCAAGTCATTCATGAAGCTTCATAATAATCATTTTGTATGAATTTAATGAAGCATGTATAAATGTTGAAATGCTCTTGTATTGAAATCTTTTGAATTATACATAAGAGATTCTTTGTCTTGAACAAAGATTGTTTATAGATGAAGAGAGCACAGTGGAAGCGTGGGTCGGACCCATGTAAGGAGGAAAGTCAAAGAGTTGACCTACTTCTGTGACTTCCATATGACATCCAAAGAATTGGATGAATGTCATTACTGCAATAAGTTGATGTGTTGATAGTATGACTATCAAATCTGTCTAAAATCCTTAGTGAAGGACTCAGATAGAGCATCAGAATAATCTACATATAATCATTGACTTTGACTTTCTTATTTCATAAGATAAAGTCTGACAATTGTATCCCAATCTTCTAATGATATTTGCAATTGGTTGCATATATATGTTAGAGGATTAGAAATTTGATCTTAAGGTTTAGTAGTCATCTACATGGATATTGATGTAATTGTTGCAGCAATCTCTGTTGGATAGATAGACTTCATATTGTCAGTGGGAGAGTCCTTAGTCTTGGAGAATGTCTCTATAACCTAGATAGTAGAGTACACTCATTGTTTGTTTCTAAATGTTGGAAATAAACATGAATTCTGAGATAGAACTATCATAAAGAGTTATGATGGAAATATTTCATATAGTAATCTAACATCTAGTGGACTCCGTAAAATTAGAAAATTAATGAATAGTTCATTAAGATTTCTAATACTGAAAATCAAACCTTATAAGATCAATAGGAGGATGAAGATCATTTGACAATAATCCCGCATCAAGTCTTGGACATATGTCTGCTGATGAGATCAATAGACTAGTAAGATATGAAACTTTAGAATGTCTAAAATTTTAAATCTTACGTACATGTGAATATTGTATTCAAAGTAAAATGTCCAATATACCCTTCTCTAGGAATGGTGTTAGATGTCGAGGTATTCAAGATTTCATACATATTGATGTATGTAGATCATTTATATCATAGTAAACATTATGGATATGTGATATCTATTGATGATTATGTATGATATGAGATTTCTTCTCTTCACCTGAGAAACCTTTGAAATGTTCAAAGATTTCACAATTTTGGTTTAGAACCAAAGTTTGAAGAAAGATGAAATGAATTTGATCTAACCTTGGTAGCTTGTACCTGTTAGATAAAACTCAAAGAATATCTTATGGAGATATGAATATCATTTCTATCTCACTCCTCCAGATAAACCTGAACTCAATAGAGTTGTAGGGAGATACAATTGGATCATGTGTGACATGATTTGATCAATGATAAATTTTAGCATAATTATGCCTTAGTTTCCTGGTATATATGTGTAGTAGAGACTACAATATATATCTTTAATAAGATTCCATGCATGTAAGCTGGAATCTAGAACTTGAGAGTGATGCTTCATTGGGATAATAAAGGATGGTATTGGATACCTACTTTATAACCCTGAGATTCTTAAAAGATCTCATCTCTGAGAATGTGATTCTTAGAGGATGACTCTCTTGAGAATCAAGATGAAATGAAGTGAAGGAACTCATTTAATCTTGAGAAGATAATGAGGCTCCTGAAATCATAAACTAAAAGGGATAATTAAAGATGAAGCACTAATATCTCTTCAAATGAGTTTGAGGATGTATTCCATGTGTCAGTTAAGTCTGACAATGATCGGACTTCATGTGATGAAGCTCCTGAGGATCATGACATGGAAAGATGGATATTAGCAATAAAGTCTAAAGTAGACTTCATATACAAATGTTGTATATGGACCCTCGAGGATCCACCTATGTGGGTAAGACCCATAAAGGTGTAAATGGATCTTCAAGAGAAAAGGGAACCTGATGAGAAGGTAGAGACCTTTAAAGCACGGTTCGTAGCCATGAGATACACATCGAAAGAGAAGACATTGCTTGCAATGAGACTTGCTCTTCGGTAACCATGCTTAAAATCATCAGAATATTGCTAACCTTAGCTACACAACTTGACTATTGCATCTTCAGGATGTAATTCAAGATTGCATTCCTATAAGAATACCTCTCTGAGGATATTCACATGAAGTAGCCCCAGGGCTTCATGATTGGGGAAAGTAAGGTGTAAAAGCTAAAGAAATCCATCTGTGGACTCAAATAAGCTTCTTGTAGTTGGAACATAAGATTTGATGAAATTATAAATGTTATGATTTCAAATAAAATCTTGATGAACCATGTGAAGCTTAGTGGGAGTGCCATTGTGTTCATCGTGCTAAATGTAGATTGTATCCTAATCATTTGGAATGATATAAGGATGATAATAAGTGTTTTATAGACTGGCTATTCCATACCTTGAGATATGATCTCAAGAATACCTCTTAGATCTTAGTTCTGAAGTTGTTCAGAAGCAAAGAAAAGAGGGTATTGGGACTGTCACATTAGTAGTACACCTTGGATATGTTCCACTTTTTGGAAATTCCAAGAAAGGCTTCCTTCCTTGAGATTTGGTACTGACCTATATAAAGGGATAGCACCTCAAAGAGTTGAGGAAGTGAATTCTAGAACTGCTTGCACTTGTGCATCAGTTACGAGAAGCTTAGTGTATGCTAGATGTGTACAAAAGCCAGATATCTGCCATGCAGTGGGAGTAGTAAAGTGTTAATAATCCTACTATGGAGAGAGAAAACACTTGATTGCAGTAATAACAAAATCTTCAAAGATGACAATACTTTAGAGATGGTGATCTCTAAGTCTTATCTTCAAGAACTTAAGACTTTATAGATAGAGATCTAAAAGGTCTTAACTGTGAATACCTTAGGAGATAAAGATCTCCAGGAATAAGGGTATTCTGATAAGGATTATGGAAATACTGGTTATTGAGCAATTGTGTCAAAGACACTATAACTGCTTTGACTAGATTGAGTATTGGTTGCATCAGATGCAACATTCGCATTGGATGCGAGCACTGTTACTGGGGATATGCAAGTGTCGTAAAAGGACTTGGCGTAGTCTCGCGAGAACAGAGTGACTGATAAACTTACCTAGCTATTTTCTAAATAGCATATGATTGTCACATGAGTATGGGTTTAAATGATTAGCCCATTAATGGCTCTTTGGGCTAGTGGGAGATTGTTGGACATGTGAGCCCACGGCGAGCCATTATGCAATAAATGTTATTGCAAATATCATTCCCTGATCTGAAATGAAGAATAAACAATTTTCATAATAGGTCCCTCTGTACAATTAGGGTTATGTACCATGGCTATCTTAATGATCTTACAGCTGTTGATTCAATTATTGAATCATAGAGGCTGGTGCTTGGATGAATATCTAAAGAGTTAGATTGAGGACTCATCAAGCACCATCAAATGATTGTTAAGATGTGATCTCCAGCCTAAGTTGGAGATGGCAATCCTTACTCACATAGGCTGATATCTGACCGACCTCTTGATGCAGGTCCTCTGCATAGGAATAGAGATTTGGAGGTGTCAGATTAGTTAGGTCAATGGGTTGACTTAATGAGATCGAGATAACCTAAGTCCTATGTTGAATGATGTCACAACATAGGCATGCATCCTCTGACCGGAGACAGATGTATTGCTATATGTCTGAGTATGTACATTTGACAGACCAATAGGTTGATGACCTAACCAAGGTCTATACACCGGCGCGTTGGTGTGCATATAAGGGCATATGAGTAATACGATCTCTCAAAGGGATCATACAGGTTCGCTACTGAACCGGAAGACATGAGCTCACTCATGAGATATTGGAAAGTATCAAATTTCGTGCACGGTCGTCTCGCTTTGGAAGCTTGACTGAATTTGTAGGTTTGATATATACTTTTGGAAAGTATATGATCAAGACCTAGGTATGATATATGCTTTTGGAAAGTATATGATCGATAACAAATCCCAATGATCAAATGAGAAACTTAGTGATCAAACCTTGAAGAAAACAGTGTAAAATTGATCTTGATCTTCATGTTGACCATGGGTCTTCCAGTATGCAGGATGTACAGGTATTGGGAATACCTGAGGGTGATGTGATCATAAACGATTGTATATCCATGACGCTTCCATTCCGAGGGAGTGATGAAACAGGTCTGGATTTTTGTGACTCCTTTCAGTAGAGAAGCAATCTGATCTTTGTCCAAGTGTTGGACATTGGTCTGAATGAGATTCAGATACAATGAGAAGATTAGATTTGCGGTCTTGATTTAATCAAGCATCTATGGGAGGTTCGTAAGATCTGGATTTGAGATAAGATCTCAACATCCAAGTCACTATACGTGGAACAATACAATCGCCATGTCCTTATCTCCAAGTATCTGCGAAGAAAGCACATTATTCTTGAAGGAGTTCAAGAATAATTCATTTGATGAATTCCATATCCAAGCAAGAAGAACTTGATGATTAAATGAGATTTAATTATCAAGCTTAATATGAATATGATTCATATTGTGAGAATTATTATCTAAGATAATTAAATGAGATTTAATTATTAAGGATTAGAGAATGTGGATAATACTATCCATGATATATGTGTATTATAAATATGATTTATAATACATATATTGAAGAGAGAGAATCTATGTAAATAGCATTTGTTAATTAATAGTGTGGATTGGATTCACATTAATTAATTAATTGGAAATGTAATTTACAAATTAGTTTGGGTTGTGAATGTGATTCACATATCTTCAATGGCATGATTAAAATATTCACAAATTAATTTGGAATTAATTTGGTGGATATTATTGCAATAATAGTTATTGCAATTTATTAAGAAATAATAAGATAAAATAAAAGGAGACAAAATAAACCCCTATAATTTAGGGTGGTTAGTTGACTCCCTTTTTTATTGTCACATTATCTCTTAATTAGTTAAATTAAATTATGTTGATAATGTTGCAACATATTTTAATTTAAATTTATGTTGTTGGTTTTAACCAACAACAATCATAGCCATTGATTTTACATGGACCTAGCCTGGCCGTTGGATCCATGTGTCCCATGGATTGAGATCCATTGGATCCTAAACTAATATAAAAGGAGGGCTAGGGTAGCCTTCCAAGGTACAACATTATTAAGAGTTGTAGAAGACCAGAACTCTCTCTCTCTCTCATATTCTCGCCCTCTCTCTTTCTCTCCTCCAAAAGGATGGCCGTCCATCTTATGTAGAGAAAGGAGAAACCTTCTCGGCTTCGCCTTTGACGACTCGAGGATCTCCTTCTTCTTCGTTGCTACTTGCTCTAAAGGAAGATGAAGGACTTCGTGTGACAAAATCAGGGGATTCATTGCTTGGATCTTCATCGAGGATTGCGGGGAGGAACGCGACTCATCATCGTGCCTGCAAGTGCGTTCTTCGTAGATTGGACTTAAGATAGGAGGATCTCTACTTTGGGATCTCGCGATCACAACCACGCTTCAAGAGGTATTCCTTATACTTTTTGGTTTGATGAAACGATCCGAGAAGTGTTCTCGTGATCATGTGGTTTCATTTTTTTGATTTAAAATTTTAATTTCCGCTGCATCTAACGACTAGTGCGACTAGTTGCTCCGATTGCATACGATGCGATCGACACGCTTCCGTGATGCGCTTAAGGATACTCAATATCCTTCAGCTGTTATTGGGACGAGGTGCCTCCGCTGGACGATCGAAAGCCGGGATGTCCACAACGATCCGTGGCTGAGGTTGGTACTGGGACTACCAGATCCCATTGACTTCCATCAATGACTTCTGCTTGAGGTGTGGATGGAGAAGAGCAGTCAAGGGTCGATCTAACTGGTAGACCACCATCTGAGTGTCTGGAGATGGTGGTGGTTGCTGGAAGTGTTGGGGCTGCTGAACCGACTCTGCCTGGATATGGTGGACCTGGCATGAGGCAGATGGCTTACTGGAGCTGCTCCCTGTCTCAGCCCATGCCCTGAGATGGGGTTGAGAAGTTGTCTGTGCCTCTTGGAGACACGTGATCAGAGTCTTCAGGTCAATCAAAGTCTGTGCCAATCGATCAATCTGGTTCAGGCCCTACGGCTACTTCTTCTCTACGATCTCGATGCCATCCAACTTCTCGTTGATGATGCACATGTCAACAACTGAAGACCTATCCTACGCTATTTTTGATGATGAAGTAGAAGGATGGGCATTGACATGTGCAATCCGTTTATAAGAAATGACATGTGGGAGGGTCTTCCCCTAAGTATAGACTCTACTATGGGACATCTCTTATGAATTTCAGATTCATCACTCTAAAAATAATGAATTAAGTTCAAATCCCTAAAATTCATTGGCACTTCTTCATTTATTCTGTATAATTAGCATTCTTGCATGTATTGATAATAATTGCATTTTATCACTCAAAAGTGCATAAAATAAGAAGCCAAAAATCTCAGTCCAAATGAGTTGTAAAATAACCTAAATTTTCTGATTTTTAACTAATTCATGCTAACTTAAAATGACCTAAAAACCCAAATCCGTTATGTACATATTACCAAAATTAAATATAAAAATACAAAAAAATCCTTAACAAAAAATATGTGGACCAGAAGCTCAAAACTTAATTTCAGAATTTTCAGACTAAAACGTTGATATCTTCCTCATACAGTGTCCGATGTGATCCTACTCACTTTTGAATTAATGTACTTTCAAATACCTTCAAAACAAGATCAAGTTGAAGTGCATCGGCGCTCCAATATGGAAGTTGGGTTTTGGGCCTCTCTTGTAAATTTTGCATTTTACCTAATTTTCACCTATTATTTTATGTACATAATTGAATCATTTATTTATTTCTTTTTTTTTGTTTTCTCTGATAAAAGTTCTATTAAAATGTGTAATTATCCAAATCCAAAATGAGTCTGAAATCAAAGAAGAATAATACAAAAAGTGTGTGTGTGTGTGCATATTGTGACTTGTGTATTTATATGAAAATTAAAAATTTTAAAAATAAAAAACCACTAGAAATCATTTATTTTTGAAATTTGACTACTAAATTCTTTAATCGTGCTCCTTGTGTTCGACCCTGATCACCATACCAGGTAAATTAAAATAGCAAAGACCACTTACATTGCATTTCCTTGATTTCATTGAGTAGTTTTATATAATTTCCTCGTTGACTGAACTGATTGACTAGGGACAAAGACATTGCATATTTATTCCACCTTACTCGATCAGATTTTTTTGGCTCGTCACCTTCTAATCACCTATAAATATCCCTCCACCCAAGATTCTTCTCATTTTTTAGTCCCTTTTGGACACCTTCTCTCCCTCCTTCTGCACTCAACGGCTCGATGAAGGTGACAGATTCTTCTCTAAGCTCTTGGTTGGATCGAGGAGAGGTTCTAAGGCAGATCTCCACCATCTTCATTGACCTTTATCGCCCTAAGGTCCATCTCGCGGTCCAACACCGCTCGAGGTTTATTTCCTTGCATTTTAGATATATGATTTAGCTTAGGTTTTTAATTCCGCACTTTCTTTTACATCTTTATCTGCGATTTAGCTTAAAAAACCAATTCGTAGCTCGTCAGAGCTCTGCTCCGATGAACGTATCTCTGCTTGTGTCCGATCTCACAAATCACCTCACTCTTTTTCCCTTTGTTTCTCCTTCATCCTATGCACCTCTAGACCACTTGGCCCTCATCGGGTCAAGACTTGGGTGTTCCACCTCCGCTACCTCGCCGGAACACACCCGCTACCCCCCATCTTCGGCCCATCTCGTTCGCTAACGCGTTGAGACAGTTTGCCCTTGACTTAGGATCCCTTTTGTATATGACCCAGGAGCCAAGGACCCCATTTGAGGGGTCGATTTTTGTCAAAGACCTTCACCTAGGTCGCTAGAGCATATTGTGCTCTAGGGACACGATCCATATCCCCGGGACCTTTTCGTGACATCTGAGCGACGCACAACCGCAACCGTAGCAAGTAGAGACCTTCCACAAAGCCAGAGGATGTCGGAGGAGCGATCAACATCGATTTCAAACTCACCCTCGGTGAGTTCTTCAAGCATTTTTCTAGCATCCCTTGGAGTCGTTGTATCTTTATGACGTGCTGGATCTGCTAGCCATTGTTGGATGCGACTCCCTATTGACTATTGATCTCAATCCGAAGGTCTAATCTCAGTCGCTCCAACCCAACCGTCATCGTGCATCCACAGCTCACAGCATGGATAAGGGGGGGAATCTTGGTCGTTGGATCGCAGCTCTTTGGGGATAATTTACATTATTTGTTCATTTCTTTTGTATTTTAATATTTAGTATATAAACATTTGTCATTTAAATATTTTGGAAAATTTGCAAGTTGAACCATGTACTTTATTGTAATTATGTATTTGTCCTTTACTAGCTAACTCACGAGTTGTCCCACGTGAGATGGGCATTTTGGAGACATCCCCCACTGGTTTTATTATTTGTATTTTTTCCTTTAAATTTAAATATTAGTTGTAACTTTTAGGTAAATTGCAAGAAGCAACTAAACTTTCTTTTAATTGCATATATGCCCCTACTACTACACGCATTTTTATTGATGTTCTTAATATATTTAAAAAAGAATTGTGCTCCAATTCATAGGGTTAGGTTCCCGTTTTCACACACTTTAACACCACATTTTTAGTTTTGTAATTTAGGACATTTTCTTATTTTATAAAAATAAAAAGCGCACAAAAAGTCCTTGTTTGAATTAGAAAAACCCATAAAATATATAAAAACATTTTAAAAATTTTCCCAAAAAATATATTTAATTTATTATTGTATTTTGCAACTTTAGATCAAAATTTAATAAAATAGAAAAATAAAATACATAAAAATTAAAAATATCCAAAATCATTTATAAAAATATAAAAAATCCTAAAAATAATTATTTTTATATTTGAATTTTTATTAATATTATATTTATTAATTAAATAGTTTTGGAAAATTTTGACTTCCTTCTCTATTTTTAAATTCCCAAAACAATTTGACCTATTTTATTCATCCTTGATCTAGGATATTTTTGGCTTTAAAATCCATTAAATTAGTAGAAATACTTAAAAAATCACAAAATAGTAAAAAATATCTAAAATTAAAAAAAATATTTCTACATTTTTTCTTTATTTTTAGTTTATTTTATAAATATATTACTCTATATTGTATATATCGCCTATATATTAGTTATATATCTTGTATATCTTTTATAAAAGAAAAAAGAAATAAAAAAATAAGAAAATATAAAAAGAAAATAAAAATTATAAAATTCAAAATCAAAATAAAAAAAATAAATACAAAATACAAAATAAAAAAACCCCACAAAAAAGATGCGTATAGAACACATATTTCTGGAATTAATTTTTCTTGATCTTTTAGTTTGCTCTATGTGTTCGACACTATATATACTTACACATGTACACATCCATTGTAGAGTTATAATAAATTTTACTCAAATATTTTACTTTTCACTGCTTTGTACTTATTGTGGATTAATTGTTGATTTCTTAGGGTTTTGTGAGCGGTCATCACACGATTGCGGCCTCGCCTTATGAGATACTATGACCCTCGTTGAAACCCTAATTTTCAATGGAGCACAACGACCCGCAACGAATCCACTAGATCAAAAATGAGAGGGCAGAATGTCTTCTCAATTTTGTTGCACAAGAAAACTAAGGCATAGTTACAAGAATAAAATCGAATAACTATCACATTGTACGTGGAGAACACGATACCGATCCCGGACTCGTACAAAGTCAGCAACAACCTGGGGCTTCTCCCCGTCACGTGTTGTTCCTCCTCAAGAACGAACCCCTCTTGCATTATTCCTCGTGCCTTCAGCGTGGATGCTCCTTGCGGATGCGGCTGCTCTTCATGCCCATGTGGGCTACTCTTCGCGCTTTGCACGGGTTGCTCCTTGCGCCTTGCATAAGCTGCTTCTCTCCTTACGTGGGGAGAGAGAACTAAGAGAAGAAGAGAGATGTATGAGTGAGAGATGATCTCCTTTGCCTTGTTTGTGATCCTTATTTATATCATCTCCCACCACTTCTCTCTCCTACTCCTATTTGAAATATATCTCGAAGGGAAAATTGCCCAACAACCTCCTCCTATTTTGGGATTGGATAATAACTCTTTTTTGGTAAGTGATTGGATAATAACTACCGAACATAATCTTCCTTGAGAGCTGAGATCTCTTTTTCCACCTCTTCCTCTCCCTCCCTCTCTCTTTTTGCATAAGAAATGCAAAGGGAGTGACTGTGAATTCTTTCTAATACCCATAATTGGGACGTAATAATGGGCTTCTGAATCCCATTTAATTGGAAATTCAATCTTCTGGTAAATAGTAAAAAAATGTCATTATTCCTTTTAGAAAAAACCCCAGCCGTTACAATAACTGGTATTTCTCTTGGATCTCTAGCTGGATTATCCGTGATTCTCTAACTTGAGCTCCAAAAATCTCTACCGTGGCCAAGAAAATTCCAGCATGTATGGTGGCGGTTATGGACAAACCCCCAATAATGTTCTGTCTTCCGATGGAAACCGTCAATTATACGTCAACGGTTCATAAATTGCCGAGATACATCTCAACAACTATCGACTGTGGATAGTGTTCGTTGTTGGCGGTTCTTGAGGAACCGTCCGGAATGCGGCGACGATGGAACCGTAGTTTCTAGTAGCGCATATTTTTTCAATTTTCGTCATGGAAGTCGGTGGAGAAGATCATAGTGATTGATGATATATTTACGCAAAATATTATTGTTATTAATTACATTTACCTCTGATTCAGGATGATGCTGTTATCTTTGGGTTCTCGAATATGGACGCAGGATATCTTTGTATATGTAGGGATGTTTATTGGTAAATATGATGCGTGTAGATGTAGTGATCGTGATACGTGGGATTGTTTCCTGTGCTTACTAGAATCATTTGAACGATCACAGTAGCTACAGACGAAACCTGCTACATTGCTATTCCGTCAATCAACTTCCCCTGCATACGTATAGGATTATAGATGTAAACAAATCGATGTTTTCGAGTAGAAGTTAATTTTGAATACTTTTAATACGTGAATATAAAGAAATTAACCCAATTTAGTATCCCTAATATTTCATGGCAACACGAAAGCTACCTGCCAACCGTCGACGTATACATAATGTGAAAGTTCTAATAACCTCCTATTGGGTTCGAGGAAACATCAGCCCTCCACGCAATCCGCGTTTCTTTGATCGCGTCCTCAGCGCGTCTCGGACATCTTTCTATATATATTGAGATCATCTGATCGTGTGTTCAGAATATCACTGAACCACAAACAGCATCACACGCGGATGCGGCAGGATATGGATTACGCAAAGGAAGAAGATCTCGAAGGGGAAGAGAGCACAGCTGAGATGTTGTGCTGCTTCTTGTGCTTCCCGTGCGGTAGGACGAGAGAGGGAGGTGGAAGCCGGGCTCTGCTGGATGCCGAGGACCGCACGTCATGGGCGAGCACGGCGGCTGCAAAGAGCCGGAGAGCAGTGAGGCGAATCGAGCAGAAGCTCAAGGGAGGTGAGAACTGGAGGGCGAGGAGGAAGCCCGTCTTCATGTATGATCTGGAGGACTATGCTTTGAACTTTGAGAGTGAGGAGGACCGATCAGATGAGAGATTCTTAAATCATAAGTCCATGTCATGATGTTAATCTCTTAATTTGTTTGTTCATCAATTGGGTTCTTGGCGAGTCGTTGTGTCTCTATATCTGAATTTGATTTATATGCTGATGTATATACATGTTAGATTATTGCATGATGTTTGTGTTAACAATGAATAAGGGCCAGGTTGAGAACATACAGTGGATCTTAATTCGCTATAACTCGATCTAACCCCGTTGACACAGTTCATAAATCTTCGCCATCCGATTAGGAATGCCCATCCAATTTGATCTGATACTCTCTTCGCTAGCCTTTTAGCTCAAACTTTCTTTTTGCTGATTTGTGGGGAAACCGTTGAACATGCCACAGATCGACGCGATCTTTGCCCGTCACGCCATTCTAATATGTAATACTCATATCTCCAAATATAGTCCAACATCTAAAACTCACAAAGTATGAGAGTGGGTTATAAGCAGTGGGGTTTCTATTTGATAACTTATACTTTAGGTTGTTGTCAACGGATTCATTTGAACCCGAACTTAACAATTTGTCAAGGTCAGTTTTTCTCCTTAACAGACCGGGGACATAAAGCCTGAAATGTTACATAATCTAACATGTCTAAGTTTACTACCATTAACCTAAATTTCTGGATCCATTAACTTATCTGAAGGCTTGATAAACATCATGAATGATGGCTAGGCATGCAGATCGTTATCTCCAGTTCGACCATTTAAAGGCTTACGACAAACCATCTGTTGGTTTGTTTGTAACCAAGAATGTTGTTGTTTTTGGGGTTAGACTTGTATATGCCGATCTATGATGCATTGTAATCGGAAGAAAAGAAGGATAGATAATCTTCATGACTTGTCTTGATTACATTTGAAGATCAAAGCAAGTTCGAAAGTGGATAGATTATAGGAGCATCAGCTTATCGGGGTCGGCCGGTAGGCAATGGCAGAGGATTCGAGCTCTTCAAAGGTGCTAACCCCTCCTCGCATTGCACAGGTACCTCTCATTGCAGAGAATTAGTAGCAATCTTTCAGGCCAGATAAGGATTTGAATCTTTCATTATCTCATGGCGTATCTGAGATCACAGATCAAAACCCTTTCAGTGCTCTTGATATCCTCCCGGAAGATCCAAAGTTGAGATCTCAAAATAAAATCGGAGCCCTATTTCGATGTAGGATTAGCGATGAAGCTTGTTGCTCACTTGTCTCCTATTTGGATGTAATCCCTCTTTGTTGATGATTGGTAAGTGTAGTAATGCATATGTTGTGATCTTTGCTTTCTATGTGATTATTATATGAGGAAAGGGTGGACCTGTTGGAAAAAAATATGCATTAGAAAGAGCCCTCTCTTTCGCATCTTGGCGTGAAATATATTGGATCCGATACCCATGAACGATCGAACCCGATTGCATTTAATTGGGATCAAATCAATCGAAATCTTCTACTGTAGTTACTGGAGGAGGCTTAAGGGTTAGAGGGTGAGGGGGTTGCGGGTCAGATGGTTGAGACTGGAGGGGGTTAAGGGAAATAGCCTTGGAGAAGATTTTAATAATCATTGTTGATAAGACTGACACGATGATAATTCTTAATGTGCAATGCACGTGCCGTTTTTTGGTATTAAGGTGATCGCAATGTAATGTAAGTATTCCATGGGATCATTTTGCCTGTAGTTACAATTGTTGTTTGTTAGGTTATTGAATAAAGAGAAAATATCCTCTTTGACTGTGGATCAAAAATCTTGGAAGAAACTGCAACGCGCGGTTGGATAATTTCCAGCAAAGTTATCTTTTATTCCCTCGTTTACTAATATTGATTTAATTCTATAAATCAAGGGATATTAATGACCATTGATTTCCGTTGAGAGCTTTAACCCTCTTTTCCTTGCGAAATTGAGAGAGAGAGAGAAGAAGGGTGAGGAGAGTTAGAGAGAGAGCTCACCGGAGATGTTGTTCTTGTCACAGGGAACAATGACATCGATTCGGTGGAGGACATCGGTTCAGGAGCAAGAAGAAGATGTAACAATCACTAGCAAATACAAATCCATTGGACATAAGATATTTATCGACTTAGGATTACTTATAAACACAGATCTAGTACAAGATACAATCTATGGATGCATGTGTTTAGTCTTAGGTTAAAATTCATGTATATTGATTCGATTTTCTAAATCTATGTGCTGGATTTATAGGATTGCACACACTCATAATAATCTTATTTGGGAGGACTCAAAAGCTAGGAATCAAACTTTAAATGACATTTATGGATGTCGATTATATTTGAGATGGAGTCTCTGTTTATTCACACGATGTGTCTTTTCCTAGCACTTCCTCAATTTGATAAATTAAGATCAATAAATACATTGTCTGATTGAGTTAGTTCTTGTTTTTGAAAAAAAGGATATTAAATCTGGCATTTGTTATGTTACAACTTGTATTGATGATGGAGTCATTGGGAAGGCGTTCTTACATCCTTGACGTTATTGGTCAATTGGATTTCATCATGTACGAGTATATAGATTTCGTATCATGTAAAGGTTAGAATCATTAGTTGTTGAAGCTTCATACGGTGGCAAACTTTTGAGTATTAGATATTATTAATAAGGTTATTTAATATGCTCTATGGTGTCATCTTAGTAAGATCATTATTATAAAAAAATATGTAATTATGGAAGGTGGGAAACTGCAACCCTACGGACTAAATTCCACCATTGCTCAAGGTAATTAAATGATACTTTATGTTTTGAAATGATTATGTTGTATGTCCAATCTTAGAGATTTATTTGTAATCAAGGGAAAATATGCGTGGATTGAGAATTTCTTGGTTAAAATGCATTAATTTACTCATACACAAGTTTAAGTAAACAAAGAGTTAACCCTTTACAAACACGCAAGAAGCATACTAATATCAAGTGACATATAATATAAACTACTAGTGTATAATACTACGTACAATAGCATATAATGCGAAAATTGTGGCATCATATGGTACACTTTTTGATTCATAAATAACTTATCCATGTAACTAATACTTGTTGTCCGGTGTCTAGATATGCAAATCATTATTATTAAAATAATTGACGTATCTGTTAAGAAGATGTATGTTTTTATGTGCAAGTTGTATGATATTCATATAACAAATACCATACCCTGGAATTACATAGGTACTCACTAAGGTATAATATAAGAACCTCGGATCATGATATACCTTGTTATAAATTAGTAAATGTATAGGATTTGACAAAGTCACTTTAGTTATCAAGAATACTGAGAAATTTTAGTGTTGGTCGTAAACCACTAATATGATGTATTTATAAAGATAATAACATCGAATGATGATTACCAACAATTAAGTTATCAATGTTTATACCAAGAATTTAAGACACGGACTCATAAAGAGTCACATGGACAACATCAAGGGGTCATGTTAGCCCATGGGGCAGCGCCACAAGGGGTATATGGTTGTAAGGAACCACAAAGGCAAAAGCTAAGTCTTCTACAGTTGTAGCTATATTATCATTTCATGCTATATACTGCAAGTGTCAATGGTTAAAAATGAATAACGAGATATGTACATGAAAGATATGCAAGAAAATGATTTTTAAAGGTAGACCATTAAGAGCTTTATAAGAAATGGTTTAATAAAGAATAAACCATTACATGTTGTAAAATAATTGGTTTAGGAAAAATAAACCATCAAAGTCATAGGGGATCAAATGCAAAGTGATTCATATGATACAAAAACTTGTACTTGCTACGAATCATTTGAAACATACCCACACAATTGAAGAAATCTATGTCACTCTTTTTTATTATGAAATTTACATATGTATACATATATTTATAAAAGATCCAAAATTACACGTTAGGGATCAAACTCAGACATACATGAGAACAGTTAGGCATTAATGATGTTTATCCATGAAAACTCAAGTGCAGGTTTTATGGATAGAAAGGTTGTTAGCATTCCCATGCATGGACCCTGATGCATACCGGGCATTAGGCTCATGAAAAATATATGTTTGCCAATTTCAGGTGAAGAACAGGGTTGGTGGCATATTTAGGATCGTGCTATGGATTCCTCAAGATTACTGACGTGGTATGATTCAACTCGTGAAGATTAAAGGATATCTATATGCCTACAAGAACTGTTGAGATGTTGTTTTAATTCTTAGAGTAGTTTTTGCAAAAATACTCCAGTTAGAGTTGTAAAATGGAACTCTTAGTTCGAAAGAAGTTTTATGGAATTAATATTATCTCTGCTCGATGATTGCCATGCATGTTCTCAATATTGATTCGGTTGCGCGATCTAATATCGCATGCTTCCGTCGATCGTCGCGACCCGTTTCGATACAAATGATATCAGAGCTAGAGTTCCTCCAGGAATACGATATCTACAATATTTAGTGACCTAAGGTCTACATATAGAGAATTAGAATCACAACTCATTGACTTTGTCATTTTTTTTGAATCAGATGGCTCCTCATCATGCAATTGTAGCCAATGGAGACTGTGATTCTTTGATGAGTCAAGAGGTCGTTATGGATATGCATAAGCAGATGCTGGAGTTAATGACCATGATGGCCCGACAACAATAGAGTCATGCATCCAACTCTGGTGGACTGACTCTTAAGACCTTCATCCAACATGATCCACCCATTGTCAAGGGTGCACATGAGCCGGAAAAAAGCTGAATACTAGATATGGGAGATAGAAATGGCTTTTGAAGCAACTGACTGTCCTGAGGAAAAGAAACTTATTTTAGGGATATTTCTTCTGTGAGACAACAGTAAGGAGTGGTGGACATCCTGCAAGGGAATTCATTTTAAGAGACTTCAATCATTGGCTGGAGTGACTTTGTGGAGCGCTTTTCTAAGAGTTACATCCTCGAACATAATAAGGATGCTAAACGCTAGGAGTTCATATATTTTCGATCGGGAAATATGAAAGTCCAAGAATATGCTGCAAAGTTTCACGAATAGGAAAAGTCTGACAAGGACATCAGTGCAAATGAGAAACAGTGAGCTAGGAAATTTGTTGAAGGCTTGAATGCTATTTTAGGTCTCAAAGTACTCACTAGGGGTCCCACGAGTCTATCTGCGGTCATCACAACAAGTGTAGAAATTGATGTTTCATACCAAAGGATGCAACAAGTGAACTCTCTAAAGCATCTCACAAGCCAAGCTACAATGATAAGAGGCCTCACGCTGTGGTAAATGTCAAGAAGACAAGGGTTTATGATGCTCCAACCAATAGGAAGTATACATATGAAATATGTACACACTGTGAGAGAAGGCATCTAGGACAATGTTTGATGAATATGTGGTTCATCACTTTAAAATTTGAAAATAGAGCTTTGTTCATGTGTAATTAGCTGCATTTCTCCCTTTATTTTGTATTATTCTCATTTATACATCTAAAATTAATGTCTACATTTTAGCATGCATATTCACATTAATAAGAAGCTAAATTCACTTGTGAATATTATATTAAACTACCATATTTGCCCGATTTTTATTTTTTATTCTAACTCAAAATTTAAGAAAAACAACTCTATAGTATATATATATATATATATATATATATTACTAACACTAATAAGAAATTATTAAAAAATACATATTTGTAAAATTGACAAATAAAACCCTAACCCTAGTTTGAAACTAAGAACCTTAAAATGTGAATATCTTTCTCATACATGCTTCTACGGATCACTTCTCACTTTTGAATTAGTGTACATTCAACTACCTGCAAAAAAGATCAAATTCAAAAGAATCAGTTATGTGAAACTTAAGTTTTGGGCCCCTATTGTATATTACACATATTAACCAAACTCCCTCTATTTTATCTTTTTATTTTCTTAATTATAAAAAATCGAAAAAAAATAGATTATGTTTTAAATGTTCATCTTATATTTTCTTTGATTTTATTTTGATTTCTATCCTCTAGTAAAAAATGAAAAAAATTACAAAACATAAAAATTCGGTATTTTATACCTGTAAGGTACCCCCTAAAAACAATTTTGTATACTTGACTTTTTTTGATTTTCGATCCTTCACAAAAGTTGTAGATCTTATTAAGACAAGTTTCAAGTTGACTAAATTTTGATTTGACCTCTTTTATTATTTCTGTTTGATTTTTTTATTTAATTTTTGATTTTTCTAGGAGCGACGTGTGGCTGCTCCTGGAGCTGTCATGTGTCACCCCATTTTATTTATTATTATTTTTATATATTTATATTTATTTATTATTTATTTATATTATTTATTTTATTTTTATTTTTTATTTTTATTATGTATTTACGTTATTTATTTTAATTATTTATTTAATTTATTTTATTTATATTTATTATTTATTTATTATTTTCATTATAATGTATTTATTTACACTACATTTTTTGCCACGTTGTCGTGCCCTGCACGCCACGTGGTCACGCCCCCACGCGCAACGTGGCCTCCCTCTCTTTTCTCATTCACTACCCATCACGTGCATGCACGTGATGGACCCCACTCCCCCACCCACGTCGCTCGTGTTGACCTGCTCCTCCCTCGACCATGATGCCCACATCGTACTGCAACTGACCACCCGTGTTGTGCGCGTCACCTGCCTCCTCCATGTCTTGCCTTTCTCTCTCCTCGCCACCACCAGTTTTGCAACGTCATCTACCTTCCCTGCCTTTAGCGGTGGACCACACCCGCTTCTCAACCACGATCCTCCCAACTGGCATCACTACACACCGCGCCAACCGCCTCCAGTCAACCCGCTCCCGCATCTCCCCACGTCTCCCAGCCTCGCCCCAACGACCCTTAAAAGGGTTGTGCCTCCTCCAGAAATGAGCATCTGCCATTTTCACATTAAGGGAGAGGAGATCTCCCACCAACTGTAGGTGAAATCTAGGGAGTTCTATAGTGGAGTGAGGACCTATCTTCTTCCCAGGAGAGATCCAAGGGCCTAAGCCTTTATCACACTGCTCTACGCAGTTGCTCAGCTCCGGCAAGCCGACCGTTGAGCGAAGAACGTTGAGCTCGATCGAGCTCATCATCCCAGGCACTCAATCACTTCTTCAGGTAAAATGCTCTAATCCTCCTCTTTTCCTTTGTTCTTCTTCCTTCCATCTTTCTTTCCTTATTTCTCTTCTACGATCAATTGCTTCCCAAATCACATCTTCTTTCACTTTGATCCCTCCGGCCACCTTCTCTATCTTCATTGTGTATCACCACCGCCTTCACAACTTCGACCACCCCTAGCGTAACCCCCCTCTAGCTTGGTTACTTGCCTGTAGGTACAACAGCTCGAGTCTACCTCTGCCTCATCTGCGTCCGACTACCAATGCTTCCCCTTACTAGTAAACCCCCTCGGTTGCCTCACCCTCGATCGCCTGCATTGCCTCACGTTCTTCGTCACCATGTGCTGCCCTCACCAGTCATGTGTTAACAGGGTTCCTTCCTACATCACGCAGCCCTCCTTGTCCAACTTAGTCATGCTGCATTTAACCACGATTGGTTTTGTTGCCCGCACTGAGGACGTCGGTCGCCGCCGCCCAGAAGCCTGCTCCTGCACAACCCTTTCTTCACTGCCAAGAGCAACGCAAGTCAAGCTCCACCACTGCAACCAACCTCATGGCACCTTCATCGCTCATGCGCCTTGAGAGCTTCCAAAAAGCTCCTCCACCGCGTACGACGCCTCCAACCACCTCACTTCGCACGCTCGTATCGCCGAGCCTGTATTGCCTCCTCTGACATCCCTCCATCGTTGCATGTCCTCGCCTGTGCCACTCCATCGCACCCACAAAGTAGCTACCCTCCGTCGACCCTTACTTCCCCAAGCACATGCTTTGCATGTGAGAGTTGGGAAAGTTATGCACAGCACCATACATGTCTTGCAAATTCCACCAAGGCACATGTTTTTCAGGATGCATGTGAGGCGCACATGCCTCCCTAGATCTTTGCATATAAGCCCTCATCATTTTTGGTAATTGCATATCATTACACTTAGCATATTTATTCCATTTTCAATTTTTATGTGTATTACATTCATGCCCTTGTGTTTGTGTCCTTAATTAAATGCCATTTTATCATCGATTTTTTTATCAAAAAAATGTATTGTTTAGAACCACTTATGCTCTATCTTGTAGATGTTTTGTTTTATATTTGTGAGTCATACATTATTTTATATAACTATTTTGGTAAAAAATACATAGTTTTCCCATTGTGTGCTCATTAATTCATATTAAATTAATCGCTAGTCCAAAAATTCTCAAAATAGATTTTAGGTTGTTATACATTCTACCCAAATTTCATGATATTTGCATGCATATCAAGGTCAGAATAAAATAAATGGTGATTTTATTAATTGATTTTTAAGGGACAGAAACTCATTATTTTTGAAGTTTAGATTTTTTCCTGAATAGCTCTCACATAGACTCATCTTGGATAATTTTATTTCCAATAGGTAAATTGGTTTGATATTTATTCAAATTAATTTTCTCAAAATCACCTAGTCTGCATATTTCATTCGTAATTAATTCATCTTCCAGAAATTTCAAAAAAAATACAGTAGCTTAGTTTTGCATTCATACACATTTTAGCTTAAATTTCATTGGGTTTGGAGTTTATTTGATTGAAATTTGCAATTCAACTCCTGAAATTTGCCACTTTTGCATTTCATTCATTAATTGTGTTTCTCTGAAAACATGATTCAAGATCAACTACAAATCAACCTAAGGAGACAATGCCCTCCCTTAATTCGTCCTTGGGCTTGCCCAAGTAAAAAAATGACTGCTTGATTTAATTGGATAATTAATTAATTTAATGGTTTTCGATTAATTTGAATTGCCGACTAGAACAAAAATTTAATGTTATTTCCCCCAAATTAATTAGGGTAATTCTGAAGGATATTGTGAATCCTTTAGCGCATCACGGAAGCGTGTCGATCACATCGTATGCAATCGGAGCAACTAGTCGTACTACAGGCTAGATGCAGCGGAAATTAAAATTTTTAACTTTAAAGATGAAACCACATGATCAGGAGAACACTTCTCGGATCGTTTCATCAAACCACAAAGTATAAGGAATACCTCTTGAAGCGTGGTTGTGATCGCGAGATCCCAAAGTAGAGATCCTCTTGTCTCAAGTCCGACCCACGAAGAACGCACTTGCGGGCATGATGATGAGTCGCGTCCTTCCCGCAATCCTTGATGAAGATCCAAGCATCGAAGGCGAAGCAAGATGCTCTCCTCTTCAATATGCAAAGTGGACGGCCACTTGGATATTAAGAGAGAGCCCACACGAGAATGAGAGAGAGAGAGAGAGTAGTAGTCTTCTACAACTTTTGATGATGTACCTTGGAAGGCTACCCTAGCCCTCATATTATATTAGTTTAGGATCCAATGGATCTCAATCCATGGGACACATAGATCCAACGGCTAGGCTTGGTCTATGTAAGATCAATGGTTATGATTGTTGTTGGTTAAAACCAACAATATTAATTTAAATTAAAATATGTTGCAACATTATCAACATAATTTAATTTAACATTAATTAAGAGATAATGTGATAATAAAAATAGAGTCAACCAACCACCCTTGAAAATAGGGGGCGCCACCCATGAACAATTCATAGGTGACGCCACCTATGAAATTGGTGGTTATTTTGGCTCCCTTTTTATTTATCTTATTATTCATTAATCAATTTTGTAATAACAATTATCACAAAAATATTCACCAAATTAATTCCCAATTAATTTGTGAATATTTCAATCATGCCATTGAATATTATGTGAATCATATTCACAACCCAAACTAATTAGTAAATTGCATTTCCAATTAATTAATAAATGTGAATCCAATCCACATTATTAATCAACAAATGTTATTTACATAAATTCTCTCTCTTATACATATATATTATAAAACATATTTATAATACACATATATCATGGATAATGATATCCACATTCTCTTAATCCTTGATAATTAAATCCTATTTAATTATCTTAGATAATCATTCTTACAATATGAATCATATTCATATTAAGCTTGATAATTAAATCTCTTTTAATCATCAAGTTTTTCTTCTTGGATAATAAGACAAATCATATTCATATTATGCTTGATAATTAAATCTCATTTAATCATCAAGTCCTTCTTGCTTGGATATACATTTCATCAATTGAATTATTCTTGATCCTTTCAAGAATAATGTGCTTTCTCCGTAGATACTTGGAGATAAAGACAGGGTGATTGTATTATTCCATGTATAGTGACTTGGATATTGAGATCTTATCTCAAATCCAGATCTTACGAACCTTCCACAGATGCTTGATTAAATCAAGACCGCAAATCCAATCTTCTCATTGAATCTGAATCTCATTCAGACCAATGTCCAACACTTGGACTAAGATCGGATTGCTTCTCTACTGAAAGGAGTCACTAAAATCCAGACCTGTTTCATCACTCCCTCGGAATGGAAGCGTCATGGATATACAATCGTTTATGATCGCATCACCCTCAGGTATTCCCAATACCTGTACATCCTACATACTGGAAGACCCATGATCAACCCGACGATCAAGATCAATTTTACACTTTCTTCTTCAGGGTTTAATCATTAAGTTTCTCAATCTTGGTCATTGGGAGTTGGTATCGACCATAAGCTTTCCCAAAGCACATATCATACCTTCAAATTCACGTCATGCTTCCAAAGCACAACGACCATGCATGGAATTTGATCGGTCCCAATACCTCATGAGTGAGCTCATGTCTTCCGATTCACAAGTGAACCTATATGATCCCTTTGAGAGATCATATTGCTTATATACCCTTATATGCACACCAGCTTGACGGTGTATAGACCTTGGTTAGGTCATCAACCTATTGGTCTGCCAAATATACATACTCAGACATATAGCAATACATCTGTCTCCGGTCAGAGGATTCGTGCCTATGCTATGACAGCATTCAAGATAGGACTTAGGTTATCTCGATCTCGTTAAGTCAACCCATTGACCTAACTAATATGACACCTCTGAATCACTATTCCCATGCAGAGGACCTGCATCGAGAGGTCGGTCAGATATCAGCCCATGTAAGAAAGGATTGCCATCTCCTACTCAGGCTGGAGATCTTCACTTGACAATCATTTGACGGTGCTTGATGAGTCCTCTATCTAACTCCTTAGATATTAATCCAAACACCAGCCTCTATGATTCATTTAATGAATCAACAGCTATATGATCACCAAGCTGGCCATGGTACATAATCCTAATTGTACAGAGGGACCTTATAGTGCATTCATCCATATAATTTCAGAAAGGGAGTGAAACATCAATAACTTTTATTGATAAACATAAATATTACAATAACATTTATTGTAAGAATGGTTCGCCCAGGGCTCACAAGTATAACAATCTCCCACTAGCCCTCAGAACCATTCAGGTACAATCCGTAAACCCATACTCATTACATGCTGGTCAAAAACTTCTGTGTCAGAGGTTTGGTAAGAGGATCAGCAATGTTGTCGGCAGAGGCCACCTTAGTGATGATGATATCACCACGCTTTTGAATATCCCGAATGATGTGGTATTTCCTTTCCATGTGCTTGCTCTTTTGATGGCACCTGGGCTCCTTTGCTTGGGCAATGGCTCCAGTGTTATCGCAGAGTAATGGGACGGGAGTATCAGAGGAAACTACGCCAAGCTCCAAGATGAACTTGCGCAACCACACCGCCTCCTTTGTAGCATCCGATGCGGCAATGTATTCAGCTTTTGTTGTTTAATCCGCCATAGTGTCCTGCTTCTTGCTTCTCTAGCTCACAGCACCACCGTTCAACAGGAATACAAACCCTGATGTCGACTTTCGATCATCAATGTCTGACTGGAAGTCTGAATCTTTATATCCCAAGACTTGGAGATCACCATCCCCATAGACCAAGATGTAATCTTGTGTCCGTCTTAGATATTTGAATATGTTCTTTACTGCATTCCAGTGTTTCTCTCCATAGCAGGATTGGTAACGACTTACCACTCCCACGGCATGGCAGATGTCTGGCCTAGTACACATCATGGCTTACATCAAGCTTCCTACGGTTGATGCGTAAGGGCATCCAGTCATGGCCTTCCTTTCCTCAACACTTTGAGGCGCCATCCCTTTGGACAGATGGATACCATGTCCTAAGGGGAGGAATCCTTTCTTCGAACTATCCATATGGAATCGTTCAAGAATCTTCTTGATGTATCCATGTTGTGATATCCCAGTATTCTCTTTTCTCAGTTTCTGAACAACTTCAGGCCTAAGATGTAAGAGGCTTCTCCAAGATCTTTCATCTCGAAGGTATGGGATAGCCAAATCTTCATACCGGTCATCATTCCTGTATCATTCCCAATGATAAGGATATCATCTACGTAAAGCACGATGAACACAATGGTGCTCCCACTAAGCTTCTTGTACACACAAGTTTCATCAGGATTCTGCATAAAATCATAACTCTTTATGGTTTCGTCAAATCTGATGTTCCAGCTACGAGAAGCTTGTTTGAGCCCATAGATTGATTTCTTCAGCTTGCTTACTTTACCATCCTCAGCTATGAAGCCCTGGGGCTGCTCCATATAAATATCCTCCTCGAGGTATCCATTGAGGAAAGCCGTCTTGACGTCCATCTGCCAGATGTCGTAGTCAAGAGATGCAGCTATAGGTAGCAGTGTCCTGATGGACTTAAGCATAGCCACAGGAGAGAATGTCTCATCGTAGTCGATGCCTTCTCTCTGTGTGTAGCCCTTGGCTACGAGCCGTGCCTTGAAAGTCTCTACTTTCCCATCAGGTCCCCTCTTTCTCTTGAAGATCCATTTATACCCAATGGGTTTTATCCCTCTAGGTGGATCTTCTAGGGTCCATACACCATTCTTATGCATGGAGTCAATCTCTGACTTCATTGCTAGCATCCATCTATCCATGTCATGATCCGCAAGTGCTTCATCATATGAAGAAGGATCATTGTCAGTCTCACTTGACACATGGAATCCATACCTTTCAGGCGGTGCAACCACCCTCGAACTCCTTCGAAGAGGTATGGGCGTTTCATCTTCATTTATCTCTTCAGTTTCTGGTTCAGGAATCTCAGAATCCTCAGGGGATTCAATGAGTTCCTCTACTTCATTCATGTCTTGACCTTTAAGGAAATCATCCTCCAGAAATTTCACATCCCTAGAGACAAAAACCTTTTGGGTCTCAGGGTCATAAAGCTGGTATCCAATACCATCTTTAACATACCCAATGAAGTAGCACTCACGAGTGCGAGATTCTAGCTTACTTGCGTCCACGTTCTTTGCATGGACCAAGCATCCCCAAACCCTCAAGTGATTGACACTAGGTTTGGTTCCATACCAGAGCTCGTGAGGAGTCTTGGGTACAGATTTGCTAGGAATCTTGTTCAGGATATATATTGCAGTCTCTACTGCCTATCCCCAGAAACTAAGAGGCAAATGTGCTTTGCTCATCATTGAACGGACCATGTCCATGATGGTCCTGTTGCGTCTTTCAGCAGCACCATTAAGTTGGGGAGTTCCAGGAGGAGTGAGATTGGAGACAATTTCATTCTCTTTAAGATATTCCTTGAATTCATCTGAGAGGTACTCACCACCTCGGTCAGATCGAATCCGTTTAATCTTCCTGTCGGCTTGGTTCTCAACCAAAGCCTTAAACTCTTTGAACTTTTCAAAGGTTTCAGATTTATGACGTAGTAGGAAGATAAACCCGTATCGCGAATGGTCATCGATAAACGTCAAATAATATCGATATCCATTTCTAGTCGCGGTACTGAAGGGACCGCATATATCAGTATGTATTAGGTCAAGAATACCTTCACATCATGTAACCTTGTTACCGAAAGGCATCCTGGTCATTTTACCTCGAATGCAATGTTCACAGGTAGGTAAAGTTTGAACCTGTAGAAAATCAAAAGGTCCATCCTTTATCAATCTATTGATCCTATCAACAGATAAATGACCGAGCCTTTGATGCCAAATCATATTCGAATGATTTCCATTCTCCCTGGATCTCTTAGGGATTTTATTATCAGTGGTAGTGACATTTATGACACATTCATTAATGCACAATTCATAGAGTCCACCAGAAGTCAGAACACCTTCCGCAACAAATTTATCATATTGATTAATGACTAATTTATTACAGAACAGGAAGGAGTACCCATGTCTAACAAGCTTAGACACAGATATCAAATTCCTCCTGACCTCAGGTACATAAAGACACTATTTAAGTACTAGGACTCGACCACTAGATAACGACAGTTTGCACGTCCCGATGGCAACTGCTACAACACTTGCATCAGATCCCATCTGGATAACTATCTCCCCTTGCTCCAAATTCCTACTTTCCAGAAACAAATGCAACGAATTGCATACGTGGACAGAAGCACCAGAATCTATAACCCAACTTCATTCTCGTCCAACGAGAAAGCTGGTTTCAGTGATGAAAGTAGATTTCATACCTGCTGGGGCTTTACCTTTGTCAGCAGACTTCAGGTAATCTGGGCAGTTACGCCGCCAGTGCCCCGGCTTCTTGCAGTGGTGACAGACATCGGTCTTTTTCGATATCATCAGTGTGGAAGCACTAGAAGATGAACCAACTCCTTGATTCTTCTTCTTTCTCTTCGGGGCCGGGCCCTTCTGAGAACCTTGCTTCCGCCTGCGCTTTCCTCTCACTTGTGCAACCATTGCACTAGCAGAGGGGCCGTCCTTTTTCATGACATCTTCTGCAGACTTCAATGCATCTAACAACCCAGCGTTTGTGAAGTCACCTTTGTTCATTTGGTAAGACACAACAAAGTTGTTGAAAGACTTAGGGAGCGACAGGAGAATGAAATCAGCTTGCATTTCAGAATCCAAGTAGGCTCCCAAGGTTTCCAGCTCAGAGAGGTACCCAAACATTTTGAGTACGTGTTCTCTGTCAGAGGTCCCTTCCTGCATCTTGCAGCGAATAAGCTCTTTCATCACATTGTAACGCTGTGTGCGGTTTATGTCACCGAACATCTCCTTCAAATTCAGCATAATCTCTTGGCAATGGTTCATTTCCACATGTTGCTTCTGAACCACATTGGACAATGACCCAAGGATGTAACACCTTGCCAGATTATGGTCTTCATCATATTTATCATTATATGATTTATCTTCATCAGTCAGAGGGTTTGTTATCTTGTCTTTGCTATGCACATAAGAGATGCGCTCTGCAGAGAGGACAAGATCCAAATTTCGGATCCAATCCGAATAATTTGGTCCGGTCAACTGGTTGACCTCCAGGAGCCTGCTAAGTGGGTTCATGGACTTCATTTTCTGAAATTATGAATGCACTATATATGGACAAATATATATTCATTTTGAAGAATTATTTGATTAAGGTATTTTAAATAAAATTTATCTTGCCATGTCGACTTTGAAAGATTATTCCCTTATTTTTCTTTCAAAGTAAGAGATATAATCACCGCTATATCTCAAGCAAGATCTGGGATCTCCTCTCTATCCTTATCACATCCCAATAATATGAGAACCTGTGACTCGAATAAGAGAAGCGGGAACACATTCCGCCTTGCAACTCCAACTTGCATTTCCCAATTCGATCTTTAACACCCGGGCGCACCACCTCTAAGATGATGTAGACCCGTTGCTAATTGAACCAACCGTCAACAGGCTTAATACTAGCTATACACAATCCAATATCGCCCCAATAATATGAGGACCCGATATTGGGGTCACTACGTATACGGCCTTACTCTTTCGAGAAGCAAAGAACCCGATCCAATTAAATCATGTACAGGATCTGTCACTTCGGACAGGCGTCTCCTATACACAACAATTGACGACGGAATCCTTTGCCTTGACGGGAGACCATGGATGTCACTTATGTGATCCTTCACCTCATATTCAAATTTTATAATTAATTATCGTGAATCATATTCACATAATTAATTCTTCCAAGGGAAATACACATCTATTCATAATAGAGTGTTTATTGGATATAATTAATTTAATCACATTAAATTAATCATTAATCCAATCATCAACAAACATATCTTTTACTTGAATAGTAGGTACATACTCAAAGTACGTATTATTCGAATTTTAATAATTAGAAAAATACGCATTGACTTTTTCCTGCATTATACAGTCCCTACCCGCTGTCATGGCCAATACAAACGAGAGTGGGACGGACCACACACGTTGCAACCCGCGACCCCAGTGCTCTCCGACTAGGCACCACATCCACCTCGGGAAAGGATAATACCAGATAGATCATCATGTACTTTGAGATGCTCATCGGTTTTTCAACCGAAATAATAGCATATAATATACATTAAAATATTTTTGATTATATTATAAGGAGATTTGCTAGAAAAATCCCGAATCCTATTCAAGCAAGAGGGTTTTTCATGTAAATGTTGTCCTACAACTATTGTAGGATAAACTATGGTTTTCATGAAAGCAATGTTTGTTGATGAACCAATGATCAAGATCTAATATCTTATCATTGTAGTTTAGGCAATTGTCATTCAATGAAATAATTATCTCTTTAAATATTTCACAAATATTTATCACTAATTATTCCAGAAAATTAACAATTAATTTTCATCATGATAATTGAATGACTTATCACAAGGTTCAAGATCAAAAATGTTAATTTCCAGCAGTGACCCCCAATCACTAAAATTAACTTTTCTTGATCAATTTAAATCCAAAAAATGAAAATTCAGTTTCCAAAGATTGCCTATTTGATTTATTAAAGAATTCAAGTGATAATTCACGCATTTCATGGCGGATTAAAACTGTAATTATCTCATTAATCACGTTTAAATCCGCAGTTCCCGCAACAGTGAATATAGGCATATTCAAAAATCCATATCTTGAGCAAATGAAGTCCAAATTTAGTAAACTCAAGTCCTATGGTTTCCTTTCTAATGGGGAACAATATCCAATTGAAAATTTCATGTTTAAACATTTTAAACAGTACAGAAAAATTCAATTAGACAGAGGTGCGAAAATTGAAATGCAGTAAAAATTTCGCGACCCTTTCAAGAACCAAATCGTCTAAGGTCTATGGATCATATCCAAAACCTTATTCGACCTATGGCTCTGATACCACTTGAAGGATATTGTGAATCCTTAAGCGCATCACGGAAGCGTGTCGATCGCATCGTATGTAATTGGAGCAACTAGTCGTACTAGATGCTAGATGCAGCGGAAATTAAAATTTTTAACTTTAAAGATGAAATCACATGATCACGAGAACACTTCTCGGATCGTTTCATCAAATCACAAAGTATAAGGAATACCTCTTAAACCGTGGTTGTGATCGCGAGATCCCAAAGTAGAGATCCTCATGTCTCAAGTCCGACCCACGAAGAACGCACTTGCAGGCACAATGATGAGTCGCGTCCTTCCCGCAATCCTTGACGAAGATCCAAGCGTCGAAGGCGAAGCAAGATGCTCTCCTCTTCAATATGCAAAGTGGACGGCCACTTGGATATTAAGAGAGAGCCCACACGAGAATGAGAGAGAGAGAGAGAGTAGTAGTCTTCTACAACTCTTGATGATGTACCTTGGAAGGCTACCCTAGCCCTCCTTTTATATTAGTTTAGGATCCAATGGATCTCAATCCATGGGACACATAGATCCAACGGCTAGGCTTGGTCTATGTAAGATCAATGGCTATGATTGTTGTTGGTTAAAACCAACAATATTAATTTAAATTAAAATATGTTGCAACATTATCAACATAATTTAATTTAACATTAATTAAGAGATATGTGATAATAAAAATGGAGTCAACCAACCACCCTTGAAAATAGGGGGCGTCACCCATGAACAATTCATAGGTGACGCCACCTATGAAATTGGTGGTTATTTTGGCTCCCTTTTTATTTATCTTATTATTCCTTAATTAATTTTTTAATAACAAGTCAACACTAAACACATACCATTAGTTTATATAAATATCAGAGAGAGTCTGGAAAACTAGAAGAATTGGGTGCCTCTTGATTAAGGCTGGGTTAAGCTCTAAGATTTTGGATCTCTAAATTTGAGAAGACTTGAACAGATCGGATCCTGCAGCCATATGCACAAGGGGGATAATCCAGTTCATTCATTTATTTGATGCTCGGGGACGAGCATAGTTTAAGTATAGGGGGTTGATGAAACCTTGTTTCATGCCTTTAATTCACTGAAATTAACCCCCTATCTTAGACTAGGTGTCTATAAAAACCAGAAAATCATTGTAATTATCAGAGTCTTTGAATAAATTAAAATCCACAAAAAATATCAAAATTAAAATCGTGGTGTTTTTACCCTTAAAAATATACTCAAAAATATTTTCTGCCCTTGTTTGACCTCATCACCGTTTTTGGTCAACATGAAACTTATAGATATCATCGAGATCTACAACATTCATGTTTTAAGTTTTTCCAAATTCGGTCATCTACCCCCTCATAATTAACTTTCTTCTTCGCAATAACCTGATTGGGCTAGGTGGCGCCTTCTGTTTGTGCCACGCGGTCCGGTCCTTCTTGCGCCATGCGTCGTCTCCTCTTAGCCGTCCGGTGGCCGACTTGATCTCATGATAGCCGTCGTTCGTCCGATCCACACCCAAACTTCATCACGGCCCTCCATCAGCGTCTCTCTCTCTCTTTCCGCCACGTGGTATCTCCTACA
Organism: Ottelia alismoides; assembly: GCA_037367405.1. NCBI lineage: Eukaryota > Viridiplantae > Streptophyta > Magnoliopsida > Alismatales > Hydrocharitaceae > Ottelia > Ottelia alismoides. The sequence continues at coordinate 495,205 of JAZKJV010004104.1, forward strand.
CCGCATGATTATCTCCAGAAGCCTCCATCCTGGCCATCTATTTCTGCCCTCTTCTCAGCCCTTCGATCATAATCCTTATCTCCTCATCATCGTCCACTTCCGCTCGCCTGTACGCACGATACGTGGCGTTCCCTACGCCATGCGATTGTGCCCCATCGATCTTATCCAGACAATTCGTTACCGCCCGCTTCGTAGTCGTTGGATCATGAGATCCAACGGCCACGAGGTCATCCCCTACCTCCGATCGCTTCTCTCACCCACGTTCACCAGCTTGCGAACAACCTTCTCCCTTCTATTTCTCTTCGAGTCCACGATCCCCACCTCCAAGTTCTAACCTCTCCATGACGTACCCCGACCATCCTCATCCTCGCGGTCATCCACTCGTCCCACAAGTCTCATCCATTCACTCCATATCTCCCCACAAATCACGCCCAATACCATCAGAAACCGCCAACTTCGACCCTTAAATATTCCATCTCCGCCCCATTTCTCCGACGTCCACCTTTATTTGGGCCTCGCCAAGCCCCTCTCCTCCTCCCCGTGACAGGGGGAGGTCCGATCGAGGCGCGAAGATAGCGTGAGCCTCCGGTGTCGACCCGCCGCCATCCATGGCTGCGTCTCAGAGCTTCGAACCCGCCAAGCTGCTCCCCATGGCTGGGGGAGTTCAGCGATGACCGGAGTTCTATCAGCACTCAGCCCAAGTCGTCGACGACTACCCTCTTCTCAGGTAAGCTCCTTCGATTCTCTTTAAAATTTTTATCTCTGTTTCTACTAATTTATTAGGTCGCTACACCCCTCATCGCCCCTCATCGTTCATCCTTCGAGCTTCGCCACAAATCCACCTTCCACGCACTACCTTCTGATCCCTCTCTTCTTCCTTCATACCCCAAACTGCCTTCGACCCATCTCCTCCGCCCTCCACGGCGGAGGAGCTCCGAGCTGTCGCTTTCTTCATTCACAGAAGCTCCCCACCTCACTCCATCTCGCACAAGCACCTTGCACCGCACGCTACGGCTATGCAATTAACCATGCAGGTACTCGATCCTTCAATAGTCGGAAGTCGTCGCCCGAGCTTCTTTGCCAAGCTCGTTTCCGGCATAGTTGCTTCGCCAGCTTCCTCCAGACATCCCAGCTGCTTCGCCGAGCTTTAAGAAGTTGGGGGCTTGCATCGACGGCAGAGAAGAGTGTCAGAGCTTGTCAGGTTCCCTTTGTTTTTCATGAAGATCCATTCACACCTTTATGGGTCTGACCCATATAGGTGGATCCTCGAGGGTCCATATTCAACACTTGTATATGAAGTCTACTTTAGACCTTATTGCTAATATCCATCTTTCCATGTCATGATCCTCGTGAGCTTCATCACATGAAGTCCAATCATTGTCAGACTTAACTGACACATGGAATACATCCTCAAACTCATTTGAAGAGGTATTAGTGTTTCATCTTTAATTGTCCTTTTGGTTTCCGATTTCAGGAGCCTCATTATCATCTCAAGATTCAGTGAGTTACTTTACTTCATTTTCATCTTGATTCTCAAGAGAGTCATCCTCTAAGAATCACATTCTCAGAGATGATATCTTTTAAGAATCTCAGGGTTATAAAGTAGGTATCCAATACCATCCTTTATTTTCCCAATGAAGTAACACTCTCTAGTGCTGAATTGCAACTTACTTGCATGGAATCTTATTAAGGATATATAATGTAGTCTCTACTACATATATACCTGGAAACCAGCAAGTAATTATGCTAAAAATTCATCATTGATCAAATCATGTCACACATGATCCAATTGTATCTCCCTACAACTCTATGGAGGAGTGAGATAGAAATGATATTCATATCTCCATAAGGTATTCTTTGAATTTTATCTAATAGGTAAAAGCTACCTAGGTTAGATCAAATTCATTTCATCTTTCTTCAAACTTTGGTTCTAAACCAAAATTGTGAAATCTTTGAACATTTCAATGGTTTCTTAGGTGAAGATAAGAAATCTCATAGAATATATACTCATCAATAAATATCACATATCCATAATGTTTATTATGATATAGATGATCCACATACATCAATATGTATGAGATCTTGAATACCTCGGCATCTAACACCATTCCTAGAGAAGGGTGTATTGGATATTTTACTTTGAATACTATATTCAAAAGTACGTAAGATTTGAAATTTTAGACATTCTAAAGTTTCATATCTTACTAGTCCATTGATCTCATCAACAGACATATGTCCAAAACTTGATGCCAGATCATTATCAAATGATCTTCATCCTCCTATTGATCTTTTAAAGGTTTAATTTTTAGTTTTAGAAATCTTAATGAACCATTCATTAATTTTCTAATTTTGTGGAGTCCACTAGATGTTAGATTACTATCTGAAATATATCCATCATAACCTTTTATGATAATTCTATATCAGAATTCATGTTTATTTCCAACATTTAGAAACAAACAATGAGTGTATTATAATATCTAGGTCATAGAGACATTCTCTAAGACTAAGGCTCTCCCACTGAAACTTAGAAGTCTATCAATCCAACAGAGATTGTTGCAACAATTGCATCAATATCCATGTGGATAACTATAAACCTTGAGATCAAATTTTCCAGCCTTCCAAAACATATGCAACAATTGCAAGTGTCAATAGAAGAATGAGATACAATTATTAGACTTTAATCTTATCTTATAAGAAAGTCAATTTCAATGATTAAATGTAGATTATTTCGATGCACTATCTGAGTTCTTCTCTAAGGAGCCTAGATAGTCCGGATAGTCATACTATCAATACATCGACACATTGCAGTATTGGCATTCATTCAACTATGTGGATGCCATATGGAAGTCACAGAAGTAGGTCAAATCTTTGACTTTCCTTCTTGCTCGGGTCAGACCCATGCTTCCACTGCGCTCCCTTCATCTATAAACAAACATTGCTTAAGATAAAGGATCTCTTATGTTGAACTCAAAATGATTTCAAAAATGAGAGATTTAAATATTTATATATGCTTCATTTAATTCATACAATATGATTATTACGAAGCTTCATGAATGACTTGAGTATATATAGTAGAATGATGACATTCATCATTTCTACATCCATCTTAACTCAAAAACTTTGGTTTAGGCAGGTATTCAAACATTTTGAATACATCATCTTTTTCGAACTACCATTCTGCATAATGCAGAGAACCATGTCATTCATGATTAAATGTCTAGAGCACTTATGTTTTTCAAAACATCTTCTTTGATTTTATAAGGCTTAATTTGACAATTACGTTCACCATCGACGTGTCACTTCCAAAGTACACTCGATGAAAGACCAAGACTATAGAGACATACGAACCCTAAGGTGATGTCTTATTATCATATTTAATTGTCATTCCTCATTATGTTAGGAAACTTGCACAATGCAACCACATGCATTATGTGTCCAACTGCAAGTACAATATCTTGATCAGGAGTCCAATCCATGATATTTTACTGGTTATTATTGAGTATAATATTGAGTGGGTTTTATGAAGGATTATCTGAAATAAGAAATTTGCATAAGTGTATATATATTATATATACATATTTTGCTTTGATTTAGGAGTTTTTATATCAAAGTTGCCACGCCTTGTCAAGACTGAAAGTTCATTCCCTTAATCACTTTCAATGTAAGAGATATACTTACCATTATATCTCAAGCAAAATCCGGGATCTCCTTCCTTATCTTTGTCACATCCCAATAGTATGAGAACTTGTGACTCCGATTAAAAGAAGCGGGAACACATTCCGCCTTGCAAGTCCAACTTGCATCTCCCAATTCGGTCTTTAACACCTGGTCCCACCAGCCCTAAGGTAATGTTGACCCGTCATTAATTGAACCAACCATCAACATGAATGAAACTCAATATACGTAATCCAATATTGTCCCAAAAATATGAGGACCCGATATTGGGGTCACTACGTATACGACCTTACTCTTTCGAGAAGCAAAGAGCACGATCCAGATTCACTTGTATATAGGAGCTGTCACTTCGGACAAGCGTCTCCTACATACAATCCCTGACGACGAAACCCTTCACCTTGACGGGATACCATGGATGTTACTTATGTGATCCTCCATATCATATTCAAATTCTAATTAATCATCATGAATCACATTCATTATGATCAATTCTTCCAAAGGAAATAACACATCTATTTATAATAGAGTGTATTAATTTTAATTGGATTCCAATTAATCTAATCATATTAAATTAATGATCCAATTAATATCCAACAAACATTCTTTGTTATTACTTGAATTATGGTATTATCTCAGATACGTATTATTTCGAATGTTAATAATTAGAAATACATCATGATTTCTTAAGCATTATACCAACCCTACCCGTTGTCATGGCCAGTACCGACGGGAGTGGGAGAGACCACAGACGGTACAACTTGCTACCCCAACTCTCCCCGACTAGGCACCATATCCGCCTAGGGAAAGGATAATGCTAAATAGATCACTTTGTACTTGAGATGGTCATCAATCCGGGAACCTCTCCGCGGCAAATAATAGAGTAATAAAGGTACGAAGAGTGTGATTAGCCGTAGGAAAGTCATCAGGCTTGGTCCCAGAGCAGGATGGAAAGATAGATAGCAAGACGAAGCTATAATGACATTGCGGGAAAAAGGGTGGTCAGTGAGTAGGTCTTTTCTGCGTCATGTCTTTTTTGACTTGATAATCAATATATAATACTGGGTTGAAAAAAGGAAGTCAGCACGCACCACCGGGACTGAGAACCTTCCCTTCCGCCAGCAAGTACTCTCCTTCCCACCTCTCGGAGGTCTGACTTGGTCCCCCATTATCTCTAGGTTTTTGCCCGAACTCTCCTAACCTTCAAATAGCTTCACTGGCCTTCCTCCCCTGAGGTCGGTTTTTCAATCGAAATTATACCATATAATATTCATAAAAATAATTTTGATAATATTATAGGAGATTTGCTAAATAAATCTCCAATCCTATTCAAGAAACAAGGTTTTGCATGTAAAAGTTGTCCTACAATTATTGTAGGATAAACTAGAGTTTTCCATGAAAACAATGTTTGTTGGAAATTTCATATTAACCAATTGTGATCAAGATCAACTATCTAATCATTTTGGTTAATGCAATGTCATCCAAGGAAATAATTATCATCTTTAAATATTTCACAAATACTAATCAATAATCATTTCAGAAAATTAACAATTAATTTCTATAAATTTATTTGAATGACAATCACAAGGTTCATGATCAAGTTTGTTAATTTCAAGCAGTGACCCATGCTCACTAAAATCAACATAACTCGATCAATTTAAATCCAATTAACACAAACTAAATATATTTTGTTTGTCAATTTGATTTAAAACAGAACTCAAGTGATAATTATATATTTCCAGGCATTTAGGACCCTCAACTAGCTCTTTAATTATGTCACTAATCGTCGTCCCCAAAACAATGGACATATAGTTATTAAAAGCATCATAACTTGAGTTATCGGATTCCAAATCATGCAAACTCAAATCTCACGGTTTCCTTATTTAATGGGGAACAATATTCAATTTAAAATTTCGTTTTTAAATATTTTAAACAGGGCCGAAATTTATCACAAGACATGGCTGTGAAAATTGAAAAGCTAAAATCTTCACGAACCCAATCGAGCCCAAATCATCGTAGGTTCATGGATCTCATCCAAAACCTTTGACAACCTGGCTCTGATACCACTTGAAGGATATGGGCAAATCCTCGAGCGCATCATAGAAGCGTGATGATCGCATCGAATGCCATCGGGAGCGACTAGTCGCACTAGTTGCTCCGGACAGTGGAAATTAAAATTTTTTATGTAATGAAACCACATGATCCAAGAACACTTCTTGGATTGTTTCATCTAAATCACAAACAAGTAATAGGATTACATCTTGAAGAGTGGTTGCGATCGAGTCTCTAAACGAAGAGACCTCCTGTCTCAAATCCGATCCGTCGGAGGAGACGCTTGCGAGCGCGTTGATGAGACATGTCCTTCTCGCAATTCATGTTGAAGATCCAAGCCGGATCTACTGATCTCGACAAATGAGATACAACGCCTTATTCATCAGAAAGGCACGCCAAAGTAGACGGAGATCCACGAGAAAACGATTGGGCAGCATAACAACGACGTTCGGCGATGGAAAATCTCTCTAGGGCATCCATGATGGACGGTCACATGAGAGAGGTAGAGAGAGTGGGTGTGTATAGAGAAAGAGAGAGAGAGCATTCATTAATCATATCACATGAAGAGAAATGGATGCCTCTTCTTATATAGGGTATTGGGAACCCATGGATCCCAATCGATGGGCAACACGTAATCAATGGATGAGATTGATTTGTATTTCTTTCAATGGCAAAGATGCTGTTGTAAAAACAAAACAACTAATTATTTAATTTAAATTATTTTTCGTTGATAAATCGATAAAATTAATTTCAAATTAAATTATCTTTGATAAGAGAAAAGATAATGAAGAGAATAAACGATTCTCCTCAAAAGAGGGGACGGCTACTCTTCTCCTCATGGAGAGTTGTAGTCGTCCACTCTTCTTTGGTGGACTTGGTCTATCTCCTTTAATTATCATGAGATTTCATTATCTCATGATATATATCGTCATCTCTTGTCGATAATATTTTCACCAAAAAATAATTCCAAATAATCTTATGGAAAATATCAATCATTCCATTAAAATTATGTGAATCTTATTCACAATCCAAAATAAAATGTAAATTATATTTTAATTAATCATCCAATGTGAATCCAAGTCACATCAATAACTAATCAACAAATATAAATCACAAATAGCTCTCTCTTATATATTATAAATCACATTTATAATATATATGATTAATATGGATAGTGCTATTCATATTATTCATATTCATGATAATTAAATCGTATTTAATCATATTGCAACTCTATTCTCATGTGTCAAAATAATATGAATCACATTCATATTATTCACATCTTTGATAATTAAATCACATTTAATTATCTCAGATAACTCTCCTTATAATATGAATCAAATTCATATATAAATCCATGATAATTAAATCACATTTAATTATCAATTTTCTCTATGCTCGGATGTACATATCAACAATGACATTATCCATGAACTCTTCCAAGGATAATGTTCTTTCTCCGCAGATAATTGGAGATAAGGACAGGGTGATTGTATTGTTCCACGTATAGTGACTTGGATAGGAGATCACATCTCAAATCCAGATCTCGGGCCTCCCATAGATGCTTGATTAAATCGAGACCGCAAATCTAATCTTCTCATTGCATCTGAATCACATTCAGATAAATGTCCAATATTTGGACCAAGATCAGATTACTTCTCTACTGAGATGAGTCACTAAAATCCAGACCCATTTCATCACTCCCTAGGAATGGAAGCGTCATGGTTATACAATCGTTTATGATCACATCACCCTCAGGTATTCCCAACAACTGGAAGACTCAAAATAAACCGAAGTATTAGATCAACTTTATACTGTCTACTTCAGGATTTTATCAGTAAGTTTCTAATTTGATCATTGGGAGTCAGTATCAATCATATAATTTCCAAAAGCATATATCATACCTAGGTATTGATCATATACTTTCCAAAAGTATATATCAAACCTACAAATTCAGTCAAGCTTCCAAAGCGAGACAACTGAACATAGAATTTGATTCTTCCCAATGTCTCATGAGTGAACTCATGCCTTCCGGTTCAGTAGTGAACCTGTATGATCCCTTTGAGAGATCGTATTACTCATATGACCTTGCATGCACACCAGCGCGCTGGTGTATAGACCTTGGTTAGGTAATTAATCTATTGGCCTGCCAAATGTACATACTCAGACATATAGTAACACGTCTGTCTCCGGTCAGAGGATGCGTGCCTATATCGTGATAGCATACGTCATAGGACTTTGGTTATCTCAATCTCGTTAAGTCAACTCTTTGACCTAACTAATCGGACGCCTCCTAATCTCTATTTCTATGCAGAGGACCTGCATCAAGAAGTCAGTCAGATATCAGCCTATCTGAGAAAGGATTGCCATCTCCTACTCAGGCTAGATATCATCTCTTATCAATCATTTGACGGTGCTTGATGAGTCCTCAATCTAACTCTTTAAATATTCATCCAAGCACCGGCCTTTATGATTCAATAATTAAATCAATAGTTGTATGATCATTAAGATGGTCATGGTACATAATCCAAATTGTACTAAGGGACCTATTATGCAAATTAGTTATTCTTCATTTCATATCAGGGAATGATATTCGCAATAACATTTATTGCATAATGGCTCATCGTGGGCTCGCATGTCCAACATATACTTCTCTTCTCATATTCTAAATTAAGTATGATAGGTTTAGGCCATCAGTCAGTTAGGGTTTGTGTTTTCTTCTTTTGTTCTACGAGAATAAGCTAAAGTTAAATATTCTCCTCTCATTTGATCGTATGAATTGTTACATTCAGGTGATAAAGATGACTAATAGAGAGTGGATGTACAAGCGTGTAGTAGATGAACGTGTTATAGATACCTTTCAAAGAGGTGTTCAAGAATTTATAGAATTTGCTTACGCATAAGGTTCCCATGTCTTGGATTCATATGGTACTATATTGTGTCCGTGTACAGAGTGTCGTCTAATGAAGAAGAGTTCTAAGGTTGAAACTGAGTTGTATCTTTACAAAAATGATTTTATGGAAGGATATAAGATTTGGTGGAGGCATGATGAGGACTTCTAAGACATGTTGAAAGAGTCAAAAGAAGCGGACAATATTAACTCATTCGTAGATATGGTTATAGACGTTGCAGATCATGATTTTAACACTGCTTTCCCAGGATGACAAGAAATCATATGGAGAGTCTGTGGATTTCTACGAGCTGTTGGAAAAAGCATAAGAGACATTGTGATTGGGCTGTAAGACATATTCAAAACTCTCTATAGTTTTAGATCTTTTATCAATGAAGATGGAGTATAATATGATTGATCGTAATTTTGATGTCATGTTTAAAATTATCAAGAAAATGTTACAAGAAGATGTGGAATTACATGGTAATAATTATTACAAAATCAAGAAAATGATGTGAAAGATTGGTTTAGTGGAAGTTAAAATAGACTCTTGTATAAATCATCATATTTTATACTATGGTGAACATCAACATTTGACACATTATCTGGAATGTGATGAGCCAAGATTTTAAGAACCAAGTAAGAATGGCACAAAAAGCTCTAGAAAGGTTTACGTTGCTTCCCGTTAACGCTGAGATTAAAATGATTATATTATTGTAAGGAAATGATAAAAAATATGACATGTCATGCAGAATATATCTTTGATGAGTACATATAACATCTATCCAAGTCTGATTATTGGAAAGTATTGATGTAAACATTTCCTTCGTTTACGAAAGAAAAAAAGAATTGTATTATATATATTTATGTACATACAGGTTTAATCCTCATGGAAGAAGTAAAGAATACTTTTTCTGATCAGTAATGGCAACACCAAATATTCTACCATCTATATTTCTATCATTGTTGGTGTTAGGACCTATACATCCGGGAAAATACATCGATGTGTATTTAAATCCTCTTATAGATGGGTTAAAAATGCTATGGGTCGATGGAGCAATACATATGATACAAGTAAAAGTCAAACATTTAATATGAAAGTAGTTCTATTTTAGATTATAAATGACTTCTCGATATATGGAATGTTATCTGGATGGAGTATGCATGGACTTAAAAGTTGTCAGTATTGTATGGAAGGTATAAAATCATTCCAGCTTCAATATGTTCAGAAACCCTATTTTTTATTACCACATATTTTTTAAAATAATCCCCAGCGAAGATAAAAGCAAGCATTTAAAAAGAATACCATCGATCTTACAGATCCTCCGAAAATTAAGACTGACGAAACGATAGCCTTAAATAACGGAGATAAAACAAAACATCTTCCTGGATTTGATGACAGTCACAATTTGATTAAGAAGAGTATATTTTGAGAATTACCATATCGGTTTAAGCTATTGATACGACACGACTTAGATGTTATGCACATAGAGAAAAATATCTTTGATAACATCTTCTATACCATTATGAATGTAACCGGTTGTACAAAATATACAATAAAGTATCGTCGTGGTTTAAAAATAATATGCAATAAGTCAGAGTTGTATATTAAGGGAAAAGATAATGGAAAAACTGAAATTCCTAAAGCAAAGTATACATTAGCCAAAAATCAAGTTAAGTTTATCTGTGAATGGACAAGTATCTTGAAATTATGCATCAAATTATCAAATTTGGTTGACTTAAAGAAGTTCTCATTTAAGGAAATGAAGAGTCATAACTGTCATGTTTTCATGGAAAAACTTCTACCGCTAGTGTTCATAGGATTGTTATCGGAAAATGTTGTGGATGTTATATCAGATGTTCGCAAATTTTTCCAGATTCTCTACTCGTCACGCATATAACGGATGGAGATGGAATATCTTGAGAAAAATATTTCTGTAATTATGTGTAATTTGGAGAAAATATTTCCACCGTTATTTTTTTATTCAATGGAGCATCTAATGATTCATCTTTCTTATGATTCAAAGGTTGGAGGATTCGTAAAATATCGATGGATATATCCATTTGAAAGGTATTTCTAAATATTAATTTATTTTTTAGTCTTTTGATATATGAATAAAAATATATACATATTTTATGTAGGTTCTTTTTTTCTGAAAGAAAGTTTCGAAATAAAAGTAAAGTGGAAGGATCAATCAGTTCGCATTATATTTACGAGGAAGTCGCAACATTTTGTACTTGGTATCTTCCGGAAGATGTGGAGACTATTCACAACAGATTAAGAAGGAATTAAACAATTTACTCTGAGGATAAACATAATATCAGTGCCTTTCGTCAATCAACTCAGCTCACTAAAAAGTCTACAAAACGTCTATTATCAAAACAAGAGAAAGATGTTGCATAGCTATACGTATTAAACAATTGCGAGGAAATAACACCATATGTTCAGTACATCTCTGTATTACTTTACAAATGATATGTAAATTTCCTTCCACTTATTTCTAATGTTTCTTGTACTTATTTTAGGGAATTCAAAAGAAAAATTTTCGAAAAATATCCTATGTATTTAGATGATGAAGTTGTGAGCATCGATAGGAACCAATTTTCAAAATGGTTTAAGAACCAAACAAAACAATTAGATGATGATGATTATCATACACAAATACTAAAATACTTTGGAGAAGGTCCGGTTTATAAGGTCCAATCTTACGATTCATGTTGCAGTAGTGGTTATCGGTTTCATACATTTAGTTCTGATAGATATTTAACAACTCAAAATTACGGAGTGATGGTTCATGGTTCTAGTTACGAGGAAGATCATTTGGATTACTATGGAATAGTATTCCAGGATATAATAAATTAGTTCTCTTTTTATATGACTGGTATGACCCCAATTGAAGCGAAGTGATTGACAAGAGAAATAACATTGTCGATATGACACCAAGAAATTCTATACGGAGATTTGAACCCTTCGTTCTAGCTTCTCAAATGGACCAAGTTTGTTGTCTCCCACAAGTGTCAAAGAGGAGAAAGAGCATCGAATCTTTCAATATCATGAAGATAAATTCTTAAAGTTATATTTCTAATGAATATACTCATCTATAAGATGTTATAGATGAAGCTTTCACACATACTCATGAGTTAATAAATGTAATAGAAGAAGTCTAAATCATCGAATCAATTCGATTGGTGGATAATGAAATGTTAGGTGTTGACCTACAAGACGATGTAGACTCTAAAAATAATGATTCAGATAATTCAGAAATCAATGAAATTGCTTTGATTACGCCAAATCACATGAGAAAGATTAACTGTAAGTTCAGTAAATTATAAAACATAATCAAAAATATTCATTAATAAATTTGTAATTAACTTTTACATCATCATTACAGTCATGGTAGGTTTTGGATGTGGAAGCTCTCATGGATCTCATCGATCCACTCATCCATCATCGTTAGACTCACCTTCTTCTAATAGGTAGTCGACCCCACATGTTACTTTAGAGTCACTTCCTGACGAGGCTCTATGAGTCATAGCCTATTATAAGTCTCTTGTTTATCCTCCTCCTCCCTTTTATGGAGGCGTATATGGAGAGTCATCTTACGCAGCCGCTCCTGTGGCATGCTTGGTACTTGTACCAACATGGACCAAGATGGATTCTGGTTTACCTTCTTCTGAACGTCCGAGCATACACGTACCTTTACATACTGTTAGAGAATACCATATATTATTGTTCCTTTATTTACCTCTATTTCCTTATGTATCACTGTTTCCTTATCAACTGTTTCCCGATGTAACCCCATAGGGGTATTTATGTAAGTTCTCCTCTGAGCACCCTAGGGTTTAGTCCTATACAAGGACCCCTAGACCTCACAGAATATACATAGTCTTACATTCCTTAACATGGTATCAGAGCATGTTCGATCCCTACCCCTACCCCACCTACCAGCCTCGTCAATGATCGTAACCTAGGGCATCCGCCGCCCTAGGCCATCGCGCCTCTCGCCTCCAGACCTCCACGCCCGCCGCCCTCCTCCGCGCCCCACCACCTCCGCGCCCCACCACCTCGGCGCCCCACCACCTCAGCGCCTCACCACCTCCGCCGTGCGCCTCCCCGACAGGCGCGCAACCCCTGCCAGGCGCACCTCCTGCTGCGTCCCCTCGCCAGGCGCACCTCCCCGCCTCCTCACGGCACCTCCCCACGCGTACGGTACCTCGGCTCCACGGCCCCTGCAGCCCCTGCCCCTCGCCCACAGCTCCACGGCTCCTCGGTACCTCGGCTCCTGCTGCACGACACCTCTTGCAGGCGCACCTCCTGCAGGCGCACCTCCTGCTGCACGGCACCTCGGCTCCACGACTCCACGGCACCTCGCCTAAGCAGCCCCTGCCCCTCGGCTCCACGGCCCCTGCCCCACGGCCCCAGGCCCGACGGCCCCTGCCCCAACTGCTCATGCTACACGGCCCCACGGCTCCAGCGACCTCTTCCGCATCCTCCTTGCAAATCCTTTGGCTCTATGTGCTCTATACCCCCAACCGTAGATTGATGGTCTTGCACGGATACATCGGAATGGTTTGCTAGTTGCGTATGATCTCTATTTCCTCTGCATACTAGGTCATTATATTTTTTTGATCACAGCGGTCACCATGACATCTGCTCCTGCGTCTTCGGACTCCAAGCCCCTGTACCCTACTTCATCTATGATGATACAGGGCACCTCTATCAAACTAAAGGGCTCGGAGAACTACGTACTATGGTCTCGATCCTTTAAAATATTCATTGGTGGCCAACGCAAGATTTATATTCTAACTACCATTCCGCCTGCCGAGACAGACGCCAACTACGACACCTGGTACGTCGACAATTGTCAGGTCATCACTTGGATGACAAATAGTGTTGATCCTAATATTGCATCAAATTTGCTCTACAAAACAACTGCAAAAGAAATGTGGGAGAGTCTTGAGAATACATACTCCCAGAAAACAACCAAATCTAGGCTTTCTGACATTTACACAAAGATTTGGTCTGCAAGTCAAGGAGAAACCTCCTTGATAGAATATTACCGGCTCCTAACAGGATTATTTGAAGAATTGCTTATATTTCAACCTGCATGCTGTGACAAGAAAATAGGTGAAAGAGCATAATGGCAGGTGTACCGTTTTCTCTCAGGCTTACACCCTCGATACAAATCTGTTAAAGATCAATTCTTGACAGCGGCTGCCCTACCGTCTCTTGAAACTATTTTTGGCAGATTACAGGAGCTGGAGTCACCCAACCAATCACCTCCTACAGACACTGCTGCTCACTTTGCTGGAGGACGCCCACCTTTCCAAGGAGGACGAGGCCGTACGTTTGGTCGCGGTCGAGGACAAGAACAGGGACGGGGACGTGACTCAGGACGCGGCCGTGGTCGTGATTTTTCTAATGCTCGTTATCCAGCATGTACTCTGGCCGCTGGAACCATCCATCTGACAAATGTTGGGCTACCTTTGGCATGCCCAAAGCTAATAACGCATATGAGGCACCATCTTATGACACGAATTATGATACTATGGAAACTTCCCAAGATCAGTCTCTCACAGAGGCTTCAGCATCTTTTACTGCTGCAGAATGCGCTCGTCTTCGCCAGCTCCTTCAGAACCTAGTTGTTGACACTACGCATTCAGGCCCTACTGCGACTCTAGCAGCCACCATAGGTACAATTGCCAGTTCTGCCTCCACCCCTACTTCTACCTGGATCATCGACTCGGGTGCCTCAACCCACCTCACAGGAGAATGTAGTCTCCTCACCTCTCCCAGGGAGCCCTCCACGATGAAGCACGTTCGTGTGGCCAATGGAGCCTACTCACCTATCACTGGTGTGGGGACCATGGAATTTAGCCCTAAACTTAGGCTAACGGATGTTTACTGTGCTCCTGCTTTTCCTCTCAGTCTGCTGTCTGTTCACAAATTATGTACAGAACTCAACTGCCGTGTGATATTTGATGATTTATGTTGTTATTTTCAGGACATCCGGACGAGACAGATCTTTGGTAGGGGACATGAGAAGAACGGCTTATATTACCTTGATATCCCTTCCAACTCTGGTTTCGCTGGCGCAACTTCCATCTCTGTTGATCCTCTTCTCTGGCATCTTCGTCTGGGTCACCCCTCTGCTAAAGCTCTTTCCTTAATGTTCCCTGAATTGTCCATACTTAAACCCTTCGAGTGTGAGGCATGTCAGTTCGGAAAACATCACCGTGCATCTTTTCCTGCTAGGACTGAACCCCATCGTGCTATATCTTTCTCTTTAATTCATTGTGATGTTTGGGGACCTTGTCCTGTCCGAACCATTGGTGGACACCGCTACTTTATTGTCTTTGTGGATGATTACAGTAGATCATCCTGGGTCTATCTTCTTAAAGAACGCTCAGAAATCAATAAAATTGTCAAAAACTTTTTTGCTTATGTCAAAAATCATTTCTCATCGAATATTCAGGTCTTCCGCTCAGACAATGCCTTGGAATTTACTCAACGAGATCTTTCTGATTTCTTTGCTTCCCATGGGACAATACATCAAACCTCTTGTCCTTATACCTCTCAGAAGAATGGGGTTGCAAAACGCAAACTCCGTCATCTTTTAAACATTGCCCGCTCCCTTCTCACCCAGATGAAAGTTCCCAAAACATACTGGGGTGATGCTGTTCTTACTGCAGTCCATCTTATCAACAGGATTCCCTCTCTTACTCTCAAAGGCTCTACACCATTTTCTTTGCTTCACCCTAATGATCTTCCCTTTCCTCTACCTCTACGGATATTTGGGTGTGTCTCCTTCGTACACAATTTCCACACCAAGGACAAAATATCCCCTCGTGCGATCAAATGCGTTTTCCTTGGTTACTCCTACACTCAAAAAGGTTACAGATGTTATGATCCTGTTGACAGACGATACTACATCTCTGCAGATGTAACCTTCTTTGAGCAAACCAGCTTCTTCACACAACCTGTCACCAATGTCCCTTTACCAAGCATCCATACCCATCGATCTCAGACCTCACCACCAGATGTCCCTCTACCCATACCTCTTCCTCAGGATGATATGCCAGCTTCAACTGTCCCCTCCACTACTGTCCCGGATGATCCAGACGACCTGCCGATTGCATTACGGAGGCAAAAGAGAAAGTGTACCATTTATCCTATGTCTAACTTTACTACTACTGCTGGACTTTCATGCACTGACAAACAATATGCTGATGCACTAATGACTATCTCCATTCCTAAAGATCATCACAGTGCTTTCCAAGATGCAGGTTGGCGACAGGCCATGAATGAAGAAATAGATGCACTCATATCTAGAGGCACATGGGATCTTGTGCCATGTCCTACAGGTATTAAGCTTGTTGCTTGCAGATGGGTCTTCACGACCAAACAATCTCCAGATGGTTCTATTGACAGAATTAAAGCCAGACTTGTGGCAAAAAGATTCACTCAGACATATGGAGTCGATTACTTTGAGACCTTCTCTCCTGTGGCTAGGATGGGGTCCATTCGCACAATTCTCTCTGTTGCCGCTAACAAGAATTGGCCAATTTATCAGCTGGATGTAAAGAATGCCTTCCTATACGGTGATCTCGAAGAAGAGGTCTATATGATGCAGCCTCCGGGTTACTCCGTCGAGGGGGAGTATGTATGCCGACTTCGTAAGGCCATCTATGGCCTAAAACAGAGTCCTCGAGCCTGGTTTGACAGACTTACCAGTGAAATCAGCTCTCTTGGTTTTCATAAGACAACATCTGATTACTCTGTGTTTATTAGACGACAATCCACTAGTATTGTGATACTTGCTGTCTATGTTGATGATATGGTGGTCACTGGGGACGACGACAATGGAATTCTCGAGACCAAGGCCTTCCTTCAGAAGGTGTTTGTCACCAAGGACCTTGGACAACTCTGGTACTTTCTTGGTATTGAGGTGATACGTACTGCAGAAGGGTTACATCTATCACACCGAAAATACTGCTTGGATATTCTTACGGAAGTCGGTTTACAAGGATGCAAACCATCTGGCATCCCTGCAGAAGTACGAAAATACGCTACATCCACTGATCCTGAGTTTGAAGACACTACACGATACAGAAGCCTCGTGGGTAAACTGATCTACCTCATCGTTACCAAGCCTGATATATCTTATGCTGTAAGCAAAGCCAGCCGCCATATGGAGAAACCTCTTTACAGTGATTGGCAGGATGTCCTTCTGATCCTTCGATACTTGAAGGAATCACCAGGGCGAGGACTCATCTATAAGGTCAACAGTCATACTGATATTACTGCTTATGCAGATGCTGACTACGCCAGTTCTCCTGAGGATAGACGATCCATTACAGGCTATGCTATGTTTGTTGGTGGTAACCTTGTTTCATGGCGAAGCAAGAAGCAAACCGTGGTCTCCAGATCAAGTGCAGAGGCAGAATATAGGGCAATGGCCCATGCTGTTTGTGAGATTACGTGGCTTGTATCTTTTCTACGAGACCTTTGGTTCCCTGCTACTACTCCTATACCGCTATACTGTGATAACAAGTCTGCTACCTATATTGCCACCAATCCTGTATTTCATGAACGGACGAAACACATTGAAGTTGACTGCCACTTCATCCGAGATGCAATACGAGGAGGACAGATTGTCACACCACATATCTCTACAGATCTTCAACTTGCAGACGTATTTACTAAAGCATTACCAAAGAAGCGTCTTTTATGGATATCTTCCAAGTTGGGCATGATTGATGGATATGCTCCAACTTGAGGGGGAGTGTTAGAGAATACAATATATTATTGTTCCTTTATTTACCTCTATTTCCTTATGTATCACTGTTTCCTTATCAACTGTTTCCCGATGTAACCTCATAGGGGTATTTATGTAAGTTCTCCTCTGAGCACCCTAGGGTTTAGTCCTATATAAGGACCCCTAGACCTCACAGAATATACATAGTCTTACATTCCTTAACACATACTAAAGGTGGATTCGGAGTCCCATCCTTTATTAGAGGTTATTACAGATGGGGGGTACGACTTTTATAATTTTCTAAATTTAACTTTTTTATAAATAAATCTTCTCATTTAAAATTTCATATTGTTTGAAAATTTAATAAAATATGTAGGGATTTTTTGAACGGCAACAAGGTGGCAAAGGATATTACCAACATAATCAAGACACATTTGAATAGCATGCAATTTCGTTGGTGTTGCATTCCTGCTATTGAGTAGGAGAGATTGTTTAAGATATTTCTGGTAAGAAATGTTTTAACGTATTCATTTAAATTTGTTGCTACTCTTTAATCTAATATTTTGCAATACTTTTTCAGAGTAGGTATCATTTAGTTCCTGATCTGGGGAAAGACGCTTATCATCAGGCATTTATTCATATTATGAAGAAGAGGAAGAGTTATACCTTTTTCAAGATAATGAGAGACTCGCATGTGAAGACGGGGTGCGAGGAGATGAATTTTGAGGAGATGAAGAGGTTCCCACTGACATGGTGCACAAAGGATAGGTATTGTATTACCTCCATTGTTTATGATATAATTTGTTTAAAAAATAATATTTATAATATATTTGTTATATGTGGGTGGGTTTTTGTGATGCATTTATTGCAGATACTTAGTTTCGGAGGAGATCAATGGGGGGAAGAACAAATCGCTAAAAAATTGAGGATCAAATCGACCAGTGGTTCTAAAAGTCACGATCAGATTAGAGCGGAGCTGGTAATTTATTATTAGAAATTAGATTTTAAATATTATCTTATGACATTTCCATTCTTTAATATTTTATATTTATTTTTCAGACGAAAAGATTGGAAAGAGAACCCTCTTTTCAGGAGTGGCAGTGTAGGTCCCACGTGAGTGGAAAGATGGAGAGTTTCAATGGACAATTCCTAAAGTAGGAGAATTATTGATTAGTCTTTTTGTATATAAGTAATTTGAAAGATATAATATCCTTATTTCTTATGTTTTTTAAATTTGTATTTTAAAATCGTTATTTCACACTAGGTACAGAGAAAGGGGGCGGAGATCCTAATAGGAACAACCACCATTTGATAAAGTAATTTGGAAACATGTATAGATAAATATTAATTTAATATATTCAATTTTTAATATATATTCATATTAAACCATCCAAATTTTTTATAGGTGTTTGAGGAGAGGGACGTTGTTGCGAACATGAAGCAGATGCTTGGTGGTTTTCCTCCATATTATGGGGAGGAATATCGTCATTCTTATTATTCTTATGTCCAACCATCATATTCACAGCCACAGTCATCATAGCCATCATCGCATATGGATTCACAGTTGGCGATGATGGTGGAGACTGTGAGAAGCTCCAATAAGATTTCTCGACGTACATATATGTATTGTCCTTCTAAACTGTAATATTTTTATATTTCAATATCTTCAATTGTATATCATATATATATAGGGATATTTACCCAGCAGACCCTGAAATCTTTCGAAATTACCTCTACGACCTTTGAAACATCGATATTCCTCCCTCGACCCCGTAATCTTGCTAACTCTTACCCTACAGACCCTGTGGTTAACCCCCGTTAATTGACCCGTTAAAATTAACATGATTCCGTTATATTCATTTATATTATACCCAATATGTTTATTAAATTTACAAGGAGTGCCACTATCTAAGACCCCCCCCACCCCCCCGCATCCCCGGCGATGCGGCTATCCCCCAGCCCCGCATCCCCGGCGATGCGGCTCCCTCCCCCCTCCCCCCGGCCGACAATGGAGGCCCCTCCTCTGCCGCCTGCTGCCCCTGTGCTCGATCCCCCCTCCCCTTCCCGCACCCTCGCCGCCGCCGCTGTGCTCGAAGCTCCCTCCCCTTCCCGCACCCCCTCCCCTGTTCTCCTCAGCTCAGAACAAAAGAGCAGGATAAACAGCATATGGAAGGACGAGGGCATCATCCTCAGCTCGGAACAGAAGAGCAGAATAAGCAGCATATGGAAGAACGAGGGAATTACCCTCAGCCAGGACAATAAAAACAAAATCAACACTATGTGGAAGGACGCCAAGGACGGGCGCGACGATGACATCAATGTCTCCGACTACGTCCTCCACAGGGACTTGCACCTCGGCGCCAAGATGCGGCTCCACGTCCTCTCATCGTCAGCGCGTTCCGGCTTCCTCCCCCGCGATGACGCGGACTCCATCACCGTCTCGTTTGCCGAGCTTCCCCGGATCCTCACCCGCTTCTCCGTTCGATCCGACTCTGTGGAAGCAAAAGCCATCCGGTTCGCTGTCGATGATGGGAAAGGGTGCACCGCTTCGCTAGAGTCCATGGTGGAGTTTGCCATCACAAGACTTGGGACTTTCAAAGTCAAGGCAAGATCCACGAAGGCCATCAAGAGGAGCTCGGTGACCAAGCAATAGTATAGCATAATTTCGGTGAGGAGGATGGGAGGGAAGAAGGCGGTGGTGTGCCACCCGTTGGCGTATCCATACGCCCTCTTCTACTGTCATTTGATCCATGAGAACACCGAGCCCTACCAGGTGGTGGCGGTGGGAGAGGATGGCTCCATGGTCGATGCGGTGGTGGTGTGCCCAGATCCGCCTGAGGAGTCGCCCAAACAGGAAAGGGATGATGGAAGGATAAAGGGGGCAGCACGTGAAGGGTTGATTAACTTCTAGTCGTCCGATCAGGGATGGGTTAGATTAACTTGTTTCTAACTCAAAGAAGTTAACTGTAGATGTGTCAATTTAACGGTAGGGTTCATGGGGTAAAACGGAGCAAGATTACGGGGTCGAGGGAGGAATATCGATGTTTCAAAGGTCGTAGAGGTAATTTCGAAAGATTTCAGGGTCTGCTGGGTAAATATCCCATATATATATATATATATATATATTCCATAAAATAGGTCATAAGGGTGTGCATATCAATATGAGGAGATTGAATCAGATGAAGAGGAGTAGGAGAATGATCAAGAAGAATAGGCACGCATATATGTTATGTTTAAGGAGAAGGAGAAGGAAAAGAAGAAAAAGAAAGAAAAACAGGGTTTAATGTCAAAAAAATTTAGATAAAAAAGAAATGATTGGTCTTTTTTTCTTTTTTGTTATGTTTTTAGCAACTCTTTTAATATGTATGAACTTTGAAAATAGAATTACATGTACTTGTACCTGTCGGACATTTCGAAAATCTATTGATATTATCTTTAGTTTCTAAATGTGATGCATATACTGAAATTGTATATTATCTTATATGTTTAGTTCGTATATTCATATATATTATGTGAGTTTGTCAGGTGTAAGATACTTGAATTAATTAGATGGATGACACATTAAAGGTATTATTCTCGACTCTAATAAACACTTGCAGTGGTTTCTTAGCAGGCTATACAGATTTGACAGGGTATCTAATCCCCGTCGAACTTGTATATTTTTTTCTGCTCTTTAGTTTGGGCGAGAAGATGTGCTCACCCAGTCCTCTATGTTGGCTCGCCAACAAGGACATATGTGAGCCTTTGACGAACACAATTGTGCCTGCTCTTAGGTCTGGCGAGCATCAGGTGTATACAGGTGCTCTCCCACCTGCCGTAGAGACCCTCCATTAGGCGAACACACGTCGGACGAGCAGATGTGCTCGCCCAGCATATGGGCATGCATTTGGTGTGCGCTCAGCGTGCATAAAATGAACCACCATGTGCAGGCCAATCGCATTTTTTGTAGTGATACCAAATACAAATATGGTCACAATGGTCCAAGCTTCAGAGAGCTTGCATATCTTACTGGAGACTTGGCTAAACTTGACAAGCTACACAGGAGATGTGACTACACTGGTCACACTTCAGTTCTCTTTCCATTCTTCAACTTCTCTCTCTCTCTATTCAATTGTAGAAACATCACCACCTGGCCTTAGAAGGAAATACCCCCCTCCTCGAGGGTTGAGTAGCTAGATGAGGGCTAAATGGGAGTGTATCACTAAAATGAGTGGCTTCTTCGCTTTTTCAAGAAGGAAGAGATAACACCTTTCACACACAGTACAAATTGATGTCAAAACTGAATAGTTTGCATGATGGATGGGTGAATCTGAGCTGGCTATTGAGGTGAAATTGGATAGAGATTTGTAAAATTTGAGGGATGTTGAGGCTTAAATCCTAATTCTAATAAGGTCCCGACAAATTATTAATCCAAAGGTCTATTCCAAGTTCCTGATTTCTGGCGAAGTGAAATTTGGTTTATAGAAACAATCATGCGTTAAGTTCTTTTATTTCCCTTTTTCTTTTTTTGTTTGCACTTATTTATAGAATAAGTGTTTGTTAAGGGATTAGTAAAGGTAAAGTATAGCAGAATAATGAATCAATGATTCATCACCTCTATTCTTTTATTTTGGCTAAAATCATGCGTAAAATACATGTAAATATTCATTAAATCAAACTAATTAACATTCTAATCACATTTGTTAATATTATATATCTAACATTTATTTTATCCAAAATAAAATAATAAAGATAAAAAGGAAAATAAAAGAAAGAAGGATGTAGATATATAATATATAATTATTGATCCTAACCCCGAGACCATGTCAATATTGACTTGGTCAACAAAATATATAAGTAAGGGAAAATAAGGATCCTAGTTTTATAAAAATGTCCGAAAATCAAGAGTATAAATGTACATTTACACATTTTTCACATTGTACAAATTACACCACTTTTATTTATCATTCAGAAAATTTCAGATCAAAATATTTTCTTCATGAAAGTTGTTCATAAAAATATATATCAGAAAATTTGTCTTATGTATAGACAATTAATTATAATGAATCGAAAAGTCGTAAAAGCTGACTTTCAAGGTTCATAACTATTTATAAAAAATTACAAATTGTCCAAATGCACTTTTAAACTTTGGTTTATAACTAATACTATTTATTGAAAATATCAAAAAATATTATAATAAAACATGTGAGTTTTGGTATTTGGACCTCTTTGTATATATGTACTATATATACTTTTATTTTCAAATTAATTATTCCGAACCCTATTTCACTTAAATATTTTTCTAATGTGTTTGTAAAAATCAATAAAAAATAAAAACTATAACTTAAAATAAGATTTCAATAAATACCAAAGCCACGAAGCCCCTGATCCAAATTTTTCACAACTCATAACTCGGTCATATGGAGTCTGAATTGGGTGTACTCACTTTTAAAGATCGTTTTACAGAAGTATCTATCAAATGAAATTGACTTCGCTAAAATCGGAATTAATATGTAAAAAGTATGTTTTTTGGACTCTATTGGTATAAAATGTACAATGTTTATTAATTTTATTTTATTTAATATAGGTCATTTCTTATAATTTTTGTACTTTATTATTATTCCAGTATTAAATTAAAATAAAAAATAATTAATCAATTAATCAATATTTATGTAATTATTTGTTTAAGTTATTTAATTCTTTATTTTTTAATTATTTAATTCAATCATTAAATTGTTTATTCAATTATTAATTAAGTTATTTAATTTAATTATTAATTAATTAATTAATTTTATTTCATTTCTTCCTTTTTATCTCCTCCCTTTCTTCACTTCTTTCCTGTCACCCTCCTACGTAATATTTATGGGATTTTTTCACCCCCTTCTTCGTCCTTTCTCTTCCACCTATCACATCTTCTCCTCCGCCAACTGCTGCAACCGTCAGTCGTTAGGCCATTCTCCCAACTGCTCACCGGTGACGCCACCCTCTGCCGGTAACACCACCCCCTTCCTTGCCCTCCACGAAGCCTCCCCTATAAAACTCTTACCCCCTCTCCAATCAAGCCTCATCCACCATTTGCGACCTCCGTCATAGAGTGAGTTTGTGTGAGGAAGATGGCAGCTTCGTAGCATCACCATCTTCGGGTGCTCCTGGAGCGAGCTCAGGTGTGATCCATCATCGAATTAGAGCTCAGCTCCTCTGCATGTCAGCCTCTGTGGTTCATTGTCACCCGTCCGAAGACATATCCTCACAAAGCTCTTGGAGCTCCATCCTCAGGCGACAACATCACCTCATGCATCCTTCTCCGTCCATTTTAGGCTTCAATCCTTCTTCTATGATTTCCATTTGATTCCTCTTCTTCTTTTACACCTTCGTTCTATTCTCAATATGTCTTATTTTCTCTGCAAGTCGCTTACCGATTCCATCTCTTCCAAATTGATCCAATTCTCTACCTTCAATTCGCATTCTGATCATCTCAGGTCAACCCTGATATGAGCTTGGAACCCCTTCTATCATATGTCAGAGTTCCTCCATCCATTTCCTTCTTTTTAGTGCTTGACATTCGACTGAAGATAGAATCCTTGAGTCCTTCTTTACTTCAACAGGTGAATGAGTCATCGGATAGTCACCAAGTACCTGCATGTCATCTTCGTCTACGAAATTTGGAGATTAATCAGACAACCAACTAGAGCGATAAAGACATCATATCCGAGCGATCTAGCTACCCGCCGAGCGCGAGACGACAACCGACCTTCAACAGTGAAATAGAATCAAAAGCAACGTGAATCTCCGCTGCATCTCCTCGATTCTAACCGCCGCTCGAAGTCTCGCAACTAGAGAACAACAAAATTGTCGCACCAGAGATTGAGAGAACGCAGATCCCAGCAATCTCGGGAGATCCATCATTCTCCATCACCACCCGTTCGAAGAAATCTGGGGATGAACCCCTCGATTTGGGGATTTGAGAGCACCACTGTTTGATCAACTTCCCAATCGAAGACCATAATCAACGGACCACGATCATCCACACATTTCCACCTCCTTAAGCACACCTCTCACTGCTTAAGCCACCGCTTAAGGCGTCTCGTGCGAGTCACATGATGATTGGACTATTTGCAATGAACCCTCGGAACCTTCTTGATATTACAAAGAGGTACCTGTCGGTGCCCAACACGTAAACAAGCACGGGGATTCTGTGCTTTTTGCATAAAAGCCCTAGTACATTTGCTAATTTACGAGCAGTTCCTCTACAGCCTGAGATCACATGTGCACACTCCTGGTTCCTGATCTTTTTGCACGAGCACCCCTGCAACCTCTTGATATTACACACATTTAAACCCCAATAAAGTATACACTACACTATTATATCTATATATATAGAATAAAATATATTATAAAAATATTATAAAAATGCGTATAAATACCACATAAAATACTATATACAGTATAAAAAGATATTTTGAAAAAATCTAGCATTAAATAATTTCTAAAAGTACTAAAAAATATAACAAACTTTAAAATACATAAAAATTATAAAAATACCTTCAAAAAACTTAAAAAATATATAAAATATATTTTACCATATTTCACATATTAAAAAATAAAAATTGAATAATAAAATCCATTAAAATCAGTTATATAAAACTTCAAAAAATCATAACTAATTGTACAAAATCGTAAAAATATGCATAATAACTTGTTTTGAAGGTAATTTTATATAAATTTTGATAAAAAAAAATAAAAATATTTTCTTATTATTTAGTACTTTTAAAATAATAAAAAATCCATGTGCTTCAATAAAAACATTGTTTTCACTTTAAAAATCATTGAAAATCTTTAGTTTATAAAAACCTCTAAAAAAATCATAAATATAAGAAATAAAAATAAGAAATAATTACAAAATAAAAACCAAATAAAAATATAAGATCAAATACATATATTTTTCTACTTTATAGATATATAAAATTGCATAAAATTCACTAAAAATATAAAAAAATCTTTAAAAATAGATAGAAATTAGGAAACCCTCATACCTTAGCTTCTCTGATATTATACTTTAATTTTCTATAGTCTGCCTCCCTGAGTTCGACATTCCCATACTAAACTATACACATTTAGTTTAGGAGTATAAATAATAAAAGTAAATTTTCTGGTAAAATTTACCCGACTGATACAACGACACTATCCTTCTTCTAGAATAGTAGGTTTGGGTGATTTTTTCAGTGTTGGATGAGTTAGGTCAAAGAGGTGACTTAACGAGATCAAGATAACTAAGACCTATATCGTATGTTGTCATGTACATGCATGCATCCTCTGACTGAAGACAAATGTACTACTATATGTTTAAGTATGTACATTAGTCAAATCATTTGAGTGATGACCTAATCAAGGTCTATACATCAACGAGCTGGTGTGCATACAAGGGTATATGAGTAATACAATCTCGCAAAGGGATCATACATATTCATTGTTGAACCGAAAGATATGAGTTTACTTATGAGATATTGGGATAAATCAAATTCCACTGTTGGTCATCTTGTTTTGGGAACAAGACATGATTTGAAGGTATGATATATGCTTTTGGAAAGCATATGATCGATACCAACTTCCAATGATCGAATAAGAAACTTAATGATAAAGTCTTGAAGGAGACAATTCAAATAAGATCATAACTTTGGATTTATTCTAGGTCTTCTCATTTTCAAGATGTACGGGTATTAGGAACACTCAAGGGTGGTGTGATCTTAAACAATTGTATGATCATGATACTTTCATTCCGAGGGAGCGATTGTTTGGATGTTCGTGCCTCCACTCAGTAGACTAGTTACCAATCTTAGTCCAAATATTGGGCATTGGTCTGAATATGATACGGATGCATTGAGAAGATTGAATATTCTCTCTGACTTAATCAGGCATCTTTGAGAGGTTTTCTCTGGATATGAGATTAGATCTCAGTATCCAAGTCATTATACATGGAATATAAAATCACCATGTCCTTATCTCTAAAAATCTGTGGAGAAGGCACATTATTCTAGGAAGAGTTCAAGAATAATTCCACTACTGATATTATCTTAGCATTGGAAAATTGATGATTAAATTAGATTTAATGATCATAAAAAGTATGGATGTGATTCACATTATTTGTACAAGTTTAGAGATGCATCTAAGATAATTTAATTAGATTTAATTATCATAGATAAGATTAATGTGGATAATACTATCCATAAATAATCACGAATGTGGATGGATGTGATCCATAATATCTTAGAGATGAATTAATTGTAAATACGAATTGTAATTTAAATAAAAATATGAATCAGATTCATATTGATCAATTAAATGTAAATGTGTTTTACATTTAATTTTGAATAGATGAATATGATTCATATATGAATGGTTTATTTGAATTGTCATAAATAATTTATAAATTATTTGATAATATTATTATGATAAATAATTCTATGAATAAATATTCAATGTAATAGGACTACATTAAAGAAGATTGGAGAGAGAAATACTCTATTCAATCTCAAGGTGGACGTCCACCTCCATAAGAGGAAGGAGGTTATCTCCTTTCCTCATTCTTGGAAGGCGGCTCTCTTCTTTCTCTTTATTCATGAGAATGAGATTGATTTTAATTGAATAGAGTTTGTTGAAGATTGTCTTCAATATATTTTTTCTTTTACTGTTGTAAAATGTTGCAACAAAATCTTAGCCATTGATTCAATTAGGATTGCATTATGAGTGATCTTACCATCCTAATTTGTATAAAAGAAAGGCTAACCCTAGCCATTTTCTTTACACAATTAAGCTGAAACAAAAGCCACAACAACTCTCTATAAACATGTGATCTCTCTCTCTCTCTCAACTCCTGGTGGTTGTCTACCTAGGTTTTGTTGAGAGCTCCATCGTCATCACATTGTTGTCGTGCTACCAGACTGATTTCACATGGATATCTATTTTCTTCGTTGCCTTGTGTATATGAAAGAGATATCATATTTCATGAGCTGAAATCAGGAGGTTCCCTACTCAGATCGTCACTTTGAATTGTGGAAAGCACACGTCTCATCAACACGCTCACAAGTGCTCTCTACTTCGGATCAGATTTGAGAGGGAGATCTATTCTCTTAGAGGCTCGTGGATCATGATCATGCTTCAAAGAGGTAACTCTATTACTCGTATAATCTTGATGAAACAACATGGGAATTATTTTCTTGTCATGTGGTTTCATCTAAAAATTTTAAATTATTGCTGCTTCTTTCGACTAGTATGACTAGTCGACCTAGATTGGATACTATTCGATCTTCATGCTTCTGTGATGTAAGGCAATAATTCCTCCCTTCAGTTGGTGTTAGGGCTAACAGGCAAGTGTTGAATGGAGTATGTCATTACAATGATATAATAGTTGGAAAAATTATAGGGAAACATGATATTTGGGAAAGCAAAATGAATATGAACCATTTGAAATGGTTGGGAACATCAGTTCATGCAACATACTTACACTATGGAGCAACTTCCCAATCCCAAATATTATACATTTATAAGGTAAAATACGAATTCTCCCCGACCTCCAAGCCATTGTTATTATTATTTACATATTTTCTAATAATACTAGAGGGATTTTGACCACTCAATAACATTATGTCTCATTCAATTCCAATGTAAAATATCCCTTCTTAAACCGTTCATTTGGTTTAGGTCTGTTTCAAGAAAATCTCGAGATTGTTGAAATTTGACAGGATTGAAGGATGAGACAAGAGTTTTGAATTGAGACAATATTTGAATGACAATATATTGTTATGGAATGATCTAAATCTTCTGGGGTGTTTTTAGAAAATGCCAAACAAATAATAAAAGCTTCGTAAGAAAGATTTTACTGTATAAATTGATAGTCATATACATATATTATATATTATGATATATAAAGAAACGGTATTCTCTGCAACTATATATATATGTAATCATCGAATATAATGTACGAATGATCCACATATTTCAAAAAAAATTGTATCCCTATCATTGTAACATCTTTAATTTCAAAAAATAGGATGGACACTATGCGGATTCTATTTTATTTCGCCCCTACGGAAACAGCTGCGAGGGAAAACCATTCAAAAAGGACTAAGAATTAAAGGAAACAGAAAATAGAACCAAATGTAGGTGAGGGGGTGACCACAGGGCTAAGCCCTGGCCAGGTCCGGACCCTTAAATAGCCACCCACACCCACCAGCAACAGAGGGACCACATTTCAGCTCCAGGACGCGCGCAAGGCGACACGTGTACGGTCCTGATACAGTTCTCGAGGGCTAGGGAGGGTCCCCACCACGGGACCGCCAGGTGGGGACCAAGCCGTGCCCAAATAAACGAACCCGGCGGCGCCGACCCCATCTTAGCCACCTATTTGGGGTCGGGAATTCCCGATGGGTGTGGACCCCTAGTCCCAATGGTGCGATGTCCTGCGGGTCATCTTTCTATGTTATAAGGAAAGTTAACTCCAATCATTAAGAACAAAATCCTTACAGTCAAACATAGATAGGGGTTTCATTTCATTTCACTTCATTTACAACAAACATCAGTGACACCGCGGCAGGTCTCATTGGTACAAGAGTAGATTCCAATGCTATATCAACAAGTGTTTCTCTTGCAGCCGCACCGTCTGATGTCAATGATGCAAAGTTACAAGTTTAGCATGTGTAGGATGCAGGCTATGCCGATTAGAGTTTAATGGGAAGACATCCAAAGCAGGCAGAATATGGAAAAAGGGGGTGCGACGTCATTGGTTGGGCATGAAAACAAAAGAAGGATTAGAAAAGGAGGAATAGGCATAAAGGCATCTATGGATCCCCCATACATAAGGACAGGTGCAGCTGACAGGGAGCAGAGCGAGGCTCCTCCTTCTCGATTCCCGAGATAATGGGAAGGAGGAAGAGAACAACAACGTGGACTATTCGTTCCCCATGGGATCACCCGTCTGCTGCACCGGTCTCCACCACCGTCAGGCTCCCAAACAGAGACATAGCCATCCCTATTTCGTCTTATTGCATCATTCCCCTTTTTTTATTTTAGAGTGAAAAAACAGCAGCATCAATGTCCCACCGTAGAGTATATTTTAACCGATCCGAATTCCTGGATTTGACATATAAGAACCCAAAACCTTTGTATTGAAGTGCTTCCGTAAAATCAAACAAAGTAGAAATAAGTGTAAATTACACAATAGTCCTTAATTACACACACCCGATTTCCATTTCATACATAAACTTTAAAAAGTAGCAGCTCGATATCCAATCTTCAATATTTATCTTAATGTGATTTTGAACACTTGTACTTACAAATATAAAAAAAAGAAATGATTAATTAATTTTCAATAGTCAAAGATCACATTAAAATAAATCTTAAAGATCGATTACCCCATTGGTACTTTTAAAAGTTTATGAACGACACTGAATTGAGTGTATAATTCAAAGACTTTTTGTAATTTGGTTCAAAACAGTTGTTTCTATTTGATTAACGAATCAAGATGTTGGGGAGGGAGGGCAGAGGGTTGGCTTGACCATGGCTTGATGATGGAGTCCTATGATGGAGTTCCAAAAGAAAAGGGTCTGTTTGGTAATTGGGTTGGGTTGGATTAACCTCCTGTGAATAGTAGGTGTTCCAATGGTTAGAAGGGTTGGAGAAGGTTGTAATGATAAATGTGATGTGATGTCGCGTTGATTATCTGTTATATTGACTTCTATATGATTATAATATGTTTTTTATGCTATCTTTTTTATCTAAATATGGTTAAAAAATATCATAACAAAAAAATTATACGATGCATAGAAGTAATCTCAACCCTGGATTGCAGAGAATCAGGGATATGCCAAGGTACACCGGTAGCCAAACAGGCTCAAAGGGCGGTAGCTGTTAGATGGTTGCTGGGAACCTTGTGCTTGGACGACCTGATCAAGCTGCAGCTACTGTCGGATAGCGGGGTAAGAGACTCACCTTCACAAAGGTTAGACACGAGTGCCAGCGGTGGGGGTCCGAAGTGGGGAGTAGACCGTCATCGACGAATGGGCGACTCTGTTATGGGTTCTTGAAGGTGAAGACCCGCTACTCATCACCAAGTTGATGAATATGAAGGGGTTTTTGGATTCAATTCTCGCAAAATAAGGAGAAAGAAGAAAAAAAAGAAAAGAGAAGAAGAAAGAGGAGACGGAATGATTGGAAGGTAAGGAGAAGAGTATACTATTGTAATTTTCAGAAACAACATGGATACATATCTCTTATTTTTTTACGAATCCTTTTAGTTTAATGACTAAATGAATGCGTTAATCAATCACAAGTTCTGTTGTGTTAAAATTTAACAAGTTTGTGGATTTAGGTGATAATTACGATGAATACACGATTGAGAAGTAGTTGACAAAATTTTTAAGATTTATGAGGTAAAAATCCCTTTATTTACTTTCATTCTTTTCTCTCTACGTTTCATCCAATAAAATAAAGCTCGCATCTTCATTTCCAGTATTGATATCCTCGAAAAATGGCCGGGAAAGTAAACTTCATTTATATTTCAAAATTTATCCTTTTTCATTTTTTATTCAAAACGACATGTTATTAGATTCTTTGTTTAATTTTCTTCTAATTATATAAAACTACAAATAGATTTCAGTATAACCCAATAACATATGAAAATCAATCAATCAAAAGTAAATGATAATATTTAATTACCATCGCTTTTCAGTTAAAACGTGGCAATGGAAACCCTCTCGCTCTGAAAGCCTAACATTCTTTCGGATACTTGAGCACATGAGATTAAGAAAATAAACTGTAGGTGTATTTACGTACAAACTCCTAAGGATAAAAATGAATGTAAATATATTCCTATTCGATCCGTTATCATATTTGTTTTGTACATATTTTGATATTCGTATTCGTTTTAAAATAAACGCGGATATAGGATATCACTTTAACATTCGCTAATATTCGCATTCGTATTCATATTCATTTTTGTACATAAGTATAGTAATATATTTATTTATAATTGTGTGTAACAATATTTTATGATTGTATTCGTCATTATTGATATAATTGTTATGAAATTATTATATCTAGTAACCTATTTTATATGTAAACCATCCTAAACATGTATATTTTAGTTAATCTATTAAAAAATTATGTTATTATTCGTATCCGATTCGTATTCGTTTTACATTCGTATTCATTTTAAGGATATGGTAACATATTTTTTACGTTCATTAATATTCGTATCCGCATTCGTATTCGCATTTTAAAATGGATAAGGATATGATTATACATATATTCGTATCCGTATCCGACCGTTTTCATCTCTACCACTCCACGAATCTTTCATATTCTATCACCGGTTTTTTGAATTTCTATCTGAAAATTAAAAATGAAAAATTCACAAGAAAAAACTCAGGTGTCAGAACTAGAGATGAAAACGGTCGGATACAGATACGAATATATGTATAATCATATCCTT
Organism: Ottelia alismoides; assembly: GCA_037367405.1. Lineage (NCBI taxonomy): Eukaryota > Viridiplantae > Streptophyta > Magnoliopsida > Alismatales > Hydrocharitaceae > Ottelia > Ottelia alismoides. The sequence continues at coordinate 527,042 of JAZKJV010004104.1, forward strand.
ATCCTACGAATGCGGATACGAATATTAATGAACGTAAAAAAATGTGTTACAGTATCCTTAAAAATGAATACGAATGTAAAACGAATACGAATCGGATACGAATAATAACATAAATTTTTAATAGATTAACTAAAATATACATATTTAGGATGGTGTACATATAAAATAGGTATACCAGATATAGTGATTTCATAACAATTATATCAATAATGACGAATGCAATCATAAAATATTATTACACACAATCATAAATAAATATATTACTATACTTATGTACAAAAATGAATACAAATACGGATGTGAATATTAGCGAATGTTGAAGTGATATCCATATCTACATCTATTTTAAAACGAATACGAATACAAATGTCAAAATATGCACAAAACGAATACGATAACGGATTGAATACGAATATATTTACATTCATTTTCATCCTTAGTCAGAACACATGGCATGAATTGGCCGCATATGTTTCCCATTGTCTTGATGTTTGGTCACGTACTTTAATAATTCTGTTACATCGGTACATATCGAACTAATACGTGTAACACCTTGATTGCACTACATTTATTAATCTGGTAATTAATATCATGCTCTTTAACGATGAAGTAACTAAAAAAGTTGTTAATTAATAGCATGCATAGATTTCTTAGCTTTAAAACTCTGGTTTATTTATAAAACGGGACATGATCCCCACGGGCATTGCACGGCGTAGCTTCCCAACAGCTGAAGTATGGGTACAGTCACGTGCAGTGCTCTCACCGTTGGTTCCTTAACTTCGAAAGGAACTACGTGGTCAAGGCAATACTGCCATGTGTAATTTTAACGAAATACCCTTTCTATTTGCCTTCGTTTCTTACCATATAATTGATCCCCTCCGAAATTCTACATTTACAGCTATGTCCTTTTTTGCAATATCATTTGTACTCCTATATTTCAGCACCATTAATACTCATTCTCCTATGTTAGTTTTGCCGCCTGATAGATGAAACCAATCGCCTGATAGATGAAACAAACTAAGGTCTAGTTAACAATGCACTTTTGACCTTGGAAGCTGGGGCCTCTCTTCTTCTGTCATCAATGAAGGGCATGTGACATATTCTCACATAATCTACGGTTGAGATGTGCCCGGGGATCAACGATCTAGTAGCTTCGATGCTACCACAGAGCAAGGTGGCCGTCCTTGGATTAGATATGATCAGGCAGTGAGACTCGAGCACCCTTTCGACGGTGACGGTCAATGTGAATCATGTCAATTGACAAATCCAATTTGTCTTCTTCTTCTCTCTTCATGTAAATAACGGGCGATGTGCTTTGGTTATGACGGAAGAGAGTAGATGCTCAGATACCTGCAACAGAGAATGGGTCTTGACTCAAATCAAGTCGAACGACTGGGCTCAAAAATAAGGATATATGAGGGTTAGTAGGTCTCACCTCATCTTGTGAAAATGGAAAGACGAGGGGATAGATTCCCATCAACATACTTGGCAGAGGTGGGAGATTGCAGAAGGACAAAGATGGAAAAGTGGAGGACAACTTCAATGATATGGAGTCAGAGTAGAAGGAGGAATGTTGATCAGAGGATTGGAACATGGAACCATAAAACAGACAACGATGAAGTAGACAAGAAGAACAAAAAACCCAAAGGAGGAAATTCTGAAGAAGAAGTAATAAACCAGGAAACAAAGACATGATATCAAGAAATGGAACTGCACCAAATGATTTATATATGATGCTTGGATCAGATGGTGGTTCTCACCTCGATCACCTGCCATGACTGAGAAGTTAAGGAGCCTCGATGGATGCTGATATGGTTCCAGAGTACATTAGACCGTACCACGAGTGATTCTAACTCATTATCACTCAAACAAACCAAGGCCTGTCACACCTGGATGTAATGACATGCACAAGAGCTAATATGGAACTTTGAACCTGTTTGATGGTTTTCATATGAAGAGGTGCTGGAGTTTTTTCGAGGGAGATGGGCATCCCTGGAGCTTTCTTGTGCGAGCTCAGAGGATGAGGGAATTGGCACCGCAGTTGCACTATAACCTGGTCGGACATGGAAGGTACATGTTTGTGCAAGAGGTTGTCAAGGGTGAGCTAGAAAGTGATGGAGTTCGAAGGAGTTAAATAGTGGCATGCCTCGACCAAAGGGAATACACCATATCAGACGTGGAATCTATCAATTGACGGTTGATCGAATGTCAACAATGGAAATCTAAGATGGCTAAGAGGAGCAATGTGGACCAATGGAGGGTTGATGCAAGGAGTGAGCTGACCAAGTTGACCTACCATGAATCGACACAACAAAAATCAAGGAAGAAGAATTTATAAGAAATTGAAAATGAAATAAAATTGATCTAAATGAAAGCTGTGAGATCCTACAACTTTCATGAAGATCTCAAAAGCAAAATAAGTTATATTTAGGTAGTTATATATTTTTAGTTTATTTGATAAGTTTACAAAACTTGTTTTTAATATTTATATTTTGTATTTTTATTTTCACTTAATAATATGCACACATTACAAATTTAATATTGTAATGTATATTATATTCAACACCAATTTTTGTATTTATAGGATTTAAGGATAATATTAGGTCATGAATGATTTATTTACCAAGCCATTAATACAAACAATATGAAAATGCCAAATACATTCTCTGTATAACCCATGCGAAGGAAAAGAAGTTTTTTGCAAGGCCAAAAAAAGAACTCATTCTTCTTCCGTAAAGAATTCTTCCAAAAATCTTGAACCTAAACTTCACAAAAAAGCACATATTATAGCTTTATGCTTACGAACCAAGGTTCTAGTACATGAAAGTCAAAGTATACACTTCATTGGATACTAACTCCATTTTTTATGATCCACTATAATAGTGAGAAAGATATCTACATATCCAACCAAACTAATAAAAATATCATAATTGGATAAATCAATCAGAAATTGGCTTGCAAATGGGACACTATTTCTAAAATTAAATTAAACAAAAACATTTGCAAATAAAAATGATAATGCCATGAACAACCCACAAATTATTATTATATAAATATATGCTTTAATGTTTCGATATATTTTCTTGGACTTTATGACACAATATTAGTTATGAATATTTCATAGTTAGAGTACATTATATACATATAAAAGCAATAAAAATTTGAAAGAAAACATGGATACATATATATATATATATATATATATGAATTGACATGGTTTTGAATGTACATTTTTGTTATATACATAGTAGCTTAAAAACTTAAGTTTCACATAATAACTCTGCTTCCCTTGGAAGTGATCTGTTTTGAACATCTTTGAGTGCACATTACTTTAGAGGTAAGTAAAGTGTCATTGGTGCTTATATACTCAAGAAATCCAGCTTTCAATCCAACATATTGCGAACTAGGATTTGATATACATACAAGTTAGTATCTCTTATTTAATTTTCACTGTTTACGGTTATTATTATCTACAATGTAGAGGCAGATTCACAACAATTCGAATTTATATGAATTTATGTTAAATTAGTTTATGTAGAACACATATGTAAAAGTCTATAATACAAGTTTGTGAGTCTATTTTCGGTATTTTCCTATAATTTTCTTATGTTATTTTGTCAACTCAGTCATTCTAGAAATGTCTCTTGGGTCCGACGAAATAAATAGGTATGCAACCCATTTATTCCTTATTCCTTGGTTAGTATGATGAAGTACATTCTTCCTTTTTGTTTAATTTCCATATAGTATTCTTTTTATAATAGTTTTGTGATAATTATGAGTTTTATTCATGAAGAGCAATATTATAAAAACACGTCATTAATGGAATTTTGGGGTAGTTGCTTGAGGAACTAAATTCAATCAGGAGGTTTAGTGAAGATGAATATATGATTCATTAATAACCTAAAGGATCGAAAGTGAAAAGTAACATCTTACTAACAAATCAGATTTACTAATAGAGTCTTAAACTAAAGGATTGACTGAAAAAAGACACATTCTCTCATCTCTCTTAGAAAAAAACATGATGTTCCAAATGAAGGTATACATGATAGACAACATCAAAAGTGAACCTGAAGTATTCTGTGAATATAGCTAAGTGGCAACTGGCAAAGCATCGAGTTTTGTATTCACATGTAAAAATTCAAATCCTTTTACTTCATCAAATTCACACTGGTGATATGTCACCCCTATATTAACTGATAGAGCCCTAGAGATTGCTCCAAGACTTGTACAAAATCTATGACTAGTCTTCTGATTCCATTACTTTTAGAGAAAAAGCTAAGCCTATAGACGCATGGAGAATATAGAAAGGTGAGCAATAATCCTCCCTCATTTCAGGAAGGTTATGCCTCAAGTTTATCTTAGCTAAAATAAGGCTATGTGTTGCTATAAAGATCTGTTTGGTTTGTAAGGAAGAAAAATCCATGAAAAAAGTTAGCGAAATTAGAGACAGTATGACAAAGAAATGCCTTTTGTTCATGCTTTATGAGAGAACTGTGTGGGGGAGCTGTTCCAATAAGTATATAACTCATTATGATTGTAATGTGTACCATCATTTTCACAACTATCTACTATCATTTCGAGCAAAGTATTCAAATTTTTAAAACATATCATATTCTTGCTATAAATTATCATATTTTCAGAAAAAGTATATTGAAATCACAAGAAATGATCGCATCTTTATTTATCATACAAATGCCTTTTCTATTTTATAAATGATCATTTCATATTTATCTAAGATTTTCTTTTTATGGTATAATACGTTGTAAATAATTTCTATTTTCTCAAAATGATTGTGAACACTTATTAGAGTGAAGATGCTCGTAATAATCCAAATGAGCCATGTGCTCATTAGAAAATTCCTTCTATATAATATGATGCATGAATAATTTATTTATTAATGTCCAAATATTGATCTTTAATACACAACATGTGATAATAAAGTCAAGACGTTTAATATAGGGTGATGGTACTAAATCGATTAATTTGAGAAGTTAACAAGTGTATATTATCATAGATATATACAGAACTTAATAAGAAAGCAAAAAATAAATGGTTAAGATGCAGTGCCGTGACGGCCGTCCCTGACATTTCATGGGCCCTGGGCAAAAGAATAAAAAGAGGCCCTTAAAAATTTTTCAATAAGAGCAAATTGTCCCTAGTGTATTTGCCATCAAGTATAAAATAAAACATTCTATTTTTGCGGAACAATCAACCCTTATATAATCCCATTAAATTTTTGACTTTAGCATTGAGTTGTTCATCGAAAATTTGAATTTATAGTAGGAATGAAAACATACATGAATATATCCGAATATCTGCTTAGCGTATTCCAAAAAATACCGGATACGGATATAAGTATCCGACAACTAATCGAATATGGATCGAATATGGATATGGGTTGTAAAAATTTTCCAAATATGTATGCAGATATGGTAATGGCTTAATATCCGGATCTAGATCCGGATATCCGAGTACAACATTTAATATTGGTTTATATATTAGTTAATGTAACATATGCCACAACACTATGTTATTATTAGCATTGCATATTATATAATATAATATATTAATGGTATCAATAAACTTCCATTTGTTTGGGAATGAGCACTAACAGAAGTTATGAAACCCTATCCCCCTTTTGTTTCCGGTCAAGAACACATTTACTTCGATGCTACCTCTTGTCATGATGCAACTTATTTATTTTGCATTGTCATTTTCTTAAATCATTTTGAACTTTGACAGAAATTCAATTCGTATTTGTATGTGGTCTTTGTTCTATTCGTATTCGGATTCTATGTTTATTGGATCCATATTTGGATTCAATCTTTATTTGATTCATATTCGGATTGGCTCTTTATTCGATCCTCATTCGGGTTCGCTCTTTATTTGATTTGTACTCGGATTCGAATTAGTATCAGTATTTTTAAGGATATGATTTCCTTAATGCATATCCGAATTATATCCCTATCGGTATTCAATAGAGATAAAATGGATATGGATATAGAAATAAGCATATCCAATCCGTATCTTATCTATTTTCATCCCTAATTTATAGGGACTTATTTTTCTGTAAGTTGTTTCACCGATAAATTCTATGTTATTCCTAATCTAAAAATCAGATTACATGCAAACCTGGGACCCTAAAATTAAGGGGCCATGGGCAATTGCTCTTCAAAACATTGCCCAGGGCCGGCCTTAATAAGATGGTGCTAAATTGATTCATTAGAGAAGTTTTATCCCTCCAATACCGATGCAATACTCTGGTGAACTTCTCTCAAAATATGATGATCTAGAATGGTCCTCCTATCATTGTATTGTGATTATGATCATCTTTGTATCTCATTAGGGGTCGTTCTATAAAGGAATAAGATAAATGGGTAATGAGAGATAAGACAATATTTCTGTTCGGTTTGAAGGAGAAGATAATGAGGAATAAGAAGGGATAAGTGGTATTTATTTGCTATTATATATTTAGTATGAGGGAAAAGATAAGGAAGAATAATGAGGATACGTTTGATAAAATTATTATATAAGTGGGAGCTATTTGTATTTTTTGGGTGAGAGACCTATGATGGAGGAATAATGAGCAAAACCTTATTCCTCACTTGATGTTGGTCGATAAAAGGAGATAAATAAGAAGGGATATCACTCTTTATTCCTCAAAAGAACATCTTTGAGAACTATCAAAATTTGAGAACTATCGAGGTTGTTGCAGGTCATAACTGAAAGGAAAGAGACCATGAGGAGAAGATTTTGTGTCTTGTATTATAACTGAGATGTGATATTTATCACCTTCTCATTGCTATTGAAATGGCAGGGCTATGGTTGTAATTCTCTAGAGCTTATTATCATTTTATTTAATTTAGTCCTTTAGTAGATCCCCTAATCATGCCCATTAAAAAGTCAAAAAATCGTGATGTGAGCCTCCCTCGATCCTGACGAGGTGATGTGCACATGTGTAAATATGTTGAATGAGGGATGATAAGCCAAAATCTAGGAGAGCATGAGAGCGGTAAATCTGGACCATTAGATCATGTCCCTTCTCTCTCCTCTTGCAATCAATGAGGAAAGAGATAATAGAATTTAGTGGTCCAGAATCATTATTCTCATGCTATCAGAGATTTTGGCTCTTACAAGATCAACCCTCTATGTTGAATATATCCCATCAAATTAAATAATCCAAATAACCTTGCTCAGGCCATGATATCAAGAGTTTGGGGAACCACTGATGTAAAAGTCATCCTAAATTTCATGACTCCTCGGTATATTACTAAAAAATCCGAAACTTTGGAATTCCACTAATCAAATACACGTTGCACAATTTGACACCAGAATTTTCATATTTTCTCCTTCAAATAAATTATATATATTGAGAAATATTTAAATCTAAATATGATAATAAAAAGAGATAATAAGAAATTTACTAAAATTCATAAAAAATATAGAAAAATATTCTATACATATATTATATATAAAAGAAATTATACAATGAAGAAATCAAAACCAAAGAATTAGATTCGAATTACATAGAAGTTATTAATTAAGTCATTAACAGATGATTTGCGAAGCTCTATGCTAACTTCTTCCAACTTGAAAAAGAAGTTACAATTTTCTAGCACCATACCAAATGTGTTCAAAAAAGAAGAACAAAGCAATTGTATCATACCCGAAAGTGATAAAACCCTTGGGAAACTATGTAAATCACCATCTAATTTCAAAGTAGCTCAATCCATTTGTTATAAATGGAAGTCTAAAATCAAAACATTTGTTTTCTTTGACCATAAAAGAACATGTGAATATTATTTATTTATTTTTCTTGTTATCTTTCATTTTATAAAAATAAGTTATTATTTTTTCACGTCATAGAGAACTTTTTTATACTTTTCATTAGGGTACAAAAATTGTTGTATTTCGAAGGATTGAATTTGCCATTCAAAAGGGATTGGCGGCGTAGCTTGTTGCCCGTCTCCCATCAATTTCTATGTAACTCTTCAACAATCAAAAGTAATTTCAATGTACTTCAAAAAAAATACCTTTCTCCCTGCCTATTTTTCCAGAAGGAAAAGAACAAAATATCAGAAATTACAATCTATTCATTTGATACTCCCTAAAACGTTTAAGATATGTGACGGATATAGTAATACCCTACCTTGCTCATCTTGAACTCCTGATTAATTCAAAATACTTATTTTAATTAGTCATTCAAGTAGTTTCAACAAATCCAACTGTAACTCTTCCGTGGAAGGAGAGGGATCAATGATTTTACAAGGGGTTGCAGAAAGTTGATATGCAATAAATATCAATTCGAATTTATAGAAAGTACATAAAAGAGGATGCTATTTTCCACACGTGCAAAAGACATATTAACCCAAATCCACGAACCCTCATCCCCACATACCAGCATCCATCGCAACATCGTACAGTAAATAAACAAAATCAAGAATACCAGCGACAATGCATGTAATTTACCCTCCCTCCGAAAATTAGGAGTGTCCGTATATAAATACACATCAAACCCCCCACTCCATAGCCTCATCTTCAACGTCGCTCTCTTTCCCTCTCATGCCACTGGTGGAGTCCTGTCGCCGACGTTGCGACTCATCATGGCCTTCCACAACCACTTGCCCCATGACATCCCCCTTCCTCAGTTCGCGGAGAACCACATCCCCGACGGCTCACCTTCGCTGACCAGACCCAAACTCGCCTCCGGTCACGAGTGGCTGAGCTCCGCCGCGCTCCGCCACCCCTATGCCGGCGACGGTGGCTTCCTTCACCTCCAGACCGCTCCTGGTTCGCCGGTACCCGGCGGCGCCAGCGCTACGTCGTCGTCATCTTGGGAGACCGCGAGGTGCAAGGCGGAGATAGCGGCGCACCCGCTCTACGAGCAGCTGGTGGCGGCCCACGTGGCGTGCTTGAGAATCGCTACGCCCGTCGACCAGCTCCCAAGGATCGACGCGCAGCTTGCGCTGTCTGGGAACGTCGTTGCCAAGTACGCCGTGCTCGGCGGCGGTGGTATGGTCGCAGGTGACAACAAGGAGCTCGACCAGTTCATGGTATTACGCCAATACTCGCAATTTAAGCAGATTTACAATTCACCCAAATAAAGTCACGATGTTATTGATTTTCTCATGTCTCGTTACTTCTTTATTAAAAATCAATTACCATTTTATCGATTTCTTATTCTCAACTGGTACCGATCATTTACGGACAAATGATACAGTAACTCTGCCGTTATTGACAAAAAATGAGCTACTGTGTGGTTTTAACTCACGAGATTTTATGTCGAGAGGATGTCAGTGTGGTTGGTTTTTTTAAATGCTCCTTTGTTCTCTTTTTTCGAAATTTTATTGGTAGTATATGGAGATCGATGGCATGAGATGCCAAGTGGTGGGAAAGTGTGGGTTTAGATGTTTGGAGCAGTAAAGTGTACAAACTGATGACATTGCTTTTCAGATTTCTTTATAAAATTTTTTGAGTCACTGTTTCCCCCACAGTAATTTTCTCCCGCACACGCAGTAAGCTGATACTATGTTTTCATGAGTTTCTTCTTCTTCCAATAGTAAGTATTTCTATGTAGAAAGTCTCTGGTACAAACTATATAGCTGAAAAGTGGTCTTTTTGTTTATGAGCAGACCCACTATGTCTTGCTTCTTTGCTCCTTCAAAGAACAGCTGCAGCAGCACGTACGCGTCCATGCGATGGAGGCCGTAATGGCGTGCTGGGAGCTCGAACAGTCGCTCCAGAGCCTCACCGGTAACTTCTCGATCTATGTTACTAGTTCGGACATCTAATTTCATTGCAAATCATGTAGCATGTAGACAAGATTTTGCATCTCCCTTTTCTATCAGCTAAGTCCATAACGTTCAATTACTGTTCGCATTTTTTTCTGTTTATATTTATCTTGTGATCCTGTTCTAAGTTGCAAAAATGAAATTCACTACTCTATGCAGGCATTTCCCCAGGAGAGGGCACAGGTGCGACAATGTCAGACGATGACGATGATCAAGGAGACAGCGACACCAACCTCTACGACGGAAGCATGGACGGAACAGACAGTATGGGTTTTGGCCCTCTCGTACCGACCGAGAGCGAGAGGACATTGATGGAGCGCGTGAGGCAAGAGTTGAAGCAAGAGTTGAAGCAGGTAGACCATATGCATAATCATCGATAGACAACACACGTAATGATCAGGCACTACAATTACAACTATAACTTGCAGGGCTACAAGGAGAAGATCGTCGACATAAGGGAGGAGATCCTGCGGAAGCGAAGAGCAGGGAAGCTTCCAGGGGACACAACTTCCCTCTTGAAGTCTTGGTGGCAATCTCATTCTAAATGGCCTTACCCAACTGTATGTACATAATCATCCACTAATTACACCATCTTAATCTATTCATACCGAAACTTTTTCATGGAAAAAATTCAGATTTTTTCACAGATAATTTCAGTTAACTGACAATTAATGTAAATTGTGGCTGATGATACCAGGAAGATGACAAGGCGAGATTGGTCGAGGAGACGGGATTGCAGCTGAAACAAATCAACAACTGGTTTATCAACCAGAGGAAGAGGAATTGGCACAGCAATCCCTCATCGTCGACCACGACAAAGAGCAAGCGTAAAAGGTACCGAATTGAACATCATTTCCACTTCGATTTAGATCGTTTTAACTCACAGCAATGGAAATCTTTGTATGCAGTAATACAGGTGATAACAACAGGGATCATTTTATGTAGAGAAAGGAAAGGGACATGGTGGTGGAGATTGTTGGTTTGTTGTGTGTTCGTTCCTAAGATTTTGGAGAGCTTTTCTAGTGGAATCGTGAGTGTGATGTGGTTTTCATGTGATGGAAGATTTAGAGTGGGTTGTGATTGTAGAAAAGATTTTGTGAGTTGCAATTAAATCATATTCTACCTAATTTTTGAAATCACAGGTCTCTCCATTTGATCGAATTATGTGAAAGAAAACACGTGCTTTCCATGTTCATAAATCTTTCCAATAGCTTAGACTTATGATCCTTGATATAAGAGGAATATGCTTATATTAAAGTTCAAGAGTGCCAAGATAAGTTACACTCCAAAATGGCTATTCAAGTACCCCTTAAATTCTTTAATCATATAGCGACTAAGAATGGCCTAGAAGTAATATTTCTTCTAGACTCCTAATCATAGGATTAAAAGACATAATTGGCCTGATTACTTGATTTTTGTACTTTTAAGTTTGCCTATGAATATATTGGATGTCGAAATAACTTATAAAGGAAACTGATACTCGTAGTTGAAGTCGTAGTAATTCAGTGTCTGAAGATAGAAAAACCAAAAGACTTATGTGGAGTAAACATATTTCTGATTATTTACTCCTCGCTTTTCATTTGTAATATTTTAGAATTAGATTTGGGTCATTATCAAAGAAAATCTTAACAAATTTTTGCCTTTGAATAAAACAGATTTAATAACACTTATTGTTGAGATATTCCTTGAAGTCCATGTGGGGCGGAGCCCCCTCAGTATGTATTTTTGGATCCGATTAGATCTATTTACAAACTACCCACACATACACATGTGTATGTTGTCGGGTAAGGCATGTGTTATCAAAGAGTTTCATTCTAGGAGAGTCGTCGTCTCCTTGGATTCTTGCATATATAATGTTTTCTCTCATAGTGGAATGCCTCTTTGTCCATTTTTCCGTGCTACATCGGCAGGATTTTTCCACGTAAAACCACGTGTGTTCTAGTTGCTTGTTTTTATTGAATGTGTGTTTGGATTATCATCTATAAATTGGTGTCAAAGCCATTTTGATGACTCTCCACCTCACGTGAGTTCCATTTAGATCTTCTTGTTTGATGATTTCTGCTTCAGCATTGAGATCTCCCGCAACAAGATCGTCAACGATCTAATCCAACATCCACGATGATGAAATTTGAGATCGAGAAATTTAATCGCAATGTCAAGGTCAAGATTTTGATCCTCATCTAACAAGGCATCACAAAGGCATTGAAGAGCATCGAGAAGATGCTTGTGACGATAAGTCAAGATGAGAAGGAGGGCATGGACGCAAAGGCAGGGCAAGCATACAACTTTGCCTCTCAAATGACATTCTTCATGAAGTTATGAAGGAATACCTGTAGTGGCTATATGGCTAAAACTTGAGAGTCTCTGCATGATAAAGACCCTCACCAATCGTCTACATCTCAAGCAACAACTCTTCATGCTGTCTATGGCCAGAGGTACATATGTCGATTAAATCTCATATAGATGTTTCAGGTTCAATTATTTATGAGTTAGAAAATATGGACAAAGATATTCAAGACGAAGATCAAGCATTTCTACTGTTATGTTCGTTACCACCCTGGTATAAGTACTTCTGTGAAATCCTTATTTACAGGATGGGTGAGATTACGCTAGATGATTTGAAATCATCCTTCTCTCGAAGGAATTAATGGACCATAAGGTCACGGGACATTCCTTAAGTGACAAGAAGGTCGAAGTACTCCACGCAAGGGTAAATACACGCAATGAAAGAAATTTAACAAGACGTAGGCAAAAAAGAAAAATGGGCAGAGAAAGTTTTGCTGATACCGTAAGATGAAAGTGCATACGAAAGAGGAGGTGCTGGAAACTCTAAAACAAAGAGAAAAGGCAAGAAATAACTTGGAAAACATCATTTTGCATTCGAAATTAAATGCAGAAATGTTAGTTGAGCCCGGGACATTAAAAATTATATAAGAGCCAATTTTCCTTTGATAGTGGAAAGGGCTACACGAGAGGTGGAGCAACCCATAAAAAGAGATATGAGGAAATGGTTACCTAGAGCGTATGGCTGCCATTGTCACTGGGAAGGTTTCTAAGTTGAAGGGAAGAAATATTATATCACAAAAATCACCAATAGATATCACATATCATTGATGTTCATTATGATATAGATGATTCACATACATCAATATGTATGAGTGATGAATTCTCATTCATCACTCTTTATTATTTTATTTTATCTAAAATCTTTGCAAAACACCATGTAGATATGTGTAAATATAATAAATTACCAAATTGCATGCTTTGTGTAAATATCAATAATTAGCATATTTTTGTGCAAAAATAAAAGAATAAAGAAATAAAGAAAAAGAAGGAGATATTTAGAATAAATATCGAGTGAACCGAACCAAAGGGAGGGTCAAGCATTGGCCAAACCGCAAAAGAAACCCAGTAGAGAGAGATAGGGCCATTCATCCATGAGTATACTCCTTCTTGTATATATTGTATTTTATTTTATTTTCATAAAAAAATAAAAATGAGTTTTTACTAATTTGTATATATTTTTAAAAATAAAATATAAATTTAAAAAATTAAAAAAATAAAAAGAAAATTAATTCTCTCTTCATTGTACATATCATGTATATATATACCTATATTTATTTCACTTTTGTAAATAATTAATAAAAATAAAACAAAAATTATTTTATACTCTACATTTTATGTTATAAATAAATAAAATATAAAATTAGAGTATTTATACAAAAATAAGAAATTAAAAATAAAAGTGTAAAATACATAGGTATTTCTACCTGTATATAATATTATATTATGTATATACATTAATTTATTTTTCAAAAAATAAATAAAAATCACTAAAAAATAATATCAAAAATATTAAACATTTTTCATTTTGTAAATAGTTTTAAATAAAATCTTTTTCTATTTTTAATTTAATTTACAAGTATTTTTGACTTTGGATTTATCTGATTGGTCCACAGGGGATTGTTGACCCCCGATCAACTCTCCCATGGACCGGTTTTCGGCGGGATTCGCGTGACGACCTGATTTCGCCGATTTCTCCCTCACCGATTCGATCACCTCTCCTTCTCGATTCATGCTCCGACTGTCAAGGACAGACCCATGATTCACGCCAGACATCCTTCTTAGGTGTCCGCTCCTCGATCCACGCGCTACTCTCCAATCTTTGTCAGACCATGCATGGTATAAAGGTCACCGGAGCTGCAAATTTCATATATCTTTGGCCTTCCCCCTCGCCTCCGATGAGCTCCTCCTCTGCACCTGAGTGACAGTTGATGCACTAGCAAGTCGAAGTGAGGTAGCGAGCAGCCGGGAACCTTAGATCCGACGAGTCTTCGTCGTGCTCCGCCACCGACGAGCCTGAGCCTCTGGAAGCGTCGAACCATCGAGGCGACGATCCCCAGAGGTCCAGCACCTCCAGCCCAGACGAATACATCCGCCAGGTAACTTAGTTAGCCTCTAGTTTTCATTAGATTTCGATTTTTCATTTTCCGACCACCGGACTTTCCTCAGCCCACCGCGTGTCATCCGTCCACCCATTCCCCATTCCGTCCGTATCTTCACCTTCGTTGAACTCCTCTCCATCTTCTCCACCCCTTCATCCACTTTGGTTCGGTAATCGGCTCTCCTCCATCGTCGCCTCGCCGGAGAGCTTCACTCCACCCCACACGTCCACCTATTTCTCCCATAACCGGGTCGAGGCACTTTGCCCTCGACCCAACCTTCGTTCTGTGCAGGATTGAAGAAGAATGGGCCTCATCTAGAGGTTCAAACCTTGAAGCACAGGTGCTCCAGGTCTACCTCGTCACCGGAGCGCTCCAGTTGCTCCCGACCTCATGGGAGCATCCCATCAGCTGCGAACCACCATCAGGATTATTTTCCCTCTCAGAGCAGCCTCGGAGGAGCTCCCCACCGCGCGTATTGGCCAAACAACTTCACCAACGACCAGTTCATCCAGGATCCTCCCCGGCCGTCCGATCGAGTTCGTTCTCCAGGTCGATCTCAGCCATCAATTTACGGAGAGCTCATAGCCGTCCGATCCATCTGTGGATCTGATCCAGAGTGTTGATCATCGAAGGGGTATCCGTGAATCGTAACCGTCAGATCTTAAGTGGACCTCCTTCAGCCATCGAATCTTTAATAAAGGGGTAAATTTCACTTAGGCCCTTTCTATTTTAACATTTACTTTTCAATCCTGTAATTATGTGTCTTCGTTGTTTTTAATTTGGATAATTTGCACTTTGGACCTCAAACTTCTAGAATTTTCATTTTAGTCCCTCTGTTTGTGTTTCACGTGCTTCGTCATGTGACTTTCTGGGACATTTGCGTGTACAAGGCTCGGGTTTAATGCACGTTATGATTTGAGGTTTTAGTTTCAATATTTGCACTTATACCCTAGTGCATGATGTATTTGAACATGTGCTAAATTTAAAGTGAAAATAACATTGAGCTCCCTACATTTTTGGCGTGTGTTATAATTAAGCCCCTAAAACTTACTTTCTTTGCACTCAGGTCCTTGTGTTCTATGCATGTTTTATTGGTTAAATAAAATAGAAATTAACTCCAAATTTCTTGAAATTTGGATACGTGGCCCCTACCACTGTGTAAAAATTTCTATGATTTTTTGAGACATTTTTTTTATTTGACATTTTTAAAAATTCAAAAACCCCTATTTTAGCCACTGTCTACATTCAAAAACCAACTAAAAATATTAAAAAGTCCGCAAAAATTCTAAAAAATATTGTAGTCTATTTGTTTTGTTGTCTTGTTGCTTCGGTCCAATTTTTGTTTGATTTGGACGTGTAAAAACCCTAAAAATTGAAAAACCCTAAAAACTCATAAAAACCATTCAAAATTCTAAAAAAATTCAAAAAATGCAATTTCTTTTCCAGTAGTTAGATTTTTATCTTTATTTATCATAAAATTGTGTCTAGAATTTTATATGCTATTTAGTTATTTTTAAATAGCCTTTAAATTTTGGCTGCACATTGATTTCCATTTTCTGTCTTATTTCCTTTTTATAAAATCCGCTAAAAATTATATAAATCTGAGAAAATTACCGAAAATATTTTTATTTCAATTTTCTGACTTGATTTGTGTTGTTAAATAATTGGTTGATTGTGACTTTTTGCCTTTGTTTCATATTTTCTTCATAATTAAAAATCAAAAAAAATTAAAAACCCATAAAACCACCAAAAATATTTTCTTCTTTTCATTTGGATTTCTGACTACTTCATAGGCTTTTAGCCAATCCGTGCTCCTTGAGTTTGACCCTGGTCGCTATACCAGGTTAAATAAAATAGCGAGACCGCTATTCGACTTGGTTGATTGATTTCTTTGATTTTGTGGTCTTGATTTCTTGTTGATTGAGCTTTGAGGTCCGGGTCACAACGACCCGTATTTTTACCTTTACCCGGATCATGAAAGTCTCGTCATCAGAATGGCGCCGTTGCCAGGGAGCACGGCTTAGTAGGTGGTTTTTGTTTGTGGCTTTTCTGTCTATATCTGCACATATATTTCATCTCATTTTGTCTTTATATTTTTATAATAACTTGTGTCTGACACACTTCTGCTTCCTTTTCTTGCGAGATCCTGAGGACTGGTCGGCTTTCTTTGGGAAGCCGATACAACCGTGGGAGTCAGAGGCGGCTCTTTTCTGCATAGAGCCGCAGGAGAGAGCGAGGAAGGCGAACGGGAGTTCGAGAGCGTAGAATAATCGTAGATTGCCGTATATTAGCCGTAGAGTAGTTTATTTTTCTACAGACTTTATTATTGTAATAATACAGGACACACGGACTTTTTGTGGTGATTGTTGGGGTCTGTTTCGCCGAGCAAGGAGGACCTCACCGCGATTTTCGCCAGTTTTAATTTTTATCGCATTTTATACTGCTCATCTGATTTTCAAGGATTTAGCCTTAGGCTTAGGATTTTACTTGATTGTGACGTAATTAATTAAGACCCAACCGAAATTATCTACCTACACCTATAGATCGTTAATTGAACCTGATTAATTAAATCACAAAGAAAAAGTCGGCTTAATTAGGCTTGAGTTCATGTACCGTGAGGAGTCACATACAACACGTGCAAGATCCGTTGTGGCAAACAACGAGTGGCTCCCAAGATCGGACTCCAGACTTAGCTTGGTTACCCGGCTACTGTTCTTCAAGTGTAGAATTGCTTCGTCTAAGGCCATTTTCCTCGTGCATCATATAGGTAGTTTATTATTGTTTTTACTTTTATGCGTGGATCACCCTGCATGCAGAGAGCTGGAGTCAGGTACGCATTTCTTACTCAGCATGCATCATCGTGTTTGATCGCGTATCGGCTTTTTCGCCTTCTCCCCTGTTTTCGGACTTATATAACCAGGAGAACCAAAAAATTCGTTAGGCGTTGTTTGCTTGAAAAAAATCTAAAAAATAAAAATTATAAAATTAGGGCTGCTAAACACACTTGACCCTAAAAGACACCTCACTTAAAAATCTATCTTAGGGAGATTAACCCCCTCCTTGTTTGGTTTGGATGAGCGAGAGAGTGACCCACACACTGGGATAGAGCCACATCCGATTTCCTATCAGACTACCGGCCTTTTATACGGAACAGTCTGTTGGGAGTATTGGATTCCCATCAGTTTGCTTAATCGCTCTGAAAGACTGACTTGATCACCTAATAAAAATTAACAAGATAATTGACCGAACCTTTACGGTCTTCAGCTCAGTGTTGAGTAGGTGAATCGGAGGTTTGATTTCTCATCTTTTGTGTTTCTAGATCTCATCCGCCTTCACTCGCCAGATCAGGATGATGGACAGGAGGTCTCTTAGGCAGCCTTTGGTTGCACTGCTTCACCGCACTCCATCCCGCTCATCTAGGTTGGTTTGTGAGTGCCGAGACCCGCTCTCCGAACCCGAGTTCCATTCCACCCTGTTCCCCCTTGACCACCCTTCTACCACCAGTTCTGAGATACCAGTGCCAGAGCAGAGAGAGCAACAACCAGTTGATTTATCGGCACCTGAGTTTGGGTCTTCTGCCTTTGCAGAGACCATGGCCAGTAGCGAGGAGCGCACCGAGGGTCCCAGAGCAGAGCAGACATATGTGTTGGATCAGGGTGCGATCAACAACACCTTGTTAGCTTCCCTTTAGATGATGCAGCGACAGATCCGAGATCAGGGAGCTTTCATGGTAGAGATGCACCGAGAGATGGAGAGGCTGAGAGCAGATAGAGATCTGTCGAGTGCCGCAGGAGAGGGAGAGATTCCAGATCAGCATGAGGAGCCGGTCCCGCCAGCACCATCCAGACCGATGCGGGAGTTGCACAACCCCGGATCAACACTTACACACCGATGGATCGTGCTTCCAGCGATTGTGGGGGACTTCAAGTTCCCCCCACAGACGATTCAGCTTCTTCCCCGTTTACATGGGCTCGCGACTGAGAAGCCACATCTTCATCTCCAGGAGTTTGAGATGGTTTGCAGCACTGTCCACGATCGGCATGTAGACGAGGACACTATCCGGATGATTGCTTTTTCGTTCTCCCTCGTAGACAGAGCAGCCAACTGGCTGAAGCATCTAGGGAGATTTGTTACCACATGGGAGCAGCTCCGAACCGAGTACTTGAACAAGTACTATCCACTCGGTCGGACGAATGCAACGAGGGCCTTGATCAGCAACTTCTCCATGCTCCCCAATGAGCAATTTCACGAGGCATGGGAGAGGTACTGAGAGCTCACAAACCGGTGCCCCCACCACGACATATCCAAGCCCAACCTTGTTCAGAGCTTTTTCTGAGGGCTTACACCAGAGCTACAAGGGTTAGTGAACGCATTCTGTGGGGGCTCTTACTTCGCCAAGGATGAGGATCAGGTCTGGGACATCTATGAGTAGATGGCCGGGAACTATACAGTGATGTCCCAGACCTGACTCTACACTCAGGGGAGACCCCAACCATAGGTCGTCTCGTATCATAGGATAGCATGGGTCGATGTCGATCCTTCTACTTCGTCAACGGCAGCAGCACAGACAGAGTCGACAGCCACGGACATGGGTATCACAACGAGAAGCTGTACCGGATCGAGTTGATAGAGAAAAAGCAGTGCCAGGGCATGACGCAGATGGATCAGATGGCACATATGCTGAGTGACCCCTGCCGAAGAACTCCTCCGAGCACAAGCTTTCATATGCAGGTCAATAAGAGCCCGAATACCCCCCAGGTCGCATTCCACCATCCTCGTCGGAGTCGTCCAGGCCCCCTCACTCTCGTTGGACGATCGGACTGTCGTGAGCTCCACCAGTTACTCCCACCCGATGCGGAGCATCATCGTGAGACGAACCCCCCTTCCTGATCAACCATCAGACGTCCGGAGAGCCCCCAGTTCGCCTACGAACTTTGCCATGGATCCATTCGTCCATACCTCTTCTCCACCGTCGGATCGCACGTTATCTCCAGACGCCATCTGAGTCGTCCAACGTCTGCCACTGACAGGCCGTTAGATACCAGATCTAACGGCCACCTTACACCCACGTCTGTGCCTCAAGGACCACCGTCAGATCTGCCAGGAGGCCAGACCATATCCGCACATCCATCAGCCCATCAGCACTAGCCATGTGGCCCTCCACGTGACCTGCACCCGCTTTGGCTGGGTAATTTGCGCCATACCCCCTGCAGTTTCTTTCAGTTCTTGTTCAGTCTATTAAATAAAGTAGCACTTTGAGACTTTTTGCATGTGATCCCTCATGATTTATCTTATTTGCATTTTAGTCCTCCTATTGTGTACGCATGTGCTCCATCACGTGATTTTCTCGGACTTTTTGCATGTACGCCTCATGGTTTATGAATGTTATGCTTTGATTAGATAGTTTTATATATTTGCATTTATACCCCTGTAAAGGCTGGATTGCTGCTGAATACGCTAGGAAATTTACACTATAGCCCTCAGACTTTTAACGCCTGTTAATCTTTAGTCTCGGAACTTAGTTTTAATTGCATTTCAGTCCATGTATGTTGTGCATATTTTATTGGTTGAATAAAATAGCAAATTGACTCCAAATTTCATGAAATTTGGATATGTGGCCCCTGCCATGGTGTAAAAAATTCAATGATTTTTTTGAGATATTTTTGTTTTCATTTTATATTTTTAAAAAAATTCAAAAACCCTTATTTTTGTCACTGTCTAAATTTAAAAACCAACTAAAAATATTAAAAAGTTTCCAAAAATTCGGAAAAAATCAGTTTATGTGTTTTGTTGTGTTTTTATTTCTGTCCAATTTTGTTGCATTTAAACTTATAAAAATCCTAAAAATTGAAAAACCCTAAAAATCTTAGAAAAATCATTAAAAGTTCTGAAAAAATAAAAAAAATGTAATTTCTTTTTATGTAGTTAAGATTTTATTTGTAGTTTTTCATAAAATTATTGTTGGATTTTTTAGAGGCTATTTTTATATTTTTGGAATAGTCTTTCAAATCTGGCTGCACAATAGCTTCCATTTTTAGCTTTCTTTCATTTTTATAAAATCAACTAAAAATTCTAAAAATCTTAGAAAATCAACAAAAATACTTGAATAATTATAAAATCCAAAAATATTTTTATTTCAATTTTCTGACTTGATTTGTGTGGTTAAATAATGAATTGATTGTGACTTTTTGGCTTTGTTTTATATTTTCTCCATAATCAAAAATCACAAAAAATTATAAACTTAAAAATCCACCAAAAATATTTTCTTCTTTTGATTTCCGACCACTTCATAGGATCTTATCCAATCCGTGCTTCTTGAGTTCGACCCTGGTTGCTATACCAGGTTAAATAAAATAGTGAGATTGCTATTTACCTTACTTGATTGATTTATCAGATTTGGTGGTCTTGATTTTCTTGTTGAGTCCGACTCAATGGGTTGAGGTCGCAACGACCCTTGATACCTATCTGCCTTAGTTAGTCTCTCAATCTTTCTACGGCTCATCAAGATCCCAAATACCGTGCCATCTAAGGCCATTCCTAAAGAATGGTACATTGGACATTTTTCTCTGAATATAATATTCACAAGTATGTAAATTTGAAATTTCAAATAGTCTAAAGTTTCATCTCTTATTAATCTATTGATCTCATCAACAAAGATATGTCCAAGTCTTGATAGCAAATCATTGTCAAATGATCTTCATACTCCAATTGATTTTTTAAGGTTTAAATTTCAATATTTAGAAATGTTAATGAATTATTCATTAATTTTTAATTCAACAGAGTCCTCTAAATGTTAGACCACTTTCTGAAATATATCCATCATAACTCTTTATGATAGGTCTATTCCAGAATGCGTGTTTATTTCCAACATTTAGAAGTAAACAATGAACACATTCTAATATCTTGGTCATAGACACATTTGCTAAAACTAAAGGCTCTCCCACTGATAATATACGATCAATCTATCCAATGGAGATTGTTGCAACAATTGCAACATCATCGATGTAGATGACTATTAAATCTTAAGATCAAATTTTCTAGTATTATAGAATATATGCAACTAATTGCAAGTGTTACTAGAAGAGTGAGATACAATTATTAGACTTTGAGCTTATCAAATAAGCAAGTCAATTTCAATGATTATATGTAGATGTATAATATACTAATGCACTATCTGAGTCCTTCTCTAAGGATCCTAGATAGTCTAGATAGTTATACCATCAAGAGATCAGTTTATTGTAGTATTGGCATTCATCCAACTCTTTGGATTTCGCATGTGTGGAATCCACATAAATACAGTTAATTTTGAGAATATTGTAATGTTGCCACTGAAAAAATTGTGAATCCCAATCACAACCCAAAACAAAAGGTAATCTATAATTTAAATTAATTATACAATAGAATCCAATTCACATCAATAATTAATCAACAAATATAAATCATAATAAACTCTCTTTAATACATTATAAATCACATTTATAATATATTATGAATAATTGGATATTGCTATCCACATTATTCCTATCCATAATAATTAAATCACATTTAATTATATTGAATCATCATTCACATACATCTATTAATGTGAATCAAATTCACTTTATTCAAGATAATTAAATCACATTTAATTATCCATTTCTCAATCCTTAGATATAATTCAACTATGGAACTATTCTCTAACTCTTTCAAGAATAATGTGCTTTCTCCGCAGATACTTGGAGATACGTACAGGGCGATTGTATTGTTCCACGTATAGTGACTTGGATGTTGAGATCTCATCTCAAATCCAGATCTCATGGACCTCTCCTTCATGGCAATTCTTTCGACTATCTGGTCAATAAAGGGGGGAGGGAAATGATCTTTCTTGGTCACTAGATTCAAGCATATGTAGTCCACACAGACACGTCAAGAATTTGGAACTCTAGTTGGGATCTCCTCTCCTTTGTCATTCTTCACAATGATGATCCATAATTTCTTTGGCACTAACGTATAGGGGACTCCCTGTTAGCCATGTGAGCCTGAGGCGAACCATTCTTACAATAAATGTTATTGTAATATATATGATTTATCAATAAAAGTTATTGATTATTTCACTCCCTTTCCAAGATTAAATGAATGAATGCACTATAAGGTCCCTCTGTACAATTAGGGTTATGTACCATGGCCGTCTTGATGATCATACATCTGTTGATTCATTAATTGAATCATAGAGGCTGGTACTTGGATGAATATCTAAGGAGTTAGATAGAGGACTCATCAAGTACCATCAAATGATTATTAAGAGATGATCTCTAGCCTGAGTAGGAGATGACAATCCTTTCTCATAAAGGCTGATATCTGACCGATCTCTTGATGCAGGTCCTCTGCATGGGAATAGTGTTTCTTAGGTGTCATATTAGTTAGGTCAAAGGGTTGACTTAACGAGATCGAGATAACCTAAGTCCTATATTGAATGCTATCATAATATAGGCACACATCCTATGACCAGAGATAGATGTTTTACTATATGTCTAAGTGTGTATATTTGGCAGACCAATAGGTTGATGACCTAACCAAGGTCTATACACTGATGAGCTGGTGTGCATGTAAGGGCATGTGAGTAATACGATCTCTCAAATGGATCATACAGGTTCACTTGTGAACCGGAAGACATGAGCTCACTCATGAGGTATTGGAATCGATAAAATTCCATGCACGGTCGTCGTGCTTTGGAAGCTTGACAATAAATTGAAGGTATGATATATGCTTTGGGAAAGCATATGATCGATACCAATTCCCAGTGACCATAATTGAGAAACTTAGTGATCAAACCCTAAAGATGACAGTGTAAAATCGATTTATATCTTCAGGTTGATCATAGGTCTTCCAGTACGTAGTATGTACATGTATTAGGAATACCTGAGGGTGATCATAAACGAGTGTATAACCATGACGCTTCCATTCCGAGGGAGTGATGAAATAGGTTTGGATTTTAGTGACTCCTCTTAGTAGAGAAGTAATCTGATCTTGGTCCAAGTGTTGGACATTGATCTTAATGAGATTCAGTTGCAATGAGAAGATTAGTTTACGGTCTTTATTTAATCAACCAAAATAAAAAATAATAAATCCTCTCTAATCCTAAAAAATTATAAAATATTTTCAAAAACTCTAAAAAATAGTTTCCTAACCTATGTTTTTATATATACATATTACTTCATATTAAAAAATAGTTTTGAGAAATTTTGGATGTATTTTTTATTTTTAAATCTCAAAATAAATTAACCTATTTAATTATTCCTCGATTTGGGAAATTTTGGATTTTAAAATGGATAAAAATAGAAAAATCCCATAAAAATCATAAAAACAAAGTAATATTTAAAAACACAAAATCATTTTATTTTGTAAATTTTGACTATATATACCTATATTTATAAATAGAATACCCTCTATTATACTATATACATATATATAGTTATATAGGTAATAATGGTAGTAATTATTAGAAATGCCCTAATTACATTTTAAACCATTTAAAAATAAAAAGTATTTTTTATTTGTATTTGCTAATTTCCTAATATTTATTATATATATTATATGTATGTCATATATTATATACATTATTATATATAGTGATATATATACACTTATTATATATTAAAAAGTAAAAGAAATTAAAATTAGGAAAATATAAAATCAAAAAAATCAAAAAATAAAACAATGTAAAATATAAATAAAAAATTAAAAAAATAAATAATTAGAAAACCCACAAAATACTAAACAAATATTGGGCAGTTACACACACACATGTATACATTGTTTAGCAATAAATGATATGCTACACCTCATTGTTCCATGTGTTTGACACCCCATACATGTACACTTTACACAATTATTGGTAGGGTTAATAATAAATTTTGATCCACACAATTTCATTACTTGATTTTTTTACTTGTGGGATAATTATTGATTTAATTACTTGGCTCTCGTGATCGATCACTTCAACGACTGTGGCCCATCTTGTGAGACCTCACGGTCACCCCTCGATGCTCGATTGGTCATTTCAAATGAGGTGCCACATGGCGCCACCACATCCTTCATCTTTCTCAGCCCAAATCTTAGTCCAGACACATTCATGCCTTAATTGTTGGTCTTCCTCGCCTTGCCCCACATCTTTAGTTGACCACTAATATAGCCAACCACCCTAATTGACTGATTGTACCTCTCTATACCCTAAGAATACCTAAGTGCTTTTACATATCCCAACAAAGCTTCAAGGACCTCCTTTTTTGTGCCAGAAAGGATATAATAATGAAAGAAATCAAGCACCATAATTCATAGAGATTAAACAAAAATCATGGTCATACCTTGGAGGTGACCTTAGAAATCATGGCACAAAACAAAAACTCATCAAATGCAATTGAAAACAACTGACAAAAGAACTCCATCTATAAGTTAACATCAATAACCCCAAATTGAGCATTAAAAAGACCATTTCAAGGAGATCACTTGCAACAAGTTCATCATCTTTATTTTGAACAAAAGTTGTCAAAGACGATAAAAAGTGAAAACTTAATCATTATTAAGAAAAACCCTATCAATGGAAAATTATTTTCTACACTAGAACTCTTATTATGCCAACTTCCATAACACCTTTCATTCCAACAAAACCAAAGCATGCTAAGATATTTTATCGCAAGGTGGGAACTGATGAATACCCATTCATCACTCTTTATTCTTATATTTTAGCTACAAAAACCTTTGCAAATACATGTAGATATGTGTAAATACAAACAATTACCAAAAGCATGCATTGTGTAAAAAACCTGTAATTAGCATGTTTTTGTGCAAAAATAAAAGAATAAAGAGTAAAAAGAAAAAGAGGGAAATATTTAGAATAAATATTGAGCAACCTAACCCAAGGGAGGGCTCAGCATGGGCCTGACCGCATAAAAGCCACAGTAGAGGGAGATAGGAGCTCATGTGTATATATCTATGTAAATAAATAAAATTATATTTTCCTCAACCAAAAATATTCTTGTAAATCTTTTGTATATATTTAGAAACTATTTAAAAACAAAATAAAAATCTAAAAAAAAATCAAATGCAAAAATATCCCTCCACCATGTGCATAGACCATCATTCTTTATTTAACCCTATAAATAAATATATTTATTTTCAAAACTTTTTGTGAATATATTATGGTATATATTGTAAATAAAATAAATAAAAAGAATCAAAACAAAAATCAAATAAAAATAACAAAAATTAAAAATACAAAAATACATTGTATAGATACCATGTATATAAATGTATACAACTATTTATTTCACCCTTGTGTATAAATAATTAAAATAAAATAAAAATACCATTTTATTCCATATTTTATGATGTAAATAAATAAAATACAAAATGAGCATAAAAATACATAAAAATAACAAATAAAAAATCAAAAAAATAAAAATTCATATAGTGTACATATACCTATATATATAGATACCCTATTTTTATTTCCAAAAATTAATTAAAAATCACCAAAAAATAGAAAAAAATAAAAGAAAAATATTTCATGTTTTGAGTTTTCTTTAATTCGGCCTATTTCTACCTTAAAATAAATAAACAAAAATTGAATAAACGTGGCAGCTTCTGATTGGTCCACGGGGGATTGTTGACCCCGGTCAACTCCCCCGCGGACTCTTTCTTTTTGGGGAGATGCGCGCCCGACCCATCTTCGTCGATTTTTCCACGCACCTCCAGCCTGTCGCCTCCGCAAACCCCGCGCCCGGATCCTTCGTTGATCATCCGTCATCCTCGCCCGATACTTCGCCAAGAGATCCACGCCTTCCTTAGCCGTCGCCCCTCAACCCTAATCGCCCCTGACGCTATTTATAGAACCACCTCCGCCGCCTCCGCGCCTCATCTTTGGACCTTCTCCTTCTTCCCAGTGACCTCCATAGGCACCGCGAGAGTGACAGCAAGCGTTTGCCCTTGTTGCAGCGAGGCGAGGAGGCGAATCCACTGATCCGGCGATCTTCGCCGCCGCTGCTCCGCCACCAGCGTCGAGCATCGAGCCTCGGGCCGAGACGACCCTCGAGGCTACGACCAAGAGCACCCCCTGCTCTTCCCCAGTCTCTCCGACCACCCAGGTAGAACCCTTAGGCCGTAGGATAGCTTAGATTTTGATTTTTCAGTTACTGTTAGCGTAGCTCCGCCGCCTTCGCCAGGCACCTCCGACCACCCATCTTCCATTACGACACCGCCATCATCTCCGTCAGACCTCTCCGCACCTTCTTCACCCCTTCACACAACCCAGATTGCACAGGATCTGGGAACCGAGCTCCTCCGCCGACCACCCTCGCCGGAGCTCGCCATAGCGACTCACACTTCACCTTCACGCCGCCTAACCGGGTCGAGGCACTTTGCCCTCGACCCGCGAAGCTTCTGAACTATTTTGCAGGTCAAGAGGAGGCCGTCTGAGGCTTCTCGACATCTTCCCAGGAGCTTCTCCTCCGCCGACCTCGCCGGAGCCTTCCAAGGCTCGGCCGGGGCATCGGAGACCCGCAGCAGCTGCGCAACCTCACGCCGGATCTTCTCCGACCTTCAGGCGCAGCAGAGGAGGGCGGAGACACCTTCACGAGGCCGGCGAAGTTCGCCGGCCATCAGTTCTTCCACCATCCTCCAGAGCCGTCAGATCACCCTCTTCGCTCCAGATCAGATCTTCACCGTCCATCTGCGGAGTCTTGCCACCGTCCGATCATCCCGAGGATCGATCTCCACCGTTGAGCAGCGAGGTGAAGCTACGACGTCTCTCAGCCGTCCGATCTTCCACGTGGACACACACCAGCCGTCGGATTAGGCCAGTACTTCCATAGTTTAAGGCGCGTTCGTTCTCCACCGTCCGATCTGCCACGCGTCACACATCAGGCCGTCGATAATAATAAAAGGGGTAAATTTCTCCTAGACCCCTCTGTTTGTTCTATTTCATTTTAGTCCTGTAATTTTTAATTCAAGTTGTTTATTTTCTGGGATATTTGCACCAAGGACCTCGTACTTATTTTATTTGCACTTATACCCCCGCCAGTTGTGAACCACGTGCTTCGTCACGTGCTATTTTGGGAATTTTGCATCTTTAGCCCTGTAGTTCTGGATGTTCTTTAATGAATAGAAACTTTTTAATAATTGCATTTATGCCCCTGTGAGCATTTTATTTGCACATGTGCGAGTTTTATTGGGCTTTTTGCAACCGAGTCCCTGGGCTTTTGATACGAGTTATCAAAAGGCCCTAAGACTTGGTTTTTATTACCATTTGGTCCCTGTGTGCCACAGCCACGCGCCACGCGCGTGACTTGTTGGGTATTTTGCACCAGAGCCCCCAGAACTTTGGGTATTTGCACATTGGTCCTTGTGCACAGTGCCCCCTTGTTGTTTTTGAATAAAATATCAAACGACCTCCAAATCCAATGAAATTTTGATACATGGCTCCTGCCATGGTGTAGGAATTTTAGGGATTTTTGAGGACATTTCTGATTTCGTTCATTATTTTTAAAAATTCAAAAACATCTATTTCAGCTACTGTTTACATTGGAAAATCATAAAAAAATATAAAAACCCCACCAAAAATTCTAAAAAAATTAGATACTGTTGTTTGCTTGTGGTTTGATTTTCTAGCCAATTTTGGCTATTTTTCATCACTTAAAAACCTTAAAAATTGCAAAACCCTCTAAAACTCATAAAAATTCTAATAATTAATTTAAAAATCCAAAAACAATAATTAAGGTGCCCAAATTTTCCTTATTCTTTCTAGATTACAGGAAAATTACCTCCAAGGCTTGTTGAGATCCATAAATATTTTATTTTTGGGTTTTAAGTCTTGCTGGACAGTACCTTGCATTTTTCTCATTGTTTGATTTTTAGCAATTAGAATAAATATCAGAAAAATCCCAAAAATTCACCAAAAACATTTAAAAACCCAAAAAGCATAAAAACAATTTTTCTTGAATTTTTGCTTGAGTTTTGATGCATTAAATAAATTGTTGAAGTTCATTATCTGTGTGCCTTCTTTAATTTTCTCATCATTTAAAAAACCTAAAAAAATGTAAAAACAAATAAAAACCACTAAAAAGTACTCTCTTGGATTTCTGACTACATCGTAGGCTATTTAGCCAATCTGTGCTCCTTGTGTTCGACCCTGGGAGCTATACCAGGTTAAACTCATAGCAGGACCGCTTTGTTTTACTTTTCGCATTTTTCGAGTGGTTCATTTTCTTGATTGACTTAGTTGAGTGATAGAGGTCGCAACGACCTAATTTTCTGTACCTTTACCTCTGTCATTTGGCCGGTCATCAGAATGGCGCCGTTGCCGGGGAGCATGGCTTTGTAGTCATTTTTCCATAATTGTCTCTCTCTATTATCATTGTTCTCTGACACTCTCTCTTTGATTTTTGTGCGAGGTACTGCTTGGACGACTTGGAGCTTCTTTTTAGAGGACCCGTGCAGGAGGAAGAGAGAGAGAAGAAGGAGTTTTTATTTCTGAGAGAGAGAGAGAACAATATTTGTTGTAATAACTTAGACTTTGGACTTGTGGACACTTGTAACTTAGCGGGTCTGTTTCGCCGAGTACCGGTGTACTCGGGGGACCCATTTGGATTTTCGCGGCTTTTCTTGCGGTTTTGATAGCTAGCTGCCTTTTCCGGTGTTTACGCGGTTTTTCTCGAGCCCCTAGATTTAGGAATTTCTCTTGCTTGTGCCGTAATTAGTAGGATCCCCACACCTAATTGCTGATCTGTTCCTATAGATCGTTAATTGGACCTACTAAGAATAAATAATAAAAATAACTCAGTCGCTTTCCTGAGAGCCTACGTGCCGCGAGCCTACCCCACAAGCGCTACTCCTGAACTCGACCTGTCGAGAAGAGGAGGGGTAAGCCAAGACCGGACTCTTTGGATCGAAGGCGAGTAACTGAGTTAGACGGTTCTGCGATAGAAGTTGCTCATCTAGGACTCGGTTTTTCCCGTTGCATCATTTAGGTAGTTTTATTTCTGTCTTTAAATTCTGCGCGGATCACTTGCATGTAGAGTGCTGGAGTAAGGTACGCATTTTCTATCTCTGCATGCATCATTGTGTTTGACCGTGCATTGGCTTTTTTCGACTTCCTCCCCCTGTTTTTGGACTCAAATCAATCAAAGAGGAAATCAAAAAGCTCGTTAGGCGTTATTTTCTGAAAAAAAAATCCAAAAAAATAGAAAAACCAAAAATTAAAAAAAATGGGACTGCTAATTGAACTTGACTCTAAAATCAAACGTAATTGACCACTTCATTGTATTGGGAGAGCAATCCCCTCATTGTCTGCGTTTTTAATTGCTCGCGTACACACTAAGGAGTAGTGCCCAAATCCTATTCAAGCCTCCTAAGTGTTTGTACAACTTTTTGATCACCTAACTCTTAGAATTGAAAAGATAAAGACCGAACTCTCACGGTCAGATTTGTGTTGAGTTGGTGAACTGAGGGTTTGCTTTGTGTTTTGTATGTCTTTGGTGTGAGTCAGTTACGATCATTCTTTGAATCATTAGCAGTCACCTTTCCTCCCTCCCTTCATTTCCCTCTCTTCATGATGGGTCGCATTCCATTCCAGCCCGATTTCGCGGCTTCTTATCTTCATGCCCATCATTCCCGTCCACTCTCTTGGGAGGTCGGAACTCCGCCCGATTTCTCAGTTTCTCCCTACCCACCCTCCCATTCGGGATATGCTGTGAGTGACACCCACAGAGACCAGATTGACCAAACACGAGACATGGGTGTTCACATTACTGAGATGAGAGTGCATCCCATAGGCAATCGAACGGGGCAGTTGCGAGCTTTAGATGACTTGTATCCTAGGACATTGGATGAGTACACAGATCATGAAGTCCAGTCCGCTTCTACCTTGAGACCCTTTGCTCTGGATTTAGAGTTAATTGATCTACTGCCTAAGTTTTTTGGGGAAATGCACGAGGAACCTTATTTGCATATCGATGAATTTGAGGAATTTTGTGTATCACGATCATATTTGGATATCACTTCTGAGGACATGATGCTTATTACCTTCCCATTTACACTTCAGAGTAGAGCCAAGAGTTGGCATAGACGACTGGGAAGGAAGATTACTACATGGGGAGATTTACGATCATTATTTTTGAAGAAATTTTACCCCCAGTGTAGAGCAGAGATGATGCGGTCATGTATTCGTGAATTTTCTGTTAGCCCCCAAAAGCCGTTGAGAGATACATGGTTGCGGTTACGAGAACTTTTGAGGCGATTTCCAGATCATGGATTTTCGATGACTGACCTTATCCATATCGCCATGAGGGGGAGGACCGCAGAGCAAATATCATATGTCATTACCTCGTATAGTGGTTCACACCATTGTCCCGACTTGGATTTTGTTGAGACCATCTTGGACACACTTTCTGATCTTGCATATACACCAGATGATTTATTTGGGACAACACATGACGGAGAGATGACAACTGTTGAGTGTGTGACACACCATGCTGATCTTGACATCACACACCGATCAAAGGATATGGATGCAGATTCTTCTCATTTGATGGATGTGTTGCCTATTGTTGTGAGTTCTCGGAGCCGGATATTGGTTGAGGACCAAATGAATTTACAGTCAGATTTTGAGCCAGTCCCGCTCTTTCACATAGAAGATTCTTCGATTCTAGATCTGCTAGGATCCCAAGAGATACATGAGGAGCCCACATTTCAGCCATCCTTAGAGTCATTCCAGTATCCATACACAGTTGATTTAGTGTCTTGTCTTCAGGAGATCTTCTCAGATTCGGGGATATACT
The DNA here is from genome assembly GCA_037367405.1 of Ottelia alismoides. NCBI lineage: Eukaryota > Viridiplantae > Streptophyta > Magnoliopsida > Alismatales > Hydrocharitaceae > Ottelia > Ottelia alismoides. The sequence goes on from JAZKJV010004104.1 coordinate 558,089, forward strand.
TGGATCCATCTCAGCAAAGCGAGCTTGATGAGGGACCGATTTTTCATTCGACAGACCTTGATAGTCCCGTATTTGAGTCATGTGTCCTCCCATTTGATGAGGTCGATACATTTTTAGAGGACATGACATTGGACAGCATTAATCCCAACTTCCATGATGATTTGGCAGTACTCCCCGAGGGTTATCTGCGGGAGGATACCATGGACCATGTGTACTCGGTTTCAATTTCTGGGAGTGCATCCGATCTGTCGGATCACGAGACCGAGTATTTTGATATTTCTGATAATGAGTTTGATGATTCTCTCCTCGACGACCCTCGCGAGGATGACCCGATCTTTGAGGTATTCGATGATTTCACTGATTTGTCTACATTATATGCATCGGATATCAGCCTTTCTAGTGAGTCTCTTGATCTTGATCTTCCATATCTATTCGAGACTGTGATTGACGTGGAGGATTCACTGACTGATCCTTCTTTCTCCACGTTTGACTTCTTCGGTTCTGCCCTTTCACTCCATACAGACCTTGAGCCGACGATTTCTTTTGTGCTACCGGAGCCCGACTTCAGCTGCCCATATCTTGATTCGGTAGCAAACACCCGCCTGATTGATTATCTGGGTGTTATCATTTACTCTGTTGAACTCGTTGTTGTTCTCCCACCGAGACTGCAACGACAGTACGGTATTCGTCTGACAGATGTCGTCCTGAACCTTGACACGGCGTTATCCTAACATTTGCGCCCAGCTAGGGGCGTAAACTCTAGCGCTTGTTGAGAGGCACCTCAACATTGATTTTTCACATCTGTATAGATCATCTGTCCATATCATACGTTCTTTATTTCTCACACCCCACCTCCATCGCATGATCATTCCATACTTAGGGTGTACTTTACCCTAAGTATAGGGGGGTGTCAGACGTTTGATTATTCTTTTGATTCTTTTTACCTCTGTTTTGCTGCCTATACTTAGGGATATTTTACCCTAAGTATAGGGGAGGTAGACTCTGTATATTCATCTCCTAGGTTTTCTCCTTTGTGTACAGTCTGCTATACTTAGGATTACTTGATCCTAAGTATAGGGGGATCACCGACTTCTATTGATTTCATTCTTTTAATCGTCGTTGTAGTATACCATTCTTTTCACTTTTCTATACGTGGCACGAGTTATGTCTTTCTTTTCATCGCTCTTGATCACTCTGAGGACATCGTTCGAGCTAAGTATAGGGGGGGTGTGTATATATTTCATATATACTTTAGCCATAACTCGTACTTTGTGTGAGTGTGTTAATAAATAAAATGGCTAAAAATCACAAAAATTTAAAAATTTTTTCATGTACATAACCCTCTTTTATCATGCACATACATAGCTAGTGTACAAAGTATTTTTGTAAAAATGATTTCAAAAATCTTTTGTGTAAAGCTTGTGTAAATATTTTGTATCAAAATTATGTATATAGTACAAAATTTTTCCAAAATGTTTTGAAAATCAAAAGTTTGCAAAAATCTTGTGTAAATGTGTGTAAATATCTTTTTGCAAAACTTGCACCTCATGCATCATCATCCATAATTTCAGAACATTTTTCAAAAATTTTGCATGATTGTAAAATATTTGTAAATAGCATCTTGTGTACATATATGTATATAGCTTCTCCTGGATGAGAGTTGACATTTAAACTAAGCCTGGAATTAAATTGAGAAATGGAGCTTGAATAAGATCTTAATCCACTTAACTTCAAGAGGAACCTTGTAGGACTTAGGGTTAAGGCTTTTCAGGTCCATAAGGACTTAATTCTTTGAGTCCACTAGGCTATGAGCATATGTCATCTTGATAAGCCTAAGTAGAACACTTAACAACACACGCATGACTCTTAGAGACAATGGCTTGACTTGCACCAGCACTTTACACATGGCTCTCCACGGATGAGGTGATGAGGAGGCAGTTTCCTTTGGCTTGGGGTAGCATATGAGGGTAGTACTTCTAGGCGGAACCTCTCTTCTTCTTCTAGTGAAGGAAGTGCGTCTCAACTTGGTCTAGTGGTGATGAAGGCTAAAGACAGAAGCCGTGGGTTGCAATAAAGCTTCAAAAGAGGGATAGTCTACTGGCTCAAGAAGAAATTTCTTATATGCTGCACCATGTAAATATGTTGTACAGAAGTCCTTGAAAAAAAAATGCAAAAATGCAAAAAGAACTCCAAAAAAGTGGTGGGTCGGATTGAAAATTTAATAACCCCACCGGAGTGTACATAGTCAAATAAAGCAAAAGCTTATGGTATCAATGTTACATCTCATGAAGCTTGCAGCGGGAGACTTAGCTACACTGGCTAAGCTTCCAAAACTCTATACTTCTACCCCCTCTTCTTGAGCCGGTTGCACTTGAACTTAGAAGGGAATACCCCGCTTCTTGAGGAAAGAGTTGCTAGACCGAGGCATTAGAGTTACCAGGGTGAGGGAGGTTGCTTCTTTGTTACTTCTGAGGTGGGGAGCCACATATCACTTACACCGCATGGAAAGATTCATGGTCATTAGAGTTTGTGTATGTAGACTTGTTCTGATCTGGTTTATTGAGGAGTCTTGCCCATAGATTGGTGGAACTTGGAGACTGTTGAGTTTTAAGCTTAAGTCCAAATAAGGTTCCGACACATTAATAATCTAAAGATCTGATCGAGCTCCATATTTCAATTTAATGAAGGAAAGTTTAATAAATCAACCTTGATCCATGTACATCCTCTTTTTCTTTTTCTTTTTCTTTCTTTTTCACTTCTTTTTCAAATAAGTGTTTGCTAAGGGACTAGCAAAGTTAAGCATAGGGGGGTGATGAATACCCATTCATCACTCTTTATTCTTATATTTTAGCTACAAAAACCTTTGCAAATACATGTAGATATGTGTAAATACAAACAATTACCAAAAGCATGCATTGTGTAAAAAACCTGTAATTAGCATGTTTTTGTGCAAAAATAAAAGAATAAAGAGTAAAAAGAAAAAGAGGGAAATATTTAGAATAAATATTGAGCAACCTAACCCAAGGGAGGGCTCAGCATGGGCCTGACCGCATAAAAGCCACAGTAGAGGGAGATAGGAGCTCATGTGTATATATCTATGTAAATAAATAAAATTATATTTTCCTCAACCAAAAATATTCTTGTAAATCTTTTGTATATATTTAGAAACTATTTAAAAACAAAATAAAAATCTAAAAAAAATCAAATGCAAAAATATCCCTCCACCATGTGCATAGACCATCATTCTTTATTTAACCCTATAAATAAATATATTTATTTTCAAAACTTTTTGTGAATATATTATGGTATATATTGTAAATAAAATAAATAAAAAGAATCAAAACAAAAATCAAATAAAAATAACAAAAATTAAAAATACAAAAATACATTGTATAGATACCATGTATATAAATGTATACAACTATTTATTTCACCCTTGTGTATAAATAATTAAAATAAAATAAAAATACCATTTTATTCCATATTTTATGATGTAAATAAATAAAATACAAAATGAGCATAAAAATACATAAAAATAACAAATAAAAAATCAAAAAAATAAAAATTCATATAGTGTACATATACCTATATATATAGATACCCTATTTTTATTTCCAAAAATTAATTAAAAATCACCAAAAAATAGAAAAAAATAAAAGAAAAATATTTCATGTTTTGAGTTTTCTTTAATTCGGCCTATTTCTACCTTAAAATAAATAAACAAAAATTGAATAAACGTGGCAGCTTCTGATTGGTCCACGGGGGATTGTTGACCCCGGTCAACTCCCCCGTGGACTCTTTCCATTTGGGGAGATGCGCGCCCGACCCATCTTCGTCGATTTTTCCACGCACCTCCAGCCTGTCGCCTCCGCAAACCCCGCGCCCGGATCCTTCGTTGATCATCCGTCATCCTCGCCCGATACTTCGCCAAGAGATCCACGCCTTCCTTAGCCGTCGCCCCTCAACCCTAATCGCCCCTGACGCTATTTATAGAACCACCTCCGCCGCCTCCGCGCCTCATCTTTGGACCTTCTCCTTCTTCCCAGTGACCTCCATAGGCACCGCGAGAGTGACAGCAAGCGTTTGCCCTTGTTGCAGCGAGGCGAGGAGGCGAATCCACTGATCCGACGATCTTCGCCGCCGCTGCTCCGCCACCAGCGTCGAGCATCGAGCCTCGGGCCGAGACGACCCTCGAGGCTACGACCAAGAGCACCCCCTGCTCTTCCCCAGTCTCTCCGACCACCCAGGTAGAACCCTTAGGCCGTAGGATAGCATAGATTTTGATTTTTCAGTTACTGTTAGCGTAGCTCCGCCGCCTTCGCCAGGCACCTCCGACCACCCATCTTCCATTCCGACACCGCCATCATCTCCGTCAGACCTCTCCGCACCTTCTTCACCCCTTCACACAACCCAGATTGCACAGGATCTGGGAACCGAGCTCCTCCGCCGACCACCCTCGCCGGAGCTCGCCATAGCGACTCACACTTCACCTTCACGCCGCCTAACCGGGTCGAGGCACTTTGCCCTCGACCCGCGAAGCTTCTGAACTATTTTGCAGGTCAAGAGGAGGCCGTCTGAGGCTTCTCGACATCTTCCCAGGAGCTTCTCCTCCGCCGACCTCGCCGGAGCCTTCCAAGGCTCGGCCGGGGCATCGGAGACCCGCAGCAGCTGCGCAACCTCACGCCGGATCTTCTCCGACCTTCAGGCGCAGCAGAGGAGGGCGGAGACACCTTCACGAGGCCGGCGAAGTTCGCCGGCCATCAGTTCTTCCACCATCCTCCAGAGCCGTCAGATCACCCTCTTCGCTCCAGATCAGATCTTCACCGTCCATCTGCGGAGTCTTGCCACCGTCCGATCATCCCGAGGATCGATCTCCACCGTTGAGCAGCGAGGTGAAGCTACGACGTCTCTCAGCCGTCCGATCTTCCACGTGGACACACACCAGCCGTCGGATTAGGCCAGTACTTCCATAGTTAAAGGCGCGTTCGTTCTCCACCGTCCGATCTGCCACGCGTCACACATCAGGCCGTCGATAATAATAAAAGGGGTAAATTTCTCCTAGACCCCTCTGTTTGTTCTATTTCATTTTAGTCCTGTAATTTTTAATTCAAGTTGTTTATTTTCTGGGATATTTGCACCAAGGACCTCGTACTTATTTTATTTGCACTTATACCCCCGCCAGTTGTGAACCACGTGCTTCGTCACGTGCTATTTTGGGAATTTTGCATCTTTAGCCCTGTAGTTCTGGATGTTCTTTAATGAATAGAAACTTTTTAATAATTGCATTTATTCCCCTGTGAGCATTTTATTTGCACATGTGCGAGTTTTATTGGGCTTTTTGCAACCGAGTCCCTGGGCTTTTGATACGAGTTATCAAAAGGCCCTAAGACTTGGTTTTTATTACCATTTGGTCCCTGTGTGCCCCAGCCACGCGCCACGCGCGTGACTTGCTGGGTATTTTGCACCAGATCCCCCAGAACTTTGGGTATTTGCACATTGGTCCTTGTGCACAGTGCCCCCTTGTTGTTTTTGAATAAAATATCAAACGACCTCCAAATCCAATGAAATTTTGACACATGGCTCCTGCCATGGTGTAGGAATTTTAGGGATTTTTGAGGACATTTCTGATTTCGTTCATTATTTTTAAAAATTCAAAAACATCTATTTCAGCTACTGTTTACATTAGAAAATCATAAAAAAATATAAAAACCCCACCAAAAATTCTGAAAAAATTAGATACTGTTGTTTGCTTGTGGTTTGATTTTCTAGCCAATTTTGGCTATTTTTCATCACTTAAAAACCTTAAAAATTGCAAAACCCTCTAAAACTCATAAAAATTCTAATAATTAATTTAAAAATCCAAAAACAATAATTAAGGTGCCCAAATTTTCCTTATTCTTTCTAGATTACAGGAAAATTACCTCCAAGGCTTGTTGAGATCCATAAATATTTTATTTTTGGGTTTTAAGTCTTGCTGGACAGTACCTTGCATTTTTCTCATTGTTTGATTTTTAGCAATTAGAATAAATATCAGAAAAATCCCAAAAATTCACCAAAAACATTTAAAAACCCAAAAAGCATAAAAACAATTTTTCTTGAATTTTTGCTTGAGTTTTGATGCATTAAATAAATTGTTGAAGTTCATTATCTGTGTGCCTTCTTTAATTTTCTCATCATTTAAAAAACCTAAAAAAATGTAAAAACAAATAAAAACCACTAAAAAGTACTCTCTTGGATTTCTGACTACATCGTAGGCTATTTAGCCAATCTGTGCTCCTTGTGTTCGACCCTGGGAGCTATACCAGGTTAAACTCATAGCAGGACCGCTTTGTTTTACTTTTCGCATTTTTTGAGTGGTTCATTTTCTTGATTGACTTAGTTGAGTGATAGAGGTCGCAACGACCTAATTTTCTGTACCTTTACCTCTGTCATTTGGCCGGTCATCAGGAACCAAAAAATAAAATAAACTTTTCCTTAGAAAAATTACTCTTCATCCCAATGTAAGCATTGTTATTTCTTCAAGCCTTAATAAGATTTCTATAGGAAAATTTTGATTATTATATATAATTTAAATATATTTTACAAGCATGATCTTCATGCAAGAAATTGATTTTGCATTACCAATCTTTTATACTCAAGAACAAACTTATGGCGATTACTATGCTAATGCAATGATGATCAGATATTAAACCAAAGGAAGATGCTTTGCATAATACGCTCTATAGTTAGATTTTATTTCTTATATGATTGTTGTAAAAAATCTAATTAAAGTACCCTTAATAAAAAGTTGTTGTTCGACCTACTATGACCTACATTTACGAAGCATGGACAATCAAGTCAACATTATTGATCGATCCTACTATTGAGGTCAAAACCATTTCAATCGATTATTCGATCGAAAAATTTGACTCAATCAACTATTATTGGACATTAGATTGGCTCATCTATTAGGAATTCATTAGCAGTTTCTAGCCAACGGGGAATTTCAATTGACTACCCACTATTACTTGTCTACTATTCCAATCTAGTCGACTGATCTTTTTTAATAAATTGATTATGAGTTTTATGTATACATTAAAAGTAAATGTTGTCCTTGACTGTTGGAAGACAACCCTTGATAAAAGAGACGTTGGTAATTGATCAACTCCCTTTATTTTAACTTCTATATAAGGAGCATCACTCCTTCATTACAAAATACCCTTTTTATTAGCATACAAGCTCTCATTTTCTCTATCCCAATCTATAGACTTGAAGAACACAGTGAATACTCAGTCTTTAAGAAAATACACAGTTGGTGAGGACAAATTGGCAGGACTTGGATGGCGAGGACGGTCATCGCCAACTTTTCTAGGACAGATGTAGTTTATATGGGCATGAAATATACACCTCTGTAAAGTCTGACAAGGACATTGATGAAGAATTGTAGAGGGCATAAGTGTCCTCAACTCTTCTAAACAAAACTAATTTCACCCATCTCCTTCTCATTTGCGAAAACCTAAATCATCATCTTATCTTCTCAACAAATGGATGACCCTATGTCCTCCTCTCTTATATTATCATCACTTTGGTTGCTACATCTCCGCCTCCTCGTCACCTCATAGAGTTACTTCGTACATATGTTTTTATTCCTTAACCTATTTGGTTAAATCTTATATAGGTTGATGTTGTTGTTTAACGTAAATATTTTCTGGCTTGTTCCATTTGATTAGGTAGTATGATTTGATTAAAAGTTTTCATTGGAGGTCAACCATATCACTTTATGATACACTTTTTGGGTTAGCTCACATCATGCTCACTGATCAAATTTGCGATGCACTGTAGGTGTATAATGAAATGTCTAAGATAAAATGAGAAATAGCATTGTTATATATGTTTTAATAACCTATGTGTATGTGTATGAATAAATGCTCATATTTTTCTATTGTTGCACACATCATATAGTAAGGTATTAAATGTGTGTGTGACATTTCTGTATGTATGTGCATGTATGTGTATGTGTGTTAGTATACGTGTATGTGCTATAGTGTGTATATATGTAAGAGAATCTAGAGTGTATTGTTATAGTGTTTGTGTGTTAATTAGTATGGGTGTTTTTGTCTATGCATATTAGTGTGTGTGTGTGTGTGTGTGTTAGTGCAGCTTTGCATGTGAATTGGAGTGTGTATGTTAGAGTGGATGAGAGAGTTAGAATATGTGTGTGCTAGAGTGCAGGTGGAGAGAGAGAGAGAAAGAGATTTTGCGTGTGTTATATTTTGTGTTTGTGTTAAAGTGGATGATTTGGGGGGGGGGTGATATTTGTATGAGTTGTGTGCTTGAGAGAGGAAGCTAGTGGGATGATCATGTACATCTTTCTTTGTTTATTTTACAAAACCCCTATTATTATAATCTCATTATTTTCACTTTACTTTGTATTCTGCAACATGTCAATATGCAAAAGGAAGAAATAACATGCAAAGAACACACTACGTAATACTTTATAAGAAAAAAGGAAAGATGTGAAATTCTAACGATAGTATTTTTATTCTTATCTCTATTCTATCTTTAATGTGTCTTTTATAAAGTAAAATAAAATTTGCTGGCATGAAAGTGGAGAAGATGAAGGAAGAGGACAAAGGGGGATGGAGTGAATGGTGGCATACTTCGCCGAGGAGAGGTGAGAGCACTACAAGAAAAGTGACCTAAGATAATGAATAATTTAATATTTGTTGTCATATCTTTCGTAGTTAAATATATAACAACGAATAGTATTTGTTGCTTCTACAAATTAACAACAAATAATGGTATTCGTTGCTATATTCCTCGCAACAAATTATATAACAATGATTATTCCTTACTGTTTTCTTCTAATCATTGCTAAATTTAGCAACAATTAGTGTGAATTTTAACGAATAATTCAACAAAAAAATCATTGTTATATTGACCTTTAACAACAAATATGATATTCGTTGCTAATTAGAAGTACAAAAGATGATTTGGCAAGAAATAATGCCGTTGTTATATCTTTAACATCGGAAGATATGACAACGAGTATACAAATTATTCGTTGTCTTAGGTCCAGTTTCTTGTAGTGAGGGTGGAAACCTTAGGGGCAACAGAGCTCCAACCATCGATCACATCTCTTTGCGCTTATAGAAAAAGTCATACCATCACAATCAAGATCTCATTCCATATTTAACTTTTTAAGGACTCGATATCTGAGTAATGACAATTGTGGCTAATGATAAATTGGAAAACAGTAAAGCTCAAAGATAATGGCATAAGCTAAGTCTTAACATGTGATTTGTATCTATGATCATGTCTAATATAAACATAATAAAATATAAATGAGCTTCTTAGAAAATGTATGCATGGTGATACATATACAACAGCAAGATTAAAGGGACCTGACATATGCTTCTCCTTCTTATCTTCACTCAATCACACTGCTCCCATAGTTATGGCTTTTAACCACATTATTGTTAGGATTAGGATTGAGCTTTCGCTCTTTTCTCGTTCCGTGGGAGCCCCTCCAAGGTTTTCAATAGCAAGAGCTTACGGGATATATCTCGCAAGTATAGTTTTATTAGGATTTCCAATTTTTTTCAGCTTCCATAGCTCGAAAACATGCAATATAAATAGGACTCCAGACCTATTTAAAATATATTGATATTAGGAAAAAACTATAAATAAATATTGTGTTTGTATCATTTTATTGATTTTGACTATTATTTTATACTCTACATGCTAATTGCAATATATCAATGTGGGATTTTTTTTAGCTTTACTTGTATCGAGATCTTAGGCAACTCATACAAGAGTTTGATATTCTATATTACTTCATTATCAAGGAAGCTTCGCAAGTACCAATTAAAGATTCTCCACTGAGGTGTGTCAATGTCCTATGTCCTACCTTAGTCGTTTGCCTAATTTATATTCCAATTGTCAACTCTCCTCCCACAAAGGATGGTTGCCGGCCATATATCCTACTTTTTGTTTATCTTAGTTCTAGTTCCGTGTTCCATCTCTACTTTAGTCCATCATATTCCCCATTAAGATGCGATGGAGATGTCCTCTCAACTCTCTATCATTCTATGATTTAAGATAATTGATCCTATGGGCATTCATCTACAATGTTCATGGTTTTGGCATTTGTTAATATTAGAGCTAATTATCACATAAGACGCTTCCTCAGTGGTGATTGTGCTCCTGCAAGATAAACTCCTACAG